>JADLZK010011244.1:0-323399 GCA_015847255.1 Hyparrhenia diplandra | reverse complement strand
TTTGTGTGTTGCTATTGACGAAAAACTACGTAGTGGTGCTCATAGGGGTAGAGTTTGCGCACGTCGTGTGTTCATATGAGTGAGTATGTGTGTGCGTATTGAGCGTCTGCGTTGTACTATGTAATCTCGAAAAAGACTGCAGATGCTAGAAGATCTCAAGTGTGCGTGCCTCGACGTAGTCTCTCGTGAGCTTGTGATCTTGGTTTCCTAGTGCAACCCAAGAATGATTGGCCATGTTTTCTAGACACGGGCACTACAAGAGTGTGTCCCTATGTTATGGCATATGGCGTGTTCGAAATTTTGCGCATTCTAGGTGTGTACACACTTTTTACAACATCATCAAGCCAGATCTTAAGAGGATTTTGGTTGATGAATAGAAAGCTTTGAGGAAGAAAAGCATACGGTAGAACAACACAAGCTAGATGCAAGACAACAACTCCTACCTCACTTCTTGGAGGATAAGTAGCTAGGGCAATATCGAGAAGATCAAGGATGTTACCTTTGCTCCTCTTTAGCAGGAAACAAAAACCTGATAAGGATGTTGTGCCCTTGCTAAATGATAAAGATGTGTTACTTGGGATTGTTAGTGATATGGTGATCACCTATATGCACAATATTATGAATGTTGTTCAAGATCATTATATATGTTTTCGTTAGAAAAACATGAGACCCTAGTACTTTTACTAATTAATCTATAGAATCAGTGTTAAAGCTAGAAGGAAGAAGATTTGGAGTAGCATGCATTTTGCTACTTGCTAACCTCTTACGATCAACCTAGCTAACTCTCCAATGCTCACTATATATATATATGAAAAGATGGATTAAATAAAAGAAGATAAAGATATCACACTTTTTAGGACAAGTATTGTATTACTATCCCAAAATATAGATTCGTTGAAAACTCTTGACATGAAGCCTAAGCTATGGAACATATATACTGCTGTTACAAATAATCCTTTGCCGACCTAATTCTGTGCCAGACATGCATGAATGTACTAAAGGTTTTGAGCAGCTTTGATTGACGAATTCATCAGGATGTACATTGATGAAAGCACTATATCATCATGGCAAACACGCACTCCATTCCCCGATCAGTCGATTGTGATGAATGATAGGGACCGCCATTTCTAGCAAAAATATCTTCATCAATAAAAGCAAACAAAAGTAACAAAAAATTATCTGCCGACCTCTCCACAGTGCCTGCACAACTGTATATGCTTGCGCACTAGTTTATATATATGGCATGCCACGCCGCAAAGTGCAGTTCTTGGGTGGTCACCAAAGAAATTATTCTTTTTTACAAAGCCTGCGATAGATTTCCTTCCATTTTGTCCTTTCATTGTTGCTGGTTCAGATATTGGATTTGGATGATGAATGGGACTGGGAATATGCAAGTATGTACTCCGTCGGTTCTAAATTATTAGTCACTTTGATTTTTTTTGGTTCATCCATTTTGCTCAGATCTAGACATATTATTGTATCTAGATGCGTAGTAAAATAGATGTACGTCAAAAGCCAAAATGATTTATAATTGAAAAAGTCTAAATCACACCGCCATCTATTAGGGTTGGACTACATAACACCCCAACCTATAAACGGTCTATATCACCTCCTGAACTTTCCAAAAACGGTCAAATTACTCCCTCAAGCAGTTTTAAAAAATCATAATAAATCATAGAAAAATCATAAAATGGAAAATCCAATTGTGTTAGACTCCAAATAAGTTGATATACACAATGAACATATAATATGGTATACTTAGTACATTTTTTTACGACTATACAGAAAAGCATAAATGTAAAGCTACAACAAAAAAAATGTACTAAAGTATACCATATTATATGTTCATTGTGTAGATCTACTCATTTCGAGTCCAACACAATTGGATTTTCCATTTTATAATTTTTCAGTGATTTACTATAATTTTTCAAAACTGCTTTAGAGGGTAGTTTAACCGGTTTTGGAAAGTTCGGGGTGATATAGACCATTTCAAAGGTTAGGGGTCATGTAATCCAGCCCCCATAATTGAGGGTGTGATATAGACTTTTTCCTTTATAATTTGGAACGGAGGTAGTAGCTCAGTTCACAGAGAGTTCTATCGGACCGGTTAACCAGTTTGTCAACTTGTATCTTTGGCGAATATCAAAGTACAAAATAGCCAAACAGTGTCATTGATCTAAAAGAAAAATCGTGAACAAAAGTTCCTATAACAGTAAAGGAAATTTGAGAAAATGTGTGGAAAATCCCAGTCACAAACTGTTGTTTCTTTTGGTAATGAATAGTACACAAACTACTAGTATTTACTATAAATAAATTAAACAACTCATAAATAAAAAGAAACATAGGTAGAGGCACCTGTAAATAGCTACCTCTACAAATGGTTTTCAGCAGCCTCTGAAAAACTTGTCTGTATAGTGAGAACGTATCCTGTGCACACCAGACTTATATACAACCGTGCACACTAGCGTCCGGGCCTTTGATTTCGCATCCGTGGGCCAGGGGCCGAGTGTGGACATTTTTTGAAAAAATCACCCGCGGGCCTTGACCAGCCCCGCAGAGGGTCGTATTCAGAGATTCAAAGACATTCAGAAGCTCGTACATTCGAAACTCATCCACGCTGCGCCTGGCAGTAGCAAGGGTGGGCTGGTCACCGCCGTCAAGGACACATACGAGGATCGGCGACACCACCGCTCGGACCGCCGAGAACGGACGCCGCCGCTGTCCGCCGCCGCCCGGTGGCGACCGTCCCAACTCGCACAAGCAAGGGGCAGCGAGAGGCGGGCCTATCTCCCGGCCGTCTATGCTCCGGATCCCTACGCCAGACATTGAAGGGAAGCGGCGAGGGACTAAGCGGAGGTGAGATCCGGATCCCTACGCTTGCGGGGAAGATGGAGGCTGGCTAGGGATGGCGACGCCGTGCCTGGCCGGCACGGGTGGCGGCGTTTTGGTCGCGAACGAGAGCGTTGGGGGGGGGAGGAGACGGAATACGACCCTCTCCGGGGCTGGCCGCGAGGGGTGAGGGGGTTTGCAAAACGGTCAAGGCCTGCGGGCGGTTTTTCATAAAAATGTCCAACCCACTCCCTTGCCACCGGATGCGAAATCAAAGGCCCAGATCGCTAGTTTGCACGGTTGCATATAAGCCCGGTGTGCACAGGATACGTTCTCCTGTATAGTAGCAGTGTTGTCTTTGGTATATGGCGAACCGATAGTTTGTTAATGACTAAATGTTTCCATTCCTTGGATGCATATAATTTTGTTTTTTCTACTAAGATTCAGTAAAGATAATAAAGAATCCATTTGGTTACATGTTTGGCCTCTCATCACAAAAAATGAATCACATTCCCATGACGGGACCCGAATGTAGCTGAGATAACTTACGTTCAGATATGAACCATATGTATTTCAGTTTTTCTGAGTGGCGAAAGAAACCAGGGTGAGCTAAAAATTGCCAGTTCCAATTTAAAATGCCCATATATTTCTAATAGTCGAAATTTGCCTTGCATGCATGTATACAAAATGTAGTATTTATTATTTAGCATTGGTAGCTAGCATTTCATTGTCTTGTACAATGATACTAGAACATCCATATACAGGGATATCATTTGAATTTTGCCATAATCCTTAGCTGTTAGAGCAGAATAATATACTTACTTGAAGCTTACATTTTCTTACAAATATTGAAATTTCAAATTGAAACAATGTCATAAAACTGATCCATTTTTGTATTCCATGGCTCTTACCCTATAATAAGGCGGTACACAGTTACTGATACACTCAGTAAAATATACGGTTCATGACAATAGGCTGCTTACAGACTTGAGACTTGTACATTTACTAAACACTTAGCTAGCTCGCATGGATCGAGCTGATGAGCTGAAGCGAGCACACATTGGACTTTTAGCACACACGCACACAATCACTCACTGAAAAAAAAAAAAAAAACAAGATAAAGCCATATGCATCAAGGAGCACACAGAGTAGAGAGCCTTTCACGAGCTCCACTTATTTAGCTATAGCCATATAACATGGTACGGATACACAACTTCTGGCCGTCCGACCGGTCGACGATCGAGAGTGTAACTCGACGATCACGCATCGCAGGATCGTCACGAGCAGTTGCTGGGCATGGTAAGGCCACATTTACCGGCAGCGCCATAGCGCGGGTGGGGTCGATGTGGTAGATCCTCATCCATATGCCGGCGACGCCCTTGTAGCGGCAGATGCACCCGAGGTCGGCCTTGCCCAGCGCAGCGCAGCACTCCGCCGACGGGCTGTCCGTCGGGTCACTCACCGATGCCGCGGGCTGGCACAGCTTGAAGTCTTCGTTTGCCATGCCGCAGATGGCATCGGCGCCCTCCATTGTGGCCAGGAGGGCCACCACGGCGATGAGCAGCGCAGCTACTGCCTGTGCTTTTGCCATTGAACCTCTCGGGCTCTGATGTTTTCTAGCTAGTAGATCGAGCTACTGGTCTGATAGTGTTCAGAGTTGGTTGTGTGCTCTATGTTTTGCTTGTGCTGGTGTGAGGAGAGAGTTCGGTGTGAGGTCCTATTTATAACTAGGGGCAGTGTGGGTGGCAGGCACTGTGGGTGGTGCACTCATGCACTTTGTATTCCTATAAGTTACATATTGTGTCCCAGCAGGATACATTTCTTTGATCTATGTGATTTCCAGCTGTATACAAGTTCTGTATCAAAATAAAGCAAAAGTGTTCCTCCCTCCGTTCAAAATTATAAGTCACTTTGATTTTTTTTCATCCATTTTGCTATGTATCTAGACATATTATTGTATCTTGATACATAGCTAAATGGATGTACCAAAAAGTCAAAGCGACTTATAAATTGAAACGGAGGAAGTACATAACATCTGGTCGTTTTTAGAAAAACTAGAGCATTATCATGCCTCTTTTTTTTAATAAATATTGCAGAAAACTTTTCCCATCCTTTTAAAATAAAAAAAAATACGGTCCTTGATTTTGTTTTGAGGCCAACAACATATTTGGATATATCGCCAGGAGGTCTCTCTCTCAAAAAAAAAAAAAAAAAAAAAAAACAACTCCCAACACAAGTTACTATGCTACAACAAGCTTTCAAAAAACAACCTACCTTGCTACAGCAAGGTCATGAAACAAATCTCTCTACATTTTATATAACCAAATTTATATAAATATATAAAAGATCGATGTAGCAGAACCAAATTTGTTGTATGTTCCAATGTATCTATTTAAAATAAAATATGTATCAGAACATGTTTTAAGATTGAGCTGCCATGTATCTTATTTTCCTGAGAAATTATATTGTTTTGCAGTATAGCATGTCAGCCTATTTCGTTGCAATAGCGCTTCCCATTGTTATTTTCTGTATTCAGAACTCCTTATTGGTAATCCATCGTGAGTAATATTATGTTTCTATTCATGATAAGTTTTTACAATCGTCAAATAATGTCCAAATTATCACCCCAGGCGTCCGTAAAAACCGAAAATTCGGGTTCGGTTCGGTTCGGTACAAAAGAAATTAAACTTTCAGGATTCGAGAACCGATCGGTTCCCCAAATATCACAAAACCGAGAAAATCAGTTCGGTTTTTCTATTCGGTTTATCGGTTTTTACCAAAAAACCCGATGTCAGCCTTGTATTTGTTCTTGCTGCCATTGAAGAAAATCAAGAAAAAAAAAAAAATTGGAGGAGCTTGACGACGGTTGTGCCGCACCGCCGCCGACTCCTTCCGAGGTGACGAGGTCCACGCCTCCACCGCTCCACGGCACGGTGGCGCCGCTCTGCTTTCCGGCTGCTCCGGTGCTGCGCCCGCCGCCCACGTCCCCTCCGCCTCAGTTGCTCGCAGCCCCACGCGGCTGCGCCCGCCGGCGCCCCGCTAAAGCGGCCCGCCACCGCTAGGGTTAGAGACTGAGTGGGGAATGGGGGAGACCGGAGATGACAGACGAGCAGCGTGCGTGAGTGCGACTATGAGCGGCTGCGGCGCTGCGCTAGGGTTAGAGACGGACGGGACGGGAGTGGGGAATCGCTCGCAGAGTCGCGGTGCTACGCTGTGTGCTCGGCTCGGCCGCCCAGGGTCCGGGGGATTTGCTCCCACTGGTGGGCTGTGGGCGTGGTCAGGGCTTAGAGCCCGTTTTACATATATTTCGGTTTATTCGGTAGTTCGGTTCGGTTTGGGCCAGAAACCGATCCCAAAGCCGAAAACCGAACAGAGTAAAAACAGAAACCGATCCGATCCGAAAAACCAAAAAACCAAGATTTGGGTTCGGTTTCGGTTCGGTGATCGGTTTTTCGGTAAAAAGTGCCCAGGCTGACCAAATTACATGAGAAAGAACCTTGCATCCTCAATATATATTTTATTAATTCCCTGATACACCGCTGCTCCTTGTTACAAAATTAGTAAGTTAGAAATACTCTAGCATTCGTTCATGCAATTCATCTAATTTTGTGATCAGAATGAACGATTGATTTCAAACTAAAGTAGAGTAGCATTGATATGTTTAAGTTTTTATACTGGGGATTTCCAGGAATTTGACACAACACCGTGTGAACTGAAAAAAAAAGTCACAGTTCAAATGTTCCACTGATATCTGCTCATCTAAATGCATGTACTCCATTCACTTCTGTAGTGCTGTTGGTTGGGTAGGCACCATGATCAATTGTTGATGGATAGATAGTTCAGGTTTCAATGGTCATGCAGGGTAGCAATTTGAAGGTCAGGACTCCAAAAGTTTGATTAAGATGTGGACAGGCACTACTTTACTAATGTTTCTGTCGAGTGGGTTACCATTACTTCCATGTTTATGTTGCTGGCAAAATTACAGAACACAGCTAATAAATTTGATCTTCAATTATGTTTAGTGGCTAAACTATCACAGCTAATGTAAGCAATAGTATGGATGTCCAACAATGTTACTAATAAACACTGTATGTGAGCTCTAATTCACTTTCACTGCTGCTTTCTAGTGAACCGACTGTGATAAGGTTTCACCGTCGGTTCAAAGGCGTGTGGGGCAAAAACCAGCAGTAAAATTATTTTCACTGCCAGGTCAGTGCTTGATCTAGCGGTGAAAACCATTGCGGTGAGTAATCTTCAGTAGTGTTCTTTCCCTCCTCTTGTTTTTTATACCAAAAAGCATTTAAATCATGCATATACAATAGTAGTACACACAAGGTTTATATTGACGCCACCTTTTTTTTCACTAGTGGTATATAAAAACACTACTATATAAATATGTTTTTTAGAGGTCCCTCCGTGTGTTTCCAGAGATGACTTTGTCAAGTACCATCTCTAAAAATGGTTCCACAGATAAAAAATGGAGGTTGGTGTTTCTAGCCACCTTTAGTCGATTACTTTTCCATTTAAAATAATTTAGGTCCAAAAATTTTGATTGAACTTCTCAAACTTTACATTCATTTTTTTTAATCTTTTAAAAGATATCGGATGGAAGGACACCCTAAAAAGTATGCTCGTTATAGTTTAATTTTTTTAAAAAACAAATAGAGGTCAGAATAAAAAAAGATAGGTATCCTAAACTTGGTTAGAAGTCACCCTGTGGTTTGGTACGGGAGCATGCACAATTGCACAAAGCTTGAGTTTAGGGGTGCAAATCTTGAGTGGTGATCGCACTTGTGACTTGTGGCCACGGGTTTTCTTTGCGAGCCTCTTACAAGGTTAACAAAGAGCTTTCCTAGTTTTTTTGGCCGATTCACAATTTCTATAAAACAATTTCTAGAGGTAGGCCACCTTGGTGAGAATCTCTATAAATTGATTTCTAAAGATACAAGACAAACCAAAAACCGGTTCACCTCTACTTTCTTCATATGCCAGACAAACTATTTCCATGGGTTCGTTTGTTTAGTTGAGGTATGATATCAAGATAAAAGGTTTATTGATCATTTGTTAAGAATAAATAAGAGTTGAGAAGATGTGAAGAGAATAACATCGTTAGTTAATGGTTACTAAAGATCACAAGGATAAGCATTATTATTTCTACCAACATTGAAATGGGATTTCAAAATGGCAATGAAAATGATAAAGTGGAACATTGAAAATACAAAGTGGCTTTATATGGCAAGATGGTGAAGTAAGGTTTAGCCACAATGGAACATGGCATAGTGAAGGCAAAGCAAAGGCATCGGTGCTCAAGGACCAAATACATCGGTGTGAGTAAACGATTAATAACATTAATAGACCATGAGACGATGATTTGAGACTCGGGTATAATCATGTAGGACACATCTGGACATTTGGACACAGGATGGGCCAAAACAACAGCTGAGAGTCCTATATCTACGCGGAGTATCTCTAGTGATGTGCTAGGACCGCCACCTATATGCTAATATGCCGGAGAAAAAAAAAAACTTGTTGGCCACCTACTTCAATTGTTGTCATGCCGTTACAATTGTATCATGCAAATCAAGCTTCTGCAGGATAGCCCATGTATGTAGCCAGTGTGTAACCAAATAGATAACCTGCATAAGAGAAACATTTTTTTTCTTTTCAAAAATATTGTCACTCCTACTGATCCAAGTAGACCAACAAGTCAAGGAGTAAAAACTTGACATAGTTGTTGATACCTCTTAGCCAGCCATTGAACATATGGCCTATATGTTGTGGGGGTTAGAAGTCTTATGGCAACATGAATAAAAGACCCAATTGAACTAGCAAACCGGTAGTGAAAACACAAGTGCTTTATTGTCTTCTCTGTGACAAAAAGCAATTAGTTTTACTATCTTACTAATCGTGCTTTACTAGATTATCCTTTGTCAATATATATGACTCCTTGTCGTAGGTACCACAGGATAATTTTAATTTTCAGTGGGGATTTCAGTTTCCGAATAAGTTTGTTAATGCTTGGGCAAAAGTATCTGGCTAGGATCGAGCAATCATTCTCTGGACATGATTGTGCCTAAGACATTGGTTCATGCATGAGTTCAAGGCTGTGCAGCTTTCCTTGACGAATTCCTCCTGATAAAGAATCACTAGCGAATTCCTCCATATATATATCTTATTCTTCCATATCTCAAGTGAGCGCAGCTGCTGTGCTATCGTGTGCTGCAACCATCGATCAGTCGTCAGTTGTGCTGAACGATGGGGACGGCCACATGTAGCAAAAATATCCCTATCAATCAACAAAACCAAACGTAAATAAATTAAATTAAATAGCAAGATAATATATGCCGACCTCACTATAGTCACTTCGTAGCCTGCACAGTTCGTGATATGCGCGTTGCACAGTTCTATGCCAGCATAAGAAGTTGCACTTTCTGGACGCACAAATGCACGCGATACTAGATTTCTTTGTTTGATTTGGCGGCCTTCAACGACCTTCCAAAATTCTCGGTAAAGCCATAAGAACGAATAAACTATTATACCAACGAATGACCTTCCAAAATCGTTAATGAAGGCAAGCCATGGAAACGAGTACAAGCTTTCAGCTTTAAAAAAATCCAAATACTTTCACAATATATTATGAACTATGTATGATTAAAGTATTTCTTCTTGTAGTGAATCTAAATACCAAAGGAAGATTTGTTATCTAAATCCCACTTGATAAGGCCTTGTTCATTTCCATCGGATTGACTCTATTTCGGGTGGATTGATTTGATCTGGTTTGAATACGGTCCATGATAAAAATATGCGTTCGGTTAAGAAATGGTTCCGGACGGATTAAACTAGTCTAGTTTTGAATCCACCCATTTTGTATACCAAACCACCTGGATTTGTTCCACACCTCTTGAGGTCCGAACGTAAACAACCAGATCAACCAGATTGAGTGACACAGGTGGATTCACTCAATCCGCCCCGAAGTAATCCGACCGAATTCAATCCGACCAAAATGAACAAGGCCTAAGGCGGTATTTCTTCTTGTAGTGTTATAACATGAATCTATATAGTTTTTTGGAATCAGTGGACAAAGATACAATTGTTTGCCTTCAGACAAAACTAATTAACACAACATCTAATAAATAAACACAGAGGGAGTAGCAGAAACAAGTCGTCTTTTTTAAATTACATCATTTCCAAATAGCCCAGAAAGGGGCGATGGCACCCACAAAGATCAATTTTCGTTTTTTTGAAGAATCAGATCAATTTTCGTTCACTATTCCTAATGTCAGTTTATCATGTAGACAATCGAAGAACTGGTGTTTGATTGTTTTACTATAATCATAGAAACAACACTTTGACTACCACGATAATTTGTTTTAGCTAATTTATTATCTTTTACGTACTAAAGTCACCCATCTTTGTAAAATACCAAAGGAAGATTTATCTTCAAGGGAGTTTCAGCTTCCAAATGATTGTTTTCTCATGAAAGGGCTGGAGAGCCGTGGTTCATTTAATTTGATAATAGTACATAGAACATACTGAAAAATACCATGTTTATGTTAATCTCGGAAAAAGAAGTCCTACATATTGTTAGATTGAATAGTAACCGTTTTAGCTACTGCATTGCGAAACAGACATATCACCCGCACCAGGTCCATAATAACATGGGGGTGTAA
This sequence comes from Hyparrhenia diplandra, assembly GCA_015847255.1. Lineage (NCBI taxonomy): Eukaryota > Viridiplantae > Streptophyta > Magnoliopsida > Poales > Poaceae > Hyparrhenia > Hyparrhenia diplandra. The sequence goes on along the minus strand of JADLZK010011244.1, from coordinate 312,900 downwards.
TTGAATATGTCATACAAGCCTAGGAAATTGTTCTTTCAAGGGACTTAGACCCAACCCAATTATCCTCCCAGAATCTATTTTGTGATCCATCAAGAGATTGATCTGTTATATATGCCTATCTTGCTCTTTTGGTGCGACGAATATCCCACTTGATAAGGCGGTATTTTTTTTTAGAAGACTAAACATATACTTCTGGATCCATGCATGTTTAACACTGACAATATTTAGGCTATAGCACTATACCCTATATTACAAACACTCGACAATATGACTAGAAAGACGAACATGAGCCGACGTGCGAAATCTGCTGCACACTTGAATCGATCAAATCATCAAAGATGGCTGTCACACAAATACTGTCTATGCCCGACGAAAATGCCATTCAAATGTGGAACAGGTTCAATACACGTTGCATTGATCTCAAGGTTTCTATTTATACATGTACAACGTCTGGGCCCCTAACTAATCTCCGAGTCTACGTGGGCGAACACTGCCATCTTCAAGCGAGGGGTAGAAATGGTTGCTTAATAAGAACAGGCATTGCTCATGCTGACTTCGAGTGCTCTGTGTTGGCAAGAATCCATGATCTATATAGGCGTAGAAAAGGTTGCTTAATAGACGTGTTTTTTTTAACCGTCTATATATATACTTGTTGACGCGAGTTAGGGTTCCATGCCAACGATACTTGGATGGGTCTTGGACGCCCACGGAGGTTGCAAACAACCTATAAGCAGCGAGAACCGCAACGTGATCAACAAGAACGATCAAGAGATCGCTAGAGCCGATGTAGAGCTCGGTTGCGACTGGATTGACTTCAGAATGCCCTCCGGGAAGACCCGTCGGGAGGACGCACGTGAGCGGTGCCCTAGGATCGGCAAGGACACCTAGAACGCCGACGAAATTCGTGGAGAACGCCGCCGGGCAGCAGGGTAGAGGGGTTGAGAATAGATAATTAGGGTTTGGTAGTGTTGTTTGATCAATTGGATGTAGATGGGATCAAATCGGTCATGAACCTCTCATTATATAGAGGGGATGGTATTATCCCCTTTGGAACCGCCTTAGATACACTTCCAAGCACCAGGACCTTCTCCAAAACCGATCTAAAATCGAATCGGTTCGAACCACGGTCTTTTCTCCCAGGCCCGCGAAGGGCGCCGGCGTGTCGGACATAGTCCAGAGCTCCGCGAGGGGAGCTCCGCCGACGCTGAACAAGGGGGCGCGGATGCCAGACACCGCGTTCGACGCGCACCCGACGCAGTCCGTCATGGACCGCACTGCAAAGGGTGCTGCCGGACACGTCCGGTGATTCCGCCGCCGGACGCACCTCGCCAAGTCTCAGCGTCCAGGGGCCTCTCTGCGCCGCGGGTTCAAGCTCCTTCGTCAGATTTCGATCTTTTGGCCTTTGACTTTCACTTGACCCTCATAAAATTGACTCTCTGGAAATTTGCGGTGTCTTAGTCCAACATAAATTTATAGTCCAAGCTAATTTTGGGTGTCAACAATACTTAAATGGTATCTATAAATCACTGATTTCTATGGGTCAATATATATGCAACCGCCCTAAAATCTCCGTTTATAGAGGAGTGTCACATTTCCAGCTGACTCTAGCAGCTTGACTGAAATGGTACTGGAGCCAACCTAGCCAGTTAAAGTCCTTGACTTGATACGAATGCTTGTATTTTTCTGGATGTATTTGAAGTTTTATGAGTGCTGTTCTTTTTGAAGATTGTAATACATGCATCTTTGAGAATAGTAATAATGTATACAAACTTCTGCACTGATTAATAAGCTCACCCACAGCTCAACATATTGGAGTACACCAGGAGAAGCACAAGCGACACACATATTTTTGTGTGCCTTCATTTATTCGATAGATGTTGTAGCTATATAGCAGTAGAATACGCGCGCACGCCGCACGGCAGCAGATGCATTGTGAGCAGCCAGTGACAGCGACCACATCAGCAGTTGGCCGGCATGGCGAGGCCGCACTTGCCCGGCAACCCCATGGCGCGGTTGATGTCGATCCGGTAGAACCTCACCCACACGCCGGCGGCGTTCTTGTACCGGCACAGGCACGCCAGGTCGGCCCCGCCAGCGCGGAGCAGCACTCGGCCGACGGCTGGTCTGTCGGGTTGCGGATGGCTGCCGCAGGCTGGCACGCCCGGATGCCGGCGCTCGACAGGTTGCAGACGCCGTGCGCCATATCGACCGACGCCGCCAGGACCACCAAGACGGTCAGCAGCATGGCCGTTGCCTCTGCCTTCGCCATGGCTATGGTTTTTGCTCAAGTTGGGAACTTGTTGTTAGGGGAGGACCTTGGTTGTAGGCTTGTTGTATTGTAGCAGGTTTGGCTGCTTCAGAGTTGCGAGGACAGCGTTGGTTTCGGGGGTCTTTTTTATAGAGGAAAAATTGTACCTTTTCTTGTATAAATCAGCTGCTGCATATCAGCATATGGCTATTTCTTCAGATATTGCTAATAAAGTGATCCTTGTTGCTGCAACTAGGAGTACATGTTTTCGAGCGAATTGTCAATAGGATTTTTTTCAAGTTGCCTATGAAAAGGTTCGAACAAGTGCGCACATGCCTGATTCTTTATCGTGATTTTCAGCACTAAGATCACTTTTCTCTAGAGAAAAGTCGTCGTCAGCGCACCATGGGTCCACGGTTCAACCTTCAGTCATCCACTGAGGAAAACTTTTACAGTGCTTGAGTGCCTACTCACCTTCTTAGTGAAACGTAGTACATACATACGCATACACTCTCACATATATGCATACACATACTTACTCTTACAGTGCATGAGTGCTTGCTCACCTTCTTAATGAAACGTAGTACATACGCATATATATGATTTATTTATTTTTTTGAAAGTGTGCCTTAGCATTAGCATGTACTTCAAAGTGGCAATTGAAAATTATAAGATTCACAATTAATCAATGGAATACCAGCGAATCCCACAACACAAACAACAACATGAAAACGAGAGGGAGGCCTCCACCCCACAACCCCAACCAACTAGACCTAAGAAACAAGACTCGACACTATGGTAGGCAGCAGAGTGGGGTAACTGCAAAAGCGATGACCACGACGGCCAAGCATCCGACGAAACTATGGCGTCAAATCATCTACCAGAACTATGACCGTCAATCGCGTTCCCAACAGCAAAGCATCTGCATGAGAGGGGGCTTAGCGACAACAACCATCGACGCTGGGTGACGCAGATGGGGCCAACACGCTCGCCAAAGAAAAAGCATCCACATGAGAGGGGCCTAAGCAACAATGACCATCGACATGGCAAAGCATCTCGATGCGGATGCCCATCACTCTCTCAGCACTAAAGCATCTACGTGAGAGGGGGGCCTAAGAGACATCGGGCGCAAAGCATCCGCCGACATAACCGCATCTACACCAACCACCCGCTAGTTGAACCAAAGTGAAGAGCAACATGAAACACGAATAGGCACAACACGGCTAACAAACGGGACCCGGTGGTAGCGGAGATGAGCCGAGAGTGCTCCAACGGTGCCTTTATAGGAAGGACCTTGAAATCCATAGATGCCAACACCACGCACTAGAAGAAGCACATGAGGTCTTTTCGACCACGCCAACCTTGACGATCATGAGTTTCGACGACGCCTTCAACAAAGGCGAGATGATGCCAAATGCGCCATCGCCGTCGGCCCGAGAACCCAGGCAAGGTTTTCACCTACCATTGAACGAAAGTCGGCCCGCCCACGGTAGATGCACTTTACGCCACAATAGCTCCACGTTGGGCTGCGTGCTCGGACACCACCGGCATGGAGGGTTGGCCAAGATCCTCCAGCACGGCTGAAGATCTCTAGTTTGGTTTTGGATAATTAGTGACACCTAAGGACTAATCTCTCGATGCTAAGTGTTTGACTAGATTAGAGATTGGTCGTGTCAAGGTTGGAGCATGGTGATCATGGAGGATGGATCGAGGTGCTCGAAAAGATGATCAAGCATCCAACTTGGGCGAGTTTGAGGATCAAATGGGCTCAAGGCAAAGGTATAACCATAGGGCCTTTTGGTTTTACACTCAAGACACCATAGAGGGTGTGAGTGATTATAGGATCGATAAGCCGTACTATAAAGAGGGAAACTTATCGTACATATCGGTCCTCCAAAGCCTTTAGGTTCAAAATTCATATGCATGCATTCTAACCTAAAGAGCTAACTCCGCGCTTGATGAAAATGGTTTTCAAAATGCTAACACAAGTGCTCGAGGTGTTCTTCGACGTGTTGGCAACAAGAATCAAGTGACGAGAAGTCGGTTTGGAGCAAAGGCGAAGGAACGACAACACAACGATGGAATTTCGCAGCTCGGAGGTGACCGGGACTCGGCGACCGACCCTTGACCGGAAGCATGAGTATCGGCCGGATGGTCCGGTCGGTGCTTCCGATCAAAAGTTCCGAGAGCATGCTTTTCGTGTCTTGGTCGAGGATTGACCGGACGCGCACCAACGGAAGCTTGACTAGACGCCGCTTTGTGGTTCGGCCGACACCGGACCCACCGACCGGACGCCGTCGAGGGTCGATCATGGGCGATCTCGGCTTGTCGTTCTCGACCGAACTCATCGGCCGGACTCGGGGCGAGTCCGGTCGGCGTGGCGTCCGGCCGGGCTGCGAAAACTATGTTTTGCCCCCCAACGACCACATTTCGTGATGGGGCTATATATACATGGTTGGCTGCCTTGTGCTCTCTCTCTCTCTTTGTCATTTGAATCACTCCTAACATCCTAGAGCTGAGCAACAACTCCTCCCCTCTCTCATTCTTGATTGTGAGCTTCATTCTTGAGAGAGAAGTGGACATCCAAGTGCATTTGCATCGAGTTCTTGCATCTAGAGGCACTTGGGATCGTTGTGAGCCGGTCGGTTTCTTGTTTCTCTTGGAGACACCGCTCCTAGCCGGCTTGGTGAATTGGTGGAGGCGTTGGCAAGAGAAGGTGATTGTTCTTGGCCACCTCCGTGATTTGTGAGAGGATCACGCACTCCTCGTCGGAAAGACAAAGTGCAAGGAATACATTGCTCGTGTCTTGGGTACCTCACTTGTGAGTGGTGGCTTGAGCTAGCAAGTGCACCGCCTAGCTCAAGCACCATCCTTGTGTTGGTCGGCACAACCGAGACTAGCTTGTCGGTGTACAAGTGAACTCCGGTCAACACATCGACGTGTCTTTGTCTCGGTGATTGGATCATCATCTTATTGTGATTGATTGTTCATCTTCTTCCCGGTGATTGGTTCATTGCCTCTACACATTGGTATATCAAGTTTATCGCTCTTGCATTACTTTCCTAGTTTATCTTGTGTAGAGAGCTAGCTTTTCCTTGTGTAGTTGTTCTTGCTAGCCTAAGGATCATATTTAGGATTGCTCACTAGTTAGAGTAGTGACATAGCCATTGAGTTGACATAGAGATCATAGAATATATTTAGATTTGTCACTAGGAGGCTTGCAAGACAATAGAGCTAGTGCAAACCGTATTTTACGCCTTTTGTTATACTAATCGGTTTGTTAGTTTGAGTTTGTAGAAATTTTATAGGCTATTCACCCCCCTCTAGCCATCTAGGACCTTACAACGGCAATGGCGTCAAGGCAGTTGCACCGGGGGTTGCCATGTGTGTACGTTGCCTCGGACGGGTCCCAATGCGGTAGGCGCCGCGAGACGCGGTGCGGGAGAGAGAGGATGGACTCGGCCGGAGGAGGAGGAGGAGCGTGCCAAAAGCGGGTGAGCAATCCCGGCGCCGACGAGCACCTCCGCCCCACCCCCCACGCTAGCTTAGCACATGGAGTCGAGTGTTGGAAAAGGTGACGCTGACCGGCCCCTGTGCCACCCGTGATCCTCGGCCGACCGAGGCTCGCCACCACTAGCCGCATGGAAGGGGCCCTACCACCAACCATTTACTAGGAAGTGGCCAATCGCCCCAAAGAAGCGTGGCTCATCTCCAAGGCCCTTGATCCGGCCCTCGGCCCTAGATCCATCCACACCGACACCGTGAACCGGCTGGAATCACCGAAAGGGAGGTGGAAGGTGGGGGCTGAGGAGATAGGGCATACATATATACATATGCATACACATACTCAAACTTACTAACACACCCCAATAATGATGCAAAATTATTGGCGATGTGGAGAGCATAGGGGAGAATGGAGGAGTTCGGACTGAGAGCTAGAGTGTAGAGGGAAGTGAGGCTGTGATGTAGTGGATTTATCACCGACGCCCACGATCAATGGCTAGTAGACACCACCATTGAAGGGGAAACCTTCCCGCTTAGGGAGGTTTATTCCTTCTTCAATATTGGTTACATTCCTAAGATGCGCTTTATGGATTAGGTGAACTTGCTTAACAAACTAACTGAAATAAATCTCCTAAAAATCCTACCTACATTCCTAAAAATCTCCTATAATCCCCACAGGCGTCCACAACACTTTTCCCTCCTCCCTAACAAATAGCTCGTCTGCGATGTAAAACGGCGGATAGCGCTCCTCAAGTCGCCAACCTCCTCCAAGGTAGCATCAATAGTTGTGTGGCCTTCCATGGACAAGAAGCTACCAATGGCCACACGCTTAAGAAAAGTGTGGAAAATGGCGGTGGAGTAAGCACCACACACGGCCATGGAGCCGATAGTTCACGGGGTCATCCGAAGTCGCCATAGACCACCTCAAAACGGTGTGGCACGCTAGGGGGATTGGTAGGAGGCATTGTGGCGAAATCTTTGCCCACGCCCACCACTCTGACGATAGGCGTAATTGATCCCCCACCGATACATGACAATGACAAAGTTGGTGAACTCGAACTAACCATTGGTCTATGGATGAATGGACAAGCTATGCAACAGTTGGTCTCCTCGACTAGCTTGAAGGGCTCCTCCTAGAAGTAGCCGGTAAAGATGGTGTCCCGATTTCTCACAATGGAACGTGTGAACCCATGTAGCCGCATCGATATTGTTGGTAAAGGCTCGAAAGTGATGGATTATATAGACATGAATGAGTGTGTGGTGCGAAGATATAGATGTGGTAGTGTGTTGAGCGGTAGGTCGTGGGTTCTTTTTTATAGACTCATAAGTTTCTTTTTTATTTTTTTGGGTCTTCTGGAGAACATTAACGGAGGCAGGTAGGTTAAGACACCCACCTCAGTTGATGGGACTATAAGAGGTGGCACCTTAAGACGTCTGCATCCATTAATATATTAACCAAGGTGGGAAAAGCAACCACTAGTAGATAGATGGGTTTCAATCTAGGATAGGAACATGCTTTAGTCCCGGTTTTTGCAATCGGGACTACAATTCGGGACTAAAGGTCCCGGCCTTTAATCTGGGTTACGCAACTAGGACTAAAGCACATCTTTGAGACAAAGAATTTATTAAGCCCCAAAAATCTCTCTTGTGATGCGAGATTCTTCAATCTTGGGCGTCTCATCTCTCACGTACTTGCTTACCAACTCAAGCGTGTAACAAATATGACACAATCCTATGTGCTCTCCTTTTGAATTCACTCATGAGAGACCTTTAGTCTGCGTGGGGAGACCTTTAGCGGGGTTGGTGTTATTAATCAAGACTAAATGGTCGTCTCTTTTAGTCCGCGTTGGTAACACAAAACCAGACTATCTGGACCCCTTAGTGCGGGTTGGTAACACTAACCGGACTAAAGTTCTTCCGACATATAAGAAACTTGGACCCGGAGCCGAGACTATGCTAAAACCGAAAGTCATTTCTCTAATAGTGAACCGCCTATGGTGACCATTGATTGGAGGTGGCTGCATGCTTGCCTCCATAATAAAAAAGCACATCTATGTTATGCTTTTATGTAGTAGTACATGTTGCTAATGACCGAATGCATTTGAATTGTGGCAAAAATTGGAGTCTATATGTGTATTAGCGGAAGACATTATTTAACAAATCCTCGATAATAAAGTAGCTTTCATGGCCTTCTGCTAGAGTACCAAGATGGCGTGGTATTTGTGAACACTTGAATGTCTTCCAAGGCAATAGGGTATTGTTGATTTGGTACTACCACTTCAAATCCGTAGTGATATGGCTTTGAACCGGCAGTGTCCGTCAGGTCTAAGGTAGCGTAGACTCCCCATCTCCTTCCAGGCGGGACTTTTTGAAGTGCACAAGCATCTAAATAGAAACCACCAAAATTAGGAAGAGAAGACTCCAGATCTAGCAACACCACCCTCAAACCCTCACAAGGATCTCGCTGGTGTCAAAGAAATGGAAGAACATGATGAAGAGATGGAGACGAAGTTGGAGGGACTTATGGAAGGGATTTGACACGCTTGTCTTCCTCGTTGGGTGGTCCTTTGGGAAGCAAAGGAACCCCGAGAACCTTCGATGGCAAGGTCTTTTAGCCGGTGCAGCTAGCATGCTAGACGAGGACGAGGCTGCTGAGTGGTGCCACGCAGGCTACCGACACCTCATCGCTTTGCTGCCGCAAGTTTGAATTCAGTGTCCGCCCCCTTTTCTAGTAGCAACATGGTTTATCTGTAATCACAATCTCTTGCTACCATTAGGGCCGTTGTCCAAGTAATCCGTGGATTACTTTGTGTTTACTTTATGTTTGTTTTATGTGTTGAACTATCTATCCTTCTTAAAGAAATCCGTGCAATGCACATTCGAGAAAAAAAAAAGTTGGAGGGACTTATATCAAAGCTCTGTCACCATCACCACCTTGACGCTGCTTCTATAGACACCAAAACCTAGAAAAGCAACACCTAATCTATCGACACCCTAGAAATCCATGTTCTACCCCTCCTCCAAAGCGCAAGCGGCCTTTGGAGTCAAGTTGACCACGGATCCCGGTGTTGGATACCAAAGATCTCATGCTCTTTATTCTTCTTTTTTTTTTTTTTTTTTGTTGGGGGTCTCATGGGTGTAGCGCAACCGTGTGGAGGAGACCATGGCCAGCCATAGTACCCCTTGCTTCTCATGACTACAATAGCTTGTAGATGGTCTATTTTTTTAGAGTTCAAGGGCATCATGCCCGACCTTTCAATGATTAATCAAAATACCAAAGTCGTTTACATCACAACTCAACAAAAGGAAGCACAACACGAGCTGGACAACCTAGACTTAACAACATGACAGAGACCAAAAGAAACTAAAGTTTCCCAAAAAACAGACTCTTGCTAAGCCAAAATGACTTCGACATCAAAGCTATCAAAGCCGTATCAGAGCCTCATTCAGCTCCCTCCACGAACAACTTGGTGAGTTGGCTATACCCGGCCAACTTTATCCGTAAAAACGAGCTTGATTCCATGGTCTTTGAAGTTCATGCTTGTGAAAGTTGAGAGGCACCCTGGGAACGTCCGGTAGCCAGCACACCATAGTTGTCATCGTCTTTAGCCTCTTGAGAAAAACTTCTAGGTTCTCCTTCTTGTCCCCTTGGCTAACTGTTGAACCAGATGCTTAATTTCTCGGATCTACACCCTCTAACCCGGTCAAACTAGCCCGACAAAATCTTGTTATCTTACGCTTAGTTTGGCTAGGTCGGCAAAGGATGACGACCTATAAGATAGTCCTTCTTGACCTTAAAAAGGACTGGTGATTGAGATCTATAAATACCCTTCGGGCTCCTCCCAAAGGTCACAACTTCTTCCTCCTCGCATTCCTAATCAATTACCCAAGCGGACTAAAGCTTAGCTCTCTCTCCTCCATTGTTGCTCCTCAAGCTCCCAAGCCAATCCTTGATTTCCACCATCAAAACTTGAGAGAAAAAAAGGCAAACCTTGATTGGAGAGCAAATCTATTGATTCCCCAACTCAAAAGAGCATTTGGTTCACGTTTGGCCGGCGGCCCTAGGGTTTGTTACTCTTGGAGCTTGCTCCTAGCCGGTTAGGTGTCGCCCCTAGAGCTTGCCAACTTGTGTGGCAGCCTAGGGGAGGTTTGTAACCTCGTTCTAAATCAAAAAAATCACCCCACATCTCTAGGGTTTGGTCCCTAGACTTGTGAGCGAGGGGAAAAGGCTAGCCTTTGTGGTGAGCCAAGCCTTGTATGGCAACCTCAACAACGTGGACTTAGGCCAACCTTTGTGGTGAAGCTAAACCCACGGGATAAATCGGTGTCTTGTGTGTTTCATTTACTATTCTTGCAAGTTCTTATTGTTTTATAGAGTTTGAGATCGATCTAGTAACCCTTGTCTATATAGCTTGTTCGGATATCGACCACATGATTCATATTTGTGCGGGAAGGTTGTAAGTGCCTCGGATTTAGATTCAACATCTCAATTTTGAATTACGTATTTTTTCACTCTATTGAGATCGGCGTGGACGATCTATAGAGTGATAAAAGCAAACAACATGCAATCTAATAGAATTTCGAGTTGAGTTTTTTACGGGCCTATTCAACCCCCCCCCTCCTACCCTATCCAAGAGATCCTACACATTCTCTTACAACCCATTTCCTTGGCGACCCATATCATGACGATATATGCAGTGGTGACGTGGATGTGTCATGTGTACAGTGTACTGCGTACTATGTGTATGTCATCCATCGATGATGATTGATGAGTGATAAAAGCAACACTGAAGCAGGGCCTGTTAAATTTGGTGACCGATGCTAATTTGTTATAAGAGAAAGACATTCTTGACCTACCGATCTTGTGAGAGAAAAGTAACCGGGCCGATAAGCTAAGTGAACAAGTTTTATGTTCCGTGCAAGTTGGATAGAGAGCGGCCACCTAGAAAGAGATTATTCCCACACACTATATAGATGAACTAGCTACCAAAAAATGGTTGGATCATGAGCTCATTAACATTATGTAATCTTGTCGTTAGTAAATGAATTCAGGATTATTAGTATATTATATTATTACTTTTATGATGGTACAATTAGTTTACAAGAGTGTGCTAATTAGTTATTAGTGCATGCTTTATGTTCCAATTAAGGTAGTAATAGTACTAATTAACTTATTTTATTTTGCATCTCTCCATTGTTAACAAATTGTAAATGGTGATTCTCAAAAAAAAAAAAAAAAATTGTAAGTCGTTTTTTTTTTTTTTTTTTTTTGTACATAATTTCTGCCATAAATCTAGAATTTTAGTGTATAGCTAGCAAAAAATCACAACGACCTACAATTTAGAAATAGCTAGGGAGTAGTAACTACGATAACAAAAAATAATAGTGTCAGTACATATTTACAATTTCTGCCACAAATTCACCTGTGAGATTGATCGAAAACAACAAAGTACTATAGTAATTAGGGTGAAAAAACACTCTTTATATAGAGAGGGGAGCCAGGCCACGTATACAAGATGCAACTTGCCCGGCAGGCACACACACGACACGACCGAGTACATACATGCTTGACAAGATATAGCTAGTGACACATCACACATTCACACACATGTGCGCGTACGCACAAAACAGTCCAAACCAAGCCACGGGCATCTACATGTACCGACGACGTACGGTACGGCGCACACACACACACAATAGACACGCACGCCGGCATGCATCGAGCGCGCACACACATGACAAGGACACACATGCATCATGTTAGTACCTGACAAGATGTGACACGTGCGTACAGTCCCTGCAGCTATATAGCTAGCCTGACTGACTGCTGCAGATGTACACACAGCAATGCAACAACACACGTACGTAGAATACCACGCATCCCTTCGACGACGACCTTAGCAGTTGGGTGGCGTGGCGAGGCCGCACTTGGCGGGGAGCTCCATGGCGCGCTTGGGGTCGATGTTGTAGACGCTCATCCACGGCGAGTTCTTGTATCCGCACAGGCAGTTGAGGTCCGCGCCCGCCAGCGCGTCGCAGCACGCCTGCGACGGTGCCGCCGGCGGGTCCGTCGTCTTGGCCGCCGCCGGCTGGCACGACATGAACTGCTCGTTGCTCATATCGCACACCGCCTCCGCCGCCACCATCACCGACACCACAACCACAAAACAGCAGCAGCGCGGCAGCAACCAGCGAGGACGCCGACGACGACTTGCCCCTGGTGGTGTGCGTGTGGCGGCGGCCATGTCGTCGCTACAGATGGATGAGCCGCTACGTGAGCGTTGTTGGAGTGTGATTTGTGTGTACAGCTGCCTGGATGTTTGTTTGCGATTGTTGCTAGCTCCGTTCCCCTGTCGGGGGTATTTATAGCCGGGGCGATCGAGGCTACGACTGCTGCCGTTGCGGCTAACACAGTGAGAGATCGAGAAGAAATGAGTGGCCATCTGCAATATCAAGAGACGGTGAGGCGTCTGCTAGCAAATCTCGCAAGCAGTCATCTGCATGAGAACGTCATGAGCAGGCACCCGTGAAGGTCCGGTGTCGGTTTTGTACCAGGGTCATGTCAGCACGCCACTAGCGATCAGGTTCACGGGAGGAGGAGGAAGAGCCTGACCGTGAGTGCGGTGGCCCCACGTACGGGGAGCTAACTTGTGGCCGAGAGAGTTCCGAGGATCTGCTGACGTGGCATGCAAGGGAGTTGTTGTCTTGATATGATATATGGTGGAGACTGGCCAAGCCACTGTGGTATATTGCTATACATGATTTGATTGGACTTGATACTAATTTGTCCTGATTTCAATGAAATACTAGTAGCCCTTAATAATTCAATAATAACTAAACGCAAACAAAACAATATATCTAAAAAATCGTAACTACAATTTGTAACAGACATATTTGATTTCCAAGTACAGAAGGCTGGAAATGACTACTACTTAGAATTATAACACATAGATGAGGACCATGGGCATTAATTTGTTGATTAATTAGTAGCCCTTAATAATTCAATAAAGAAATTAAGCGTACGTGCAAACAGACACGAGGAGGTGAGCTAGGGCTGTCCTTTATCCCCATTCTAGCTAAGAATGCCTAGCTTAGGTGGTGGGCCATGATCATGAGTATAAATATATGGAGTGGCGCCTCTTAAACGACCGTGAATTATGGCGTCTCGCTTATTTGGATGACCAATCTGGTAATAATAAATAGTGGGGTAGCTACATAGGATCGTACCTCAGGTCTTGGGTTTGACTCCTAGTACAAGCGAGTATATTTTAAGATTCAGGTTTTCGGTTTGACTGCTAGTACAAGCAAATATTTCAAGATTTATCCGCGTTGTGCATTGAAAGTAAGCGATGTTACCATCTACAAGAAGACGCTTGTGGTGACATCAACAAATTTTGAGGATTTGCTATTTTAGTCTTAGAAGATGCTCATAGGGGTAAGTATGGTTGCGTTGTGAGTGTCTATAATTCTCAAAAAGAATACATATGTTGTGGTGCCTAACACCTATGATTGGATACAAACACCTCATGTAGCCTGTAGGATAATCCCATTCAAATTGTACTGTAGGATAATCCTATTCTAATTGTACTAGAGAATTAAGGACACCATACATGTTAACGAAAGTTCCTAAATCATGTGGATTCCTTTTATTCAGATTTCCACTCAAGGAATCCCACAGCCCAAGTGACAACTTCGCAAGGCAGAACAATTGAAGAAAGCTTCCGTCGCGAAGCTTCCAATTACTAATACAAATAAAAAAAAGTTATTATAATTTAAGGGGAAAAAGGAGTACAATTTAAAGGGCAGGGAAGGAATTAACAAGATTCATAAACATGTTATCTATAGAACTACAAAAGCACAAATACAATGTTCGCACGTGTTGCGACCGCAATTTTGTAATCGTGCACAGGGAATACAACTATCTTTAACTAGAGTGACACAAGGATATGACCCTAGTATCTATCCAAGGAAACATGATGTAAACACCTCAGCGGCGATCAGGTTTCACGTGATTATGGATATGAGGAAGCCATGCCATGCGAACATAATTTGTTCCTAACATATCTTAATCTTTTTTAGACTTTAGACAATGGAATAAGCACTATATACAAATGTTTAGCTGAGCCTCATTTCTGTTGTTCCAAAACAATACAATTCAAAATGTCCCACATTCCATAATGTTGCTACGATACAAGGCGTTCCTAACATCCTGATGGTCATCTGTGCAAAACACAACCATGACCTATTTACTGACAAATATATCTCATTTTGTCTATGAATGTAAGGTTTGCACACTTAGAATTTCCTTATAACTATGCGCATACATTTGCACCTAGGAATGCACTGGCTGATTTCATTGATCCAAAACAGCACCATTCAATCAGTCATCATCTCATCAATTATCGTTGCGCATAGCGATCAACTAGTGCCTTTGCTGCCTCTGGGGCGAAGAATTTTGCCTGCATGGAAGGTTAACGCATTACAAATTCAAATCAAAGACATTGATCACTCCATTTTATCTTCACCCCAGTTTACTTCTACATTGTATAGCCTCTTTGGATGAGATGGAATGCCGGAATCTGGATCCCGAATTGAATTCATGTAAACTATAGTTGTGGAAGAAGAATCCATAGAATCCGTTAAATAAAGTCTACAACTTTACTTAAGTTGGGAAGAAGAATCCATATAATTCATTTCCCATATCCCACACTATATGAATTTGAGAACTTTGGAAAGTTGTGTAATCTCAAATTCCAAGCCAAATAGACTAATTTCTTAAGGAGATTCCAATTCCTCCAAAATTAAGGGATTCAAAAAGCACCTAATAGTATTTGTCAAGAATTTTCAATGTCACTAGAAAAAAGAGAAAATACTACCTGAATAAACATTCTTTCTGCATCGCCTGCTTTACCATTTTCCTTTAATATGATCCCCTAAAATTGAATAACAATACAGTCATGATTGCTTGGTAGAAAAAATTAACTGCTATGAGTATGGCCTTTGTTTGCCATTACTTCATAATAGAAACAACACAATCCATTAAGACAATAGTACTGCAAAAACTAAAGTAATGGAAACCAAGAGCTGACTCATAGTTTGCATTAGATATATTACCTCCAACTCCAAATGTAGGCCGTTACAGAATTATAGCATATCAAACTTCTTTAACTTGGCTCGTGAATATGTCAAAAGTTACAAAGATTGACAACAGACAGTTGACGTTACTAGATATATTTTAAACTCATGATGGCAAATACTTTCTTGATATACAACTTTCACTATTTGAAATGGTATATTTTTACAGAAGAAACAAACAAGTCAAAGTGTCGCGTTGGAGGTGTGCCGCTGTCCTTAACGACTTACATTTGGAATCTGAGGTAATATTCACTGTTCAGTATGCTAAAACTGGCTATATCTGATCGGCATCTCAAATCTGTTGGAACAATTAAGACCACTTCTGACTTCAACCTTTACTTTGTGCTGAGATCAACAGACTATGTATAGCGCCAAAAAAGAAGAGAAATTTTTGAGCCACAAATACAGCAGGGTAAGCCCCCACTGTTGGTATGTATATTTAAATAAAGTAAACTGTACAGAGAGAAAGGGAGTAAGGGAAAGAATACAGGTCTGTACAACTGAACAGAAAGAGAGAGAAAGAAGAGAGCAGCAGGAAGGAGTCAGCCTTGGAGTCCTAAAAGAGGACAGGAAAGTTGCTCCTTTTGAATCACAAAGCCTATGGGCCTCCTCCACAAAATTTTGTTTCCAAGAAGAGAAACTCATAAGTACCTTTGCTAAGTAGCCACGGAAGTCTTCAGGATGTTCAGTTATTAGGGCATCGTAGACGGAAATAGCATCACTGATACGGCCCCAATCAGAATAAGCCTTCCCTAAAAGCAGGTCAACCTGTGATAGAATTTGAAAAGAATATTGTACTTAAAACAAGTTAAGTTCTCCTATCGACATCAATTACAGACTAAACTGAAGTCACAAGAATTATGCAGTAAATAAGCAACTGACCATGTGTCCTATCTTAACATCTGAACAGCATTGTGAAAAAGTTAAGCAACAAATCAATTTGCCTAAACTTCTCACTATTCAATTACAGCTGCACACAGGCTACCCACAACAGAGCACATACATAATACCCCCATTATAGAGTCAAAACCTATGTTGTCATGCATGAGTTCAGTTATCTATTCCACAAGGTACTTACTTGATCGGGTCAATATCTTGAGGCTTCTCGCGATCATTGTCATTTGCAGCCTCAAATCGACTAGTCCTGTTCGACTCTTTTCATTCAACTTTCGACGGCATGACAGAATTATATCAACTGCCTTCAGAAAATTGAGAATGCATTAATTCATCCAAATCGGCATGATTCTTTTTTTTTTTTGTCTGAATGAAGTAATCAAAAGTTCAAACTAGAATCCAAGTTGCAGAACTACGATCATTCAGTAATGGAATTTTTCTTAAAAAGGTAACTTTGAAATATTAGTGCCATGTTAGAAAGATATCAAAAGTGTAGATCACATGGAGCACATACAACATTCATTTTATAATCCTCAAATATTAGGATCAAGCACTGTGTGCCCAATTGAACCCAGTTTTCATACTAAGAGTGTAGCCAATAGTTTTGTAAAAATCACTTGTTAAACCAATGATTGTACCAAGTGAACAAAATAAGTAGGTAGCTCGATTGCCTTTCTCCAATAGTTTGCAATGTTTGGTTGCAAAACTGGGCCCACCACAAGGTTTTCCTACTCTACACCAAGCCTGTCACATAGCCCCCAGCCTAGGCTACTCTGAGCACCATTACCACCTTTTCTTTCCAACTTTCACCGGTTCCCCAGCTGATCCAAATTAGTGAACCGCTATGGAGGCAGAATACTTAGCGCTCCTGCCCAACCACACCTGGATCTCATTACCCGACCTCATCAGTCCAATGCAGTGACACACAAATGGGTGTTCAAACACAAATTCAAAGCCGATGTTTCTCACAAAGAATTATAATGGAAGTTTTCCAAATACATAAATAGTAATGGCAGTTCTCCTATCCGTGATAGTTCATAGTTGTAATGGCATCAAAACCCACATTACCTAGGATGGGGACCCTACTGCATTGGAGCTAGGAGACATGTCCAGGTCAAAAGGTGGATTTTGTCCATTGTTAACGTAAGGATAAGGATCCATGAAGGCATGTCCTCACCAAATTTTGTTTAAGCCTTTATTTACTCACTAGTAACTATTGAGAGATTTCTGTGTCATGCTTTGACAAATATGGTCAACCCACTGTAAAGGATATCCAGGCCCATATGGTTCATGGTTCATGGTGCACTCTATATGTTGTCATCAACACTAATGGACTGATAATCTTCATTAATCCCCAAGGTTAGTAACACTAACATGGTAACAAAGCCATGGATTTGGGTTAGGGTTAAACCTAACCAATCTTTTTAGCCCACCCACTGAACCTGTTCACACCATCAGGCTGCCAATGCAGCCATCATCTGTCATGTGGCTCACAGCAAATCAAGGCTGGCATTGCGCCCCCAGCCCCTCTTCTTCGTGGCTAGCCATGATTAAACAGGACGGTGTTGCAGCTGATTTGCATTGTGTGGATCTCATCAGATCGGCTCCACCCGCCTATCCGCCTATTGCCCAGTTTGCTGTCATGCCCCAGGATTGTCTTCAACTTCTGCTGTCTCCCACCATGAAGCTGAGCTCAACCTCAGTCACTTATCCACCCATAACAGAATCATCTCTATCATATGGAATTGGCTCGAGGCCGTCATGTACCATGGCGTAACCTTGCAGCCCTTCATCCTGCTTTTGTTCATACTTGGTGAATGGTGAAGGCGAATGGAAGGAGGCGCAAGGACATTGCTCAAAGGTCTCTAGTGCTCTCCAGTTACTGGTAATTGATGTTACCTCTCCCTCTCTTGAATATGTCACAGCCCAATGCAATTGCTATCAATATCACACTTGATGATCACAATTATTAGGAACGGATAGTTTCTATGAATACTGCCTTCAGGGGTTTTGGTCTAGCTTCCCACAGAACTGATGATCAAATGATCCGCCCACAGATAAGGCAGATGATATAATGTTACAAAAGTCAAGTCGTGGCTAACTAAAGATTGTTAATAGCATCACTCAAATCTACAATTATGACTGTATCAAGGACAGTACACATTATAGGCCCACACCACATTGCCAATAGAGTAATGGACTCTATGTATTATTGTCAGAACTAAAAAGTAATTACCATCTTGCATAATATCCAAAATTAGTAACACTATTAGTAATTACTATCCCAGAAGGCGAAAATCAAAGTGCTATTACGATGTTCAATAGAGCCTTACACACCTGATCTGGCTTCTTAGCAGCAAGTAATGAATTTGTCAGCCCACGGAGAACTTCAAAATCAATTTTATCTGATGACTGTTTCAATTGTTAGTCTGAGAATAGCTCAAAGTGTTATTGAACAGGAAGTAGTGCAGTTGCTACACAACATAGAGCGGAAAACATAGAAGCGCCTACAGATTTACTTACAGATAAAGCGCTTCTGTATGATGATGAACTCCCTTCATAATCTTTGAGCTCAAACTTTACTTCACCAAGCAAACGGTATGCTTCTGCTTTATCAGGGATTACCTGCATGAAGTAGAATATGTATTTGTACATGTACAGGATAATAATTCCATAAGATTGACAGACCATCTAAATGATAACAAGGAGCGAACAATTAGCAAACCTTAATCAGCTTCTCCAGGAACGTTGATGCCTTCTCATACTCACCTAGTTCAACCAACGATACTGCTGCACCCTGTGTATCCATATGAAAACTGAATACGCATAGTATGAAACAAAAAAAGAGTAGAAATTAAATAAAGACCATTTCATGAAAACTGGAGTATCTAAATAGATGTTCATAAAAACTATTCAAATGCATGTTGCCCTCCAAAATTTTTTATTCCCTACATACTAATACCGACCATAGAAACAAACATGTGTATAACAGATAACACCCAAGCCACCTGTGCACCTACATTGCTCTTAATGGGAATCCCGCATCAAGATGTCAGATGGTCCAATAGCTACTTTTGACCTTGGGAACTAGGCCCTTAGCAGAGTACCAATTATGGCCTCTGAAAGGTTGAAACTATAAACTGCTTCCAAGCAACAAGTCAGGCTCAACTGTTCATCCCAATGCTTTTCCTCACATTGCTCTTGGCATTCCCCTCAGCCTTGCCCCTTCAAAAGCATCAGCATAATGGTTTCCATGCATATAGGTGGCGATGGGTTGTCTTCTGCACGCAACAGGATGAGCAGCCATGCTGGGCGCATGCGAGGAGTATCTGTTTGGTTTCTCGTGTTTTGTATCTTGGTCCAGCAGAGCTGTTGTTTGGTTCCCAGGATGCACAAGTGCCAGAGTGATTTTTGTCTCCCACGCGCTGGCATCACCCCAGCCAGGCTCCATGGGAACGAGGAAAAATCTTGCATGGGGAGAGCCAGGCCCAGCGGCTACTTTTTCACGGGGTCAGCCTGACTAGAATGCTAGCGCACCCATCCAAATCATGCGGTGCTTGCATCTGATGGACCTGGATGGAACAAATACAACTAACGAATCACGCCCATAGCGCTTTATGTTTATGTCAAAAATGGAGCTAGAGGCTGTTTCGAAGGTTTTCTGTGGACATTGATATGAAGTTGTGAATTGTGAAATGTAGTTTCTTGTTATTAAAGTGGTGAAATCTTCAGTCCTAATTGATAAGAACACTTTCCTAGGATACCAATTCCCAGCTGCTACTTGTGATCATGCTGTACTTTAACCTGGTGTCTTTCACTGACTCCAAATTAACAGTTCTTTGAAAAGAGAATCCAACCTGAACATGAACGAATAGCAGAGGAATTATGCTCTGTTAACATCCTAAGGGCTTTTAAAATTGTGTATTAATTAGAGGCTACAAATATATTTGAAGAATACTATCAAAACAACCTTCATTTTCAGGCAAGATTAGAAAAATAGCGAGACTTCCAATCATCTGTGGTGTAGGTGTGTTGTAAGGGTTTCTTTAAATCCCCCTCCCTCCCACCCACCCACCCACCCACCCACTACCACCACTTTTCTCTTCTTAATATTAAAGATATGCAGCTCTCCTGCATGTACAGCGAAAAAACGTCCAATCAAAAAGTATAGATCAAAAGGCAGTTCCAAAGTGTATCACAAACAACCTTCCAAACACTTAAGAAACTTCTGTGCACATGCACCAGCACATAAGAAACTTCAGTATGAATTCGATGTGTCAAAGTACTTCACCTCAAGAGCAGTAGGATCATCAGGCGACTTGCTCAGTGTTTCTTGAAAGCCTTGCAGTGTATTCTAATAAAAAGAACTGATGATATCTTAGTATCATAACAAATTAGCAACAATGAATGCAAATTGGCCCTACAATTCCAAAACAACCATACCATTAGAAGTACAACACAGCAGTATTGCACATTCAGAACTTGTGCAATACCTGAGTACTTGAGGTGTGGCCATGCTGACTTTTAAATAACCCTAGAGCCAAGCTATTAGTCTCTGACACTCAGCTATATTTAGAGTTTAAATATTTTCTTCTCTGCGAATTCTTGCCTGAATAATGTTACAGTGCAGGTGAATAGCTGATAGAAAAATGTGTATTCTAATCTCATTGAAATATTATCTATCAATGGATATTACCTTTTAATTAATTCATTTCTTTTTTCACATGCAAGTAAACAAACGAAACATGCAAAATTGGGAGAAATGGTTACCTTAAGAAATGGTTACCTTAAATTTTTCTTCTTCCTCTTGAGAAAGCTTTTGTTTAACTACTGCGCTTTCTTTGCTAGGGCTAACACTGAAAATGTGTAGGAGGTACAATGTAGTTAAAACAAGCACAAGAAAAATATTCATAAGTGTATCTATTCCATTTCTACAGTCATCTGATGGTTGCCATAGGAGAGAATGCTCTTCCCCTTTTCAGTCCTCATGCAATTCTTCCAGTTTTGATGTTTTTATTAAAAAATATATATAGTCTGCTTTTCTAAAGAACTAAATAAGAAACTTTATTTTCCATTTGAGTTCCCACTATTTTGGTGTTGTTCTTTTCTTTCCCTGGGGAGTGTTTTAGAGTGTCTGCAACTCTGCATTTTTTATGTTCCAGTGCTCCGTTGAGGGCTGTGGTGCTCCCTGCGACCCTGCACACAACTCTCTTTGCTTCCTTTCCAAATTGAATGGCAGAGCCCCCGCCCTTTGCTTTCAAGAAAATGTAGTTTTAACAGAGAACATAAACATTCTAACTGATACTGGAATTTTTATCAATGACTTCAATTTTTAACTTTCAAAATTTGACTTCAATTGATTTCTTTTAAAAAAATAAATCCTGTTTTGCCTGCTCTTTCATTATTATGCATGCTACCAGGACATTTAACGAGGACAGAAACCCTCTTGGTTGCAACAGTTATATAATGCAGTGCACTATCTTGGCAAGTGAAAAATCATTTATAAAATAAATAATATGACATGCAAACACTATGGATAGAATGTAATGAAGAACGGACTATTGGTGGAATGGTGGCCCATTTGTGAGGTAGATGTAGATTCACCTTCCGTAAGGAAGGAAATCCCCAAAAGCGAAGACTAGTCCAAAGACAACAACAGCAACGCCAATTCCAACCTACTGAGAGAATTCAGATTAGCATATGACATGAAGATCAATTACTAATTTAACATGGATAGCATGGGAAAATCCATAAAATAAAACTGACCCTAGTACCAAAGCCAATTGTACTTTTATCTGACTCAATTGGAGCATCATAATCAATAGCTTGATAATCTTTGTTCTCTTCAGCTTTTTTTTCAAGAGCAGACCTAAACAGAACAGAAGTAAGCGAGTTTAGCAACAAGAAATGCTTAAGTAGAAGTATTCTCAAGGAATATACCAAATAATATATTTGTCGAGCCTGTATAGTAAATAGGAGTGCATGTGTATCTATTATCAAGAGCTAGCAATAATGATGCAAGTTATGAAATATTATCCAAATTGCACCGATTCATATATGCCTTAATGTAAGTAATGTTTCTGAATAAGTCAGCAAAGTTGAAGAAATTCTAGCAATAATCTCAAAATACAAAGTGAAATTGACCACATAGATGTCTATGCAAAACTGGATCAGCTGTAGGCTAGTCCTTGACAAAACAAAGATCAGAAATTCAAAAACAGCATGCCAAGGTAAAGGCTAAAATGGAATCCTCGGCCAAACACCTCACACAATTATTTCATATTTTGTAATAAATTAGCCATGCATTCTGAACCCCATTTATAATTGGTCAATAAGCAGAAACATTTCCACTTACATTAACAAAGCATTCTATGTACCATCTATAAATTGTCAAGAATCAGCAGCATGTCTACTTATATATCCAACAACAGCAAGAACAATATCTACAAACTTAACACTACAAAAATAGAACTTATGTTTAACTAAATGTAGCAGGATGATTGAGGAAATATGGCAGTACCTTCGAACTGCTTCCACTTTTTCCAAAAATTTCTTATCCATGACTTGTTTACCAGATTTGTTTTCATTTCCAGTTCTTAATTCTGGCACCCCTAAAAACAATGAATGAACAAGTATGGAGATATGCAGCTAGTAAAACTAAGGTTGAGTGTAAAGAGAAGAGAAAAAAATAGGCAAGGTAACATAATAATGACATATATACCAAATGTCAAAGCTAAAGGTAGAAATTCAATAATACCAAATCTAAGCCAATTGGATACAATTATATCAAAACACTAGCAACGATTCTAGTAACTATTCATGTAAGACAAACAAAGAATGGGTTATCAATCCAGATAATTGGTTTTACATCTCAGTGGTTTGATGTACAGGTTATTAGAAAAACAAAGTTCCACAATGAACAAAAAACATAAAAATAAAATAGTAGGGCAACCATTTAACTATTTAAGTGAGTCAACTGTACTATTTCTAGATCAGACAGATAAGTTTTTCATGGATAGGCTAGAGTCTAAATGAACTTGTGCCATTCATGGATTTCAGGTAACACAAAAATACTTTAGTAACCACGAGGATAATCAATAATGCACACAGCACATGCAGGAGTGCAACAGTATTCTTTTGCAAGAGATAGGTGCAATAGTAATTGCAGTTAACTAAAAATTGAAGCAAACTTACATTGGTCCCTGTTCTTTGGATTTCCAGATATTAACTCACTACATCAAAAAAAAAAAAAAAAATGATGACTAAAGAAACAAAGATATGTATGAAACAACATAGTACTGCTTTAAAGTCCTAAAATAAGTATGAACTATTTATAGCAGGTCACACCCTTGGTTCGACGCTTTGAACAAACAGATTTGATCAAGAGCTGCTAAAATCCTTAGTTGGAAGCTTTGAGTAACAGATTCTAGCCATAAAAAAAAAGAAATAAGTAACGCCATTAAACAGATGAACAAATTACAAAATTCAGATTTAGATGCATGATTCACTTATGTATGACATTATCAACTGATTTACCCGTCTCATGTATTGCTTACATTCCTTTCAAGAATAAGCAGGAAATTTGTGTATCTTTTCATTAAGAAGAAATAGAGTTTAAGGTTTAGAACAAGGACCAAAAAAAAGATTGTGTGCAGAGAGAATGAGGAAATGGAAGGAACTTATATGGCCAACAAGAACAAACAGAAGCCAGCATTCCCATCTGCAACGCTCTTCTACAAATGGCTTCTTTGCTTATTGGACTTACATAGCCAGGATTACTGTGCTTGTCCACAAATTTTGTCAGATCAGCCAGTTTTTTTTTTTTCTTTAGTTAGCTGAGTCCCGTTGATTTAGCTAATCATCATCATTGATGCGACTATGCCCTCTTGGTCCCTTTCATAGCCATTTTGCTATACTTCATGACCAATGGCCTTTTTATTTGTCGTCATCATCATTCTCAATCTAGAGAGTTTAGTTAATTAATTATTGGATTAACAAAAAGAACAGAAGGGAATGCAATAATTTAATATCATAGGAATTAAATTAAAGGGTGTCAGACTCTGAAAATCCGAAGTCCAGGATCATGATGTTATGATTCCAAGATCATCATGGGACAAACACCACCAAGAAGACTGCCAGTAGATTCAACTAGTAGGAGATGAGGTGACTATAAATACGAGAAACAAAATGAGATGGAAACTAAAATTATATAAATCTTCATTACTAATCTGAAGACAAGTCGTTGCCAACTTCATAGGTAGCCCTACAATTAAAATCTTGTCTTATATCTATTTTATAACAAACACAAAATATTACCCCTAATTCATATTATAGCACATATAATCACATATTTTCTTCTACTTTGGGAACAACTTATGTTGGAAGTAAACCTTAACTCGTCCAAAAATTGTGTTGCTGCTATATGACGTGCTACAGTACCAAGCAGCATTGTGCATTCTGTTTGTGCACATCCTGTGAAACAAATACTATAAAAAGCTAGTTATCCCTTAATGCTTGAGGAGTTACTCACTTTCCCATTGGAGTTACCAAGGCTAAAACCAAGTCAGATATTCTTTTCTCCTCCATAGTATGCACGGAGTTTACATATATTAATATTAGTAGTAATAATCAGCTTTTACAGTAAACATAAGTGTTTAGAAACATAAAGGGCGTACCCAGTGCCGTAGGCTCCCGCACTGCGTGGGGTTTGGGGAAGGGTATTTTAGCGCCAAGCCTTACCCGCACCATGTGCAATATGCGGAGGTCGGGGCTTGAACCCGACCTTCCTCGTTCAAAGGTAGAGCATTACCACTTGCACCAGGCCCGCCCTTCAAGTGTTTAGAAACATAGTGACCAAAATATTGGGACTGCATAGCTAAATTTCCCTTTAGTATAATTCCTTCTCTTTTTTCCCAATTTGACTCCATGTAGTAATTAATAACCAAAAGAAGAACAAGAAAATATTCATATGCTCTTCCCCTGCCTCACCAAGTAATGATAAACAAGGCTGTACTTTGCATAAAAGTTTACTGTTCAGATGTGATTCTAGGATTTCAGTACCTTCCATGACAAGTTTATATTTTGAAAACAATTTGAAAAATATAAGAGACAACATTTTTAAAGAGAGAGAGAGAGAGAGAGAGAAAAGAATGTGCCAATCACCATAAGTTCCTGATAAGAATATACTTTGTTTCTAGTACGAAGAGAATAAAACCTATAACAATACAATGCTCAAGGTGAGTACCTTGGTTCCAATGCAGCATCTTTTGGCCTCTTCTTGCTTTTAATCTGGGAGAAAAGCAAAGACATAATGGGCCATCAGTGATTCCAATTTCGTCAGATATAGTGCGAACTGGCTTTCGTAATCACTGAACATTATGTACAACTTCATTGCAGAATTTAACATTATTAGGAATACATAGTATCCTTTGCTAACAACACTAGTGCTTGAGAAACATGTAGTATGCTGCAAATGAAAGGAGGCAGGGAGAAAAATAGAGCAATGAGGCTACCTACTTTTCTCTTATTATTAGTAGAATCCGCACCATAGCCACGCCCATTGGCAGCAAAGCATCGAGAACTGAACGCCCTGTGGGTCATATGGAGAACCATCTTTGAACCACTGATATCAACAACGCTATGCCCAGATTGTAGCAACCATCCCTACAACATAGTCAAACTCTCTTCCATGAAGAACTTATCCTCTGAATAAAGTACTGGTCCCAAAATAAAAAAATCCCAAAGATATTAGTCATTGTTTTCATTTCTATTTGTATGCAAAATACTGGGCCAGCCCTATGGGCGTACACATCTAGAGTCGATAATTTTGCCAAAAGTTGGGAGTTAATAATAGGCAGCAAACAAATAGCAAATAGCTCTTAGGTTTGGGTGCTCGGTTTCGCACAGCAGGAAGAGAAGAGAAGGATCGGAATACCTGGTGGGTGTTCATCGCCGGCGAATAGACCGACGAAGGCCTCGGCACCTGGCGTTGGGCGGCGGCGGCGGTAGCCCACCGCCCCACCCAGTCTTGGGCTCGTGGCGGAGAGATGGAGGGAGCGCTCGCGCGGTGAATCCAGGTGGATGCGGCGGCGTGAGAGTCCAGCAGTACACGAGGAACGAACGGGATAAGGCGGTCGAATCAAAAAGGAAGGAACGGGATGCTGTTATATCAGTTGGGCTCACCATACCTGCATCGTTGGGCCGGAATGGATGAGCGCTTCGATGCGCTAGTTGGGCTCAGCCCATGTAATAATTCCCTCTAAGTACCTTTTTTTTTTTTTTTTTAGATGGCAATTCCCTTTAAGTACCTTTGCTGTAGCGGGTTTTGTGAAGAACAGTGATTTAACCAAAAGATCCAACTCACCTCTCTCCTCAATTATTGTGTATGCAAGCCCACCACAATCAGATTTTTTTTTTACTTCCTCAATTTTTGAAACCAATCGATTTTATCATCCCGAGCGAAAAGGGTATTTTTCTAAAAGAAGAGTTTTAGCTAACGTGGCATTACGACAGTCACAGAGGGATAAATCAGAGTTTTAGATGGTTTCAGAAAATCAACTAAACTTTATTAAAACATTATAGATATCCAAGTATTTTTTCTAAGACAAAATATACATTTAAAAATACTAAAAACTAATTTCCTTAGAAAATTGCTTTCCCTTAGAAAATATTTGGTTTCATATTTTTCCTAAAAAATTATGCTCTATGTTTCTTCCGAGGTAAGTTAAGCACCTTCATATAGAGCATGATTTTAGAAAACACATGAAATATTTCTAACCGTAAATCTAGCTTAGTTTTATATTGTAGGAGACCATCTAAGATTTCAAATAGTTCTAATTTAGGAATAAAAACATAGGGTATGATTTTATAAAAAAATATATTGGTTATCCTTTTATTTGAAGTTGGTCCCAAAATTTTGTTCAAAGTTTTGATGTTTTGAAATCCTTTTTTTTAATTGTTCAAATGGATTCGGTAGGAGAAACGAAAAAGCAAAAATAAATATAGATCTCAATGAGATCTACAATTTTATAGTTGGTGACTTTTTTTATTTATACTAATTCAAGGTTTGAGATATTTATTATAACTAGAGGAATACCCCAGCGTTCTTTGGGAGTAGAGATATTGTAGAAAGAAATTTATATGAATCTCGAAGAATTTATAGCCAAGAGCCCAATGGAATTGGCGATGTAAACAATGCAAATATATGAATGGGCATGGTAGAAAAACAAAAGATAAGAATCATATAAATTCCATAGAGACGGATGTTAGTCATCATGAAAAATATAGAAAACAACATCAATGATGGGAAAAATAGTTACGATCTATACCTATAAAGAATAGATTATATTATACAGAAATAAAGAACAATATATTGAAGAGTAAACAACAATGAGCTTATCATTCCTTTTTCTGGCGCCTGCTTCTCTCCTGCTGCTTGCCGCTACCTAATGGTCCGATGGGATAGACTCGAGGTCTAAGTGCTTCCGCGATTCACGGCTGTCCGCATGGAATTGATCGATGAATCAAGGCAGGAGAAGAGAGAGATAACATTTTCTTACAATCTTGCTAGCCGACTCGATCGGTGGATGATTCAACATTTAAAGGCTGCCAGATGGTTTTGTGGGTGGAGGAAGTGGATTAAATCGTGGGTGGAGAAAGTGGATTATACACAGGGAGATCAGAGGACAGGTAACAGAGAGCCGCATGAGCCGGTTGGGCTTCAATTATGTAATTTTGAGGCTTAGTGGTTGTGGGACCCTTTGATGATGTGGCTTCACGAGATCGCAGAGAAATAGGATAGTGGTGTTCTCTTTTATAAGAGTTATAGATAGATAGATATAATGTCAAATACAAAACAAAAATACCATCTTCTTAGTCATATAGTGACTTTGGTGTATAGTAGTGAGACAGGGTGGATCCAAGCACGAGCTCAACTAAATCGTGAGCAACAAGCCAACAACAGTTTGTACAAATTCTAGGAGGGTGGACCCAAACATGGAGGTTACCCAGGTCCTAACTCCTTGCAAGCTTTGGTAAATCATATGCAACCGATTAACAAGCTCTTGGGATAGAAATAATATTACTACAAACAAAATGTTCTGCAACAGGCTAATCATCGTTTAGCAAGCGCCACTGAAGCTGATTGTAAGGGCATCCGCAGTGGTGGTGGATAAATAGCTAGCTGACTTGCAAAGTGGATGAGAGAAGAAAAAATTGCAGCGACACGGTTTTACAGAGGAGGCATTCAGAATTTGTGCATGCCACGGTCCCACTACTCTCTATGTAAATAGTGGGCTAAAATCGCCTTGTTGGGGCGCCAACATGTTGGTCCGTAGCCATTTGTCGCTATAAAAACGGACTTGTGCACAGGAATTTAAATTCGTGTCGTTATTTACCTACGTCCGGGCCCGACGCTCCGACGCCTAATCCGACACAGCCCACTTTTATCGCACTGTCACCCACATGTATCGGTCCTGAACGGCCGCCACCTGCTCTTTCCTACTCACACGCGATGTACTTCTCCACCTACCCACTTCTCTCCCTTACACATCCCTTTCCTTGGCAGAACTGTGAGGGCACCCCAGACTCCTCGCCGCCGCTTCCCCTCCCCGCGATGGTCTCGCTTCGCCGCGTCGGCCGCCACCCACCGTGGAACCACCTTGACACACCCCGCTCCATGCCTTGCTCCGCTCCCAGCTCCTTGACGGCGATGGTTGCTCCCCGCCGAGTCCTCCGCGCCATTGACCAACGAATCAGGGCGAGGCTGAATGGTTCCTCCGTGCCGCCAACGACCAAGCTATTGGTGATAAGATTACGGGGTTCGGGAAATCCGGATCCGTGTGTCGGGCTTTTCATCCAACCCCACCTGGGCCAAACTCATCACGTGGGCTCACCACTATCTGTGTTGCCCCGTGCGGGCTCGCGCGCGGCGGCCGTGGCTTCCGAGATGGAATCATATGGTTGTTGCAAATGTAGATCAGATTACTTGTCATCTATTTCATCCGGTTTTTATTTGTTTCATTTGGGTTTTTCATTTGTTTCATGTCTTATTTTTTTATCTGTTCATTTGATATTTTCATCTCATTTCATTTGATATTTTTAAATTTGTTTCATGTGGTATTTTCATCTCGCTATCTGCGTTGGTATGGATGCGGTGGCTAGCTGTTGAGTGCTGGACTTGCATGAGGAGCTAGTATCTGTCGTGCTCCCGTGGAGCGTGGACGAGCATGCATTAAAAAAAATGAGATGATCCGATAGCGAGCGAAGCTCGCTGGTTAAAGTTTGCCTAGCGTGAAACACACAATGGAATACACTTGCTATTTTAGAAATGTAGATGGCTAGTCTGTTGGAGATGTTTTTATTCTAATAGCTACTCCCTTCGTCCATTATCTCCTTCATCTAAGCCTTTGGCACAATGACCAAAGAGCACTTAGTTTTGCTTTTAATCATCTTGGGTTGAGCGTACATGAGGAGCATAAGCAAAGAACAACCAATGAGCAACAAAGGGGCTATAAATGCAGTCAAGTGACATCCAATGAGCACCAAAGGAGCAATAAATGTAAACAAGTCGCAAGCTCTCGGGGGAGTGTCATGAGAGTTTTATTTGTATTAATTAGGCTGCCACGTAGATATTTTTGATGACATGGTGATGTATTTAAGAAGAGAGAGAAGAAATGAGTTTCATCTAGATGAAACTTTCTTGGTATCAATATCAACTATTTCGAAGTCATGATATTAAATGCATGTAAAACTAAAAATGAAACTCTCCATTATGAAACTCTCCATTGAGAGTAGGGTTTCATGTGAGTTTCCTTTCCTTTCCCGTGACATATAGTAGTTTTGAAAATATACTTATAGCCAAATGTCTTACTAATCACACGCGTAAAATTAACCACACACTAACTAATTGATACGAAGATCGCAGATTAACATAATAAATTTTCCATATATTGTGTGCTGATCATCGCCTCGTATCATAACACTTGGTGCTTCTTTTAATTTAGGGTATGTTTGGGAGTACTTCACTAATTCCTCGCTTCACAACTTCACCATGGAGCCATTAAAAAAACTATATTTATTAAG
The DNA here is from genome assembly GCA_015847255.1 of Hyparrhenia diplandra. Lineage (NCBI taxonomy): Eukaryota > Viridiplantae > Streptophyta > Magnoliopsida > Poales > Poaceae > Hyparrhenia > Hyparrhenia diplandra. The sequence goes on along the minus strand of JADLZK010011244.1, from coordinate 283,037 downwards.
TATCGCTTCTGCTCCAAATTATAAATTGCTTTAACTTTTTTGGATAACTCTCTCCGTTCCAAATTGTAAGTCACTTTAACTTTTTTGGTACATCCTATAATAATATGTGTGGATACATAGTAAAATGGATGAACCCAAAAAGTCCAAATGACTTACAATTTGAAACTGAGGGAGTATATTTTACTATGTATTAGATATATATTGTTATATGTAGTTGCATACAAAAATAGATGTACCAAAAAAGTCAAAGTGATTTATAATTTAGAACAAAGAGAGTGCTTGTCACAAAGATAGGATTGGGCGGCCCAGGAGGGGGGGGCGCGCGGGGAGGGGGCCGCCGCCATGTTGGTATATCTTATAGCATAAAATATAGAGGCTTTTAAAACTGAAATCGTGGCTTAAAATGAATATTAACATAGTATAGGGCCCGACTAACATAATTCCACGAGTTTTGGTGATTTATATATTTTTCGTGGATTAAACAGAATATGCCCAAGAGTTTGCAAGCCCTACGACATAAAGACGTATCCGTGGACGTAATCCAACTTGGAACCTACGCAAGAATATTCTAGAAGACACCGTAAGACACGAGACACAGATGGGACCCACTGGCGAGCGGGCGCGGCCGCCCTCTATCGGCAAAGCCGCGGCGCCACTGGTGGGGCCCCCGTCGGCCTCTACTTCAAGGTCGGTTCATAACCGCCTATGAGGAGCAATCTAGTCCATCCATCAAGGTCGGTTTGATCCAAGGGTCGTGGTGCATCCTCCGGGGGCTATATAACAAGACCCCCGACCCCTGGGTGAAACCCTAAGTCATTCTACTCCATACCAAGTCCATCATCAAGACCCCAAGTCAAGATCCCAAGCCCTAGTTCCACCATAATTAGAGCAATAGCTATCTAGGTTAGTTCTAGAGGAAGTCAAGTATTGTCTTGGATTCCTGATCGTCAAGAAGTAGCGGGAGCCGAGCTTCTTGTGGCTTCTCTCTTGTATCTAATTTGTAAGTATTTGGTTAGAATACAATTGCCATGACTTTATTCTATTTAATGATTATATTCTTAGTTATATGCTTCCATGCCTATTATGATTATATATTTAGTTTAGTATGTTTGTCTTTATATTCAAGCATGGAGTCGTATAGCGCCCCCTTAGATGCGCACTATGTGGGTGGTCGACAATGTAAACGTGGTGTTTATACAACGTTTGCTCATGACATCACCCTATATTTCGGGAAGTGTGGTAGATCGTGGATGTGATATTGCCATTGAGTCCTTTGTAATCCACCCCCTCGAATGTAGGGCTAGTTGAACTTTATTACTATGGTAGACTTGCTTTGTTCCCCGATCTTCCTTAGTAATGTTCACCATGTGTAGATATATTGATTTCATACCATGATGACTAGGTGTATTGCACTAATTGTAGTATGCATTGACATATAAGTAGGAGTAACTTAGGAATATTCTCATGCGCGCTCTGCCTATACCACGTTGTTTAGCCTATTATGACACCATCTAGTGGCACACCATGATCTTTGACTTGGCAGTTATCATTATTATTATTTATCTTATTATCTTTATTATGTGACTTACCTAGTTTGAGTTTAGTATGATGCATATGGTTTACTCTACATTACACCACTTTGCAAGTGAATCAACTTAAATCATCAACCTACCCATAGCCTACCCCTTCCCCGTGGTAAAATATAAATACGATACCGGATAGACTCACGGTGAAGTGCTACAATTGGGTAATTCTATCCGTAAACTGCGGATACCATAATTATAATATCATTGCAAGAGATTCAAGTGTCATATCGAAATATCCATTCACGTATTTCTTAGCGTTGTGAGCTAGGGTGACGAACCGGGTTTAGAGAGGCAATGCTAGAATGTGTGGTACGACTTTAGTACCTATCTTGGTGAGATTAACTCCACCATAGATAATGTTACTGAGTCATACACCATAACTAACTCCGTCTAACTATATTAACTCTCCGCTCTTAACTTTTTACTTTGGAATGTGAGATTAACTCCACATCCGACTAACTTATTAGATAGATACCATTATACATTTTACGCCGATCACGAGAGTGGGTCTTAAATCCATTCTTTTGTGATTGCGTTAAGAAATGTCAACAAGCATTTCTGGCATCGTTGTCGGGGAAGGGTGCTAGCCAAACCTAAACACACATACATGGATAGATTGATATCACTTGCATCACATAATGTATCGAGGACCCATTATCAACTACTCAAACAAAGCTCACCCTTGTTTGTCTACTTGTTTTTGATCTTATGCGGGGTAAATGTATGAATTGGAGTAACCGTCCCCGGAGAACTATATTGATAATCCGAAAGCATTAATCGAAGGGCAAAATCCAAGCTTAGAAAAACACCTACACCTTCCTCGATTCGGACGTTGATCAAATTAGGCAAAGCCTATTGCCTATTTTTGAGGCCATGGTCGACAAGACACTTTCGTGAATTTTTAGCTCCAACTACGGCTAATGTTCGCCTTTGGGCCTAAGTTGCAATTGGGGATCATGATTTTGAGCTTAAGCCCGAGCTCATCAATATGGTACAAGCTAGCCGCTTTTGTGGAAAGGCACATGAAGATACTAGTGCTCATCTCCAACATTTCTTAGAGATTTGCAGTACTTTCACCATTAGAGGAGTACCAAGAGATGCAATCCTACTGCACTGTCTTTTCCCATTCTCACTATTGGGAAAGGCGAAGCAAAGGTTCTACGCTACCAAAGATAAAAATACCACATGGTCACTGTTTCTACTTGCCTTTCTTGCAAAGTTCTTTCCTATAGGCAAGACCAATGCCTTACGGGGAAAAATTGTAAAATTTCAACAAAGAACAAGATGAGTCTCCCCCAGAAGCATGGGAACGCTTTCAAGAAAATATCTCGAGAATGCCCACACCCACGGGATGGAGAATTGGTTACTTATGCGGACTTTCTATCATGGGCTCACTACGAGTGCCCGTGAGACGATGGATCTTTGCGGCGAGAGGTGCTTTCTTATCACTTACACTTTCAAAAGCTACCAACTTGTGGAAAAAATGGCTTCAAACCGAGTTGGAATGAGGAGCGTCAACCCCTCGCAAGAGGTCGGGAGGAATGCACCAACCGAAGGAGGTGGACATGCCGTCGCCAAAATGGACTTAGTAATGAAGAAACTTGAGGAAAAAAAAGCTCACGAGAAGAAAGAAGTCATGCAAATCATAGATTCCCGCATGACATGTGAAGAATGTGGCAACACTAGCCATTCAAAAAGAACCGCCCCGAAGTTGAAGAGGATGTGAACTACATCAATAATAATAATTATCGTCCTCAACAAAATCAAGGTTGGAACCAAAGAAAGGCCAAACTACCAAGGTAACTATTCGGGTAACTATCAAAGCAATAATTTTAATAATTTTAATCAACCTTCTTTAAGAGATCTTGTTTTAACCCAAGGAAAAACTATGAAAAACTTGTCTAAGAAGTTAGCTACCAATGATAAAATGCTAGAAACAATAAATATTAGAATAGATAGTTTTTCTTCTATGATTAAAAACCAACATAGTTTTAATAAAATGATAGGGTCTCAAATTTCTCGGTGGCAATTTACGCTCCACTAACCACATCGGGAAAAAACTCCGGGCCACCGTAGAAAAGAATTAGAATCAGCAAATCTTGTACACATTTTTTTAATGCGTCGCTTCTTTACGGAGAAATTGAAAGCAACTCGGTGGATGACTCCCTACCACCAAAGAAAGAAGATCTAGGGAGGCCACCATCACTATTCAAATTAGACCACATGAGTTTGACAATGTGCTATGTGACTTCGCTCAAGCATCAACATTCTACCACGGGTAATTTATGAGAAAATTAATGGTGACCCGCTTATTATATACAACCATGTGCTTGCGGCTTGCGATCGAGTCACTATGCTATCCAAAAGGCATACTCCAAGACGTCTTCGCATTACAAGTTGGACAATCATATGTGCCGCCAGACTTCGTAGAATTGAGACAGAGGAAGTGAGAAGGCACCAATCATATTGGGTTCGACCTTTCTTGAGTACGGCTAGAGCTATTATCTATGCCCGAGTGCAAAAACCCTGTTTCAACATCAAGGGAAGAAAAGAAGTATTCAATTTTAAGAACAAGACACTCACCTCTCCTGCTCATCCACAAACACCATACCTCTGTGAGATGCCACTAGAACCTACACTGAAGAACACCAGAAACAAGAAGAACAAGAATAAGAACAAAAAGGCTCAGCCTATAAAGGCAATGATGATCAATAAGATAGGTTCTGAGAACGACCACCTACTCCAATCTCCAATGCTGAAAAAGCTGGAAGATCCAGGCGTCCCAACTATATCATGCTCTATCAATTGCTTGACCTTCAATAACACCTATTGTGATACGGGATCCGGCATCAACATCATGGCTAAGGTAACATATAAATTATTATTTGATGAAATGCCCTTGTGCCCAACATATGTGCAAACAAGCAGATGGCGGACCAATCATGCCGATTTCCCGAAGGAATTGCGAAAGACGTACCCGTGAAAATCAATAATCACTATGTCCCCACTGACTTTCTAGTCATGGACATGGGTAAAGATCTGGATTCACCACTAGTACTGGGGAGACCATTCCTCAATACTACACGCAGCGTCATCATCTACATGAGATCGGGAGAAATTCACCTCCAATTCCCTACGAAAAAGGTGCGCTTGTACTTCAATAGTTATACTAATTATGAGCGACCAAAGAAGAACAATCAAATGCGTAGACGCCCCCCGGAGAAACAATTGAAAATCCAAGAAGAAGAAGAGGTGGAAGGACCATCCACGTAAAAAAAGAAAAGCCATCTACCATAAAGGATGAAGATCGCATACTACGAGAAAATCTTGGGAATCAAGGTAGAGAATAAAAGAGATGATGAGCTCACAAATGAAGAGATTTTAGGAGTCCAACCGGGAGATATTTTAGAAACCCGGAGACATCACTCGGACCGCCCAATATAAGAGGTGGATAAAGAAAAAGACAACTCCTAGCACATCATCAGAGGAGACATCGAGCAAATCATCGAGCCACCATGTGTGACTATTGATATACCACGGAGGAATGAACGAAACAAGAAAATCTTGTTCGGAGGACTTTAAATCCCCGAACCTTTGCCGAAAGGTAACTCGGTAGTTATCCATATTAAATTATTAGCATTGCATATTTACTTTTACTAATTGCATTAGCATGTTTCCCTTTTCAAATTGCATTAGAAAAGATAATAAAAATATTTAGTGCTTTGTTTTGCTTTGTTAAAAAATATAAAGCCCCATGTGAGTAAATCCGAGGTTTAACATCCTCGAAAATATTTACTTGTGGTGGCATAAAAATAAAAATGCATTCATAAATTCTTTATCTTTTCTTGCATACAAATAAAGAAAACTCAAAAATATATTTAATGCTTTGCTAAAAAGATCCCAGCGACAAAAAGTAACGTGGCTAAACCCTAACGCTTAATCAAGTTCCACTAGCTTTGTTGTCTATTTGAGTATAGCAGATTTCGAAGGGAGAGAGACATGATGAGCCGACACCATTGTCGCCACTTACCTCAACTTCCACATCATCAACCCGACTTTCCAATCTAGCTTGGGGAGAGCACCCCGCTTATCCCGATAAGTATCTCTACTACTATTACTATTAGCTAAATATTTGGTTTGCTTAGTTTGCTTAGAGTCTAGTCTATATAATCTTTAAAGAGTCTTTATTATAGTATGAATAAAATGATCAAGAGAGAGTGTACACCTTTACGCTTTTGCTCAACTAAAATGAACTTAAAAATAATGGAGATGATGAATAGTTGTCTCCGCCATAATACCTTTCAAGTACCTAGCTTTCAAGCTTAATTTCTCTCGAAGCTTAAATGTAAAAAGCCGCTTTGACTTGAGATTTGCTCAACCTCGAAATCGTGGATTGCAAATGCTTGCTCTAGAGTCTAGGTAATTGACGGATATGATATATGAAAGTTTGAGCTGCTATTCCTCTTACTCCTAGTGACGCTTAGATTTAGGAGATTTATCTTTTGAAAATTATACAAATACACTTGATAAGTTTCTCGTATGACAGAGTGTTGAAACTCCTACCACAGCCATATATACATGCTCCATAAATTAGGAAAACCTTTTGATATATATATAGGTCGCTTGCTTTGCATTGAGTTTGGTCAATCTTTGTCGACCCTTAGAAACCCGTCGTGTTGCCGATCATGTACACTCCTTCCATCCACCACATCCCTATATTTCATTCCACTAGACTCCACTCATATATATGCTGCTTCTACCCTAGAAGTACGCATCCACCGTACACATCCATTATATACCCGCCAAATATGTTCCGCTCCTATCCTAGGGGAAGAGCAATCAAAAATATTCCATCCATTCACCAACAATCTTATAAAGCTCTATTACTCCCTGTCTATCTCTCAAAAAGTTTATTGCAAAAAAAGAGATTTGAGTTGTAGTTAAAAAAAAGAGAAAAAGAATAAAGGAGAGTTAGAAAAAAATGGACAAGTGTCCGATATGAAAACAATGGGTACTTAGATGCCCGCCTCTCCATAAAAGAAAAAAAAAGAAAGAAGTACAACCCAGGTTCTCTCAAGTATTTCCAAGTTTCGAAAGAGAGATGATTTTTCAAAGAGCTAGAATAGAATTGACTTTTTTCTCATCACATTCATTTCATTCACTTCACACCTACCATCATATTCATTCATTCCATCATGCACATGCATCGGTGTGACTTGTAACTTTGGATCCATTGCTTGAACTTACAATATATGCTTAGTAAGTAGATTTAGTTTTCTCCCCACCTATGAACTCTAGATATAAGCATTAGATATAGGGTTAGAGAGAAGAAGGTATAGTGTCCTACTGCCTTAGTCCAAAAATACCACATACTACGAGAAAAAGGAAAAACAACCTTATTACCTTAGTGAGGATCCACCATTACCACAAATGAAAGACTTGAAAGGGTCATACGAAGGAACTTTGAGTTTTATTTTGAAAATTAGTAAAAACTTCGAAATGATGGTTGAACAAAGAGTTTGAGACCTAGTGCTTGACTTGATTGTTCTATCTTTCAATTACCCAAGATCACAAGAAAAACTACAAGCTCCATGATTAAAGGTAATATGGGTAAGTTGAAGGTTGAAATAGTTTATTATTCTGAGATGAAATTTTTGTCCGAAAGCATGTGTACTTTTGAGGTGTGAAAGCGTTGCAGCAACTCCTGATCCAACAAAGTAGTCTTGCTAGAGACTAGCAAGAGGTAAGTTTGGGGGAGCTTGTTGGTATATCTTATAGCATAAAATATAGAGGCTTTTAAAACTGAAATAAGGGCTTAAAATGAATACTAACATAGTATAGGGGCATGACTAACATAATTTCATGAGTTTTGGTGATTTACATATTTTTTCAGGGATTTAACAGGAATATGTGTAACACCCGAAATTTTTGCATGATTTTAAAATAGCTAAATTGATTTAATTATGTAATTTTTAAGTGGAGGCATTGAATATAGGAAAATAAATGTCTTTGATAAATTAAAATTTGTCATGAGGTAGAAACATGCTGTGCACTCATGCTGGAGCATATCTTATTTTTGTGATGCCTGTTTTGTTTGAATTGAATCTGATTTCGAAATTCTTTTGAAAAAGCTTTTGAAACTAGTTTGAATAAAAAAGGAAAGCCCTTCTATTTATTTCTCCTCTTCCTGGCATTCCAGCCCGAAGGCAAGGCCGTCCTGTTTCTTTTCCTGACCAAGCCCGCGTCCTAAGTTCTTGGGCCGGCCCATTTCGGTGGAACTCAGCAGCATAGCTGCTTTTCTTCTCCTTGTCCGGCTGACAAGCGGGCCCCGCAGTTTCTCCCTCCTTGAGTCGAGTTCGACCGAGTTCGTGCTCGAGCCGAACATCAACACCGACCCGGCCTCGGTGTTTCTCGTGCCCCAGCTTGCCCCGCACGCCGAGGTCCTATAAAGCCCCAGCAGCCGCGTCCGCGTCGCCTCCTTTTCCATCTAAACTCGAGCAGCAGCGCCGCCGCTAGCCTTAGCTCGAGCGAACGCCACAAAGACCGCCGCCGCCACCAAATTCTGCCACCGAGTCAAATTCTCGGTCGTCGTCCCGTCTTTTCCACCGTAGGTAAGTCCTTTAGCTCCGTCTTGAGCTCGCGCACACTCTGGTGCCGTCTAACCCGATCTATTTGGCTTGTTTCGTGTCGCCGGCGTGAGCACCTCGTTACCGTCCGCCACCGGCAGCCATGGGTCATCCTCGAGCCCGATTCGTCCGTGTTTTCGGTTCAGGTGAGATCGCGTCATCCTCCTCTTTCTTTTTGAGTCCAACCGCGCCGAATTTTGTGCACTGTAGCGGCCGAACCAGTTTCTCCGGCGAGCTCTCGTCGTCTCCGGTGATGGCGCCACCGTCTCCTTCGGTTCCGGCGAAAAGCGCCGCCTGTCAGACCCTGTTCTAATCCTGGCCATCCAATTTAAATCCGACGGCCTGAGATCAAAGATACCCCTTCGTCTCGGCTCTTTTGCATGTTAAACCCTGCTATCTACGGTTATTTCTAACCCGGTCCCTGGCGTCTTTCAGCCTTTACGCTATGCCTTCGGGAAAGCCTATTTTCATCTTAACAGCAGCAGTTTGCGCTTTCAGTATTTACAGAATTGCCATTCAGATTCAAATCCTCATATCTTTGTCAATTTAAATCCGATTTGAGTCGTTCAAGTTTCGTTAGATTCGTAATTTCGTAACCTACATGTTAGTATCACTGTTAGTCAAGTTTTTGAACTTTTAAATTCTGAATTATTATTAGGTTTATTATTTTATTACTAGTAAACTTGTAAAATTCATATCTACACCGTTCTAGCTCGATTTTTGTGATCTTTATATCGATGTGATCGTAGCAATGAGTAGAATAGTTTTCTATCTTTTCAAACTGTTATTTTACTGTTTGGTGTACTGTTATCTCATCATGTCTATGTTTGCCTCGTGTTTGATTGCTTACTCGATTGTGTGTTGCTGCGTGATCGATTGAGTAGAGCGGTGGCGATTCGAGAACGGTCGGGAGCACTACCGAAGAAGACCAGCAAGCTCAAGACTTCAATCAAGGCAAGTATAGCTTGGGATCATCCTTGATGTCCTATTCACCTTAATTAATGATTCATGATGCATCGTCCTCCTTGAATTGCCATTAAGGATTATCCTAGTCTTTGATTACTTGTTCCTTGACACCTATGGGTATATGCATTGGGTAGTAATTTGCTAGCGCTCAACAAACACCCTTTATTATTGCATTATGGATTAAATCATGATATGAGTAGATGTTGATGCCATGGTACATAGGGCGAAAGAGCTTGGGTTGTTTATTTATGATGCTCTTAGCTCTCCATAAGGACTTATTCATTCGTGATCATCCCAGATATATCTGATGCAGCTATGGGGGGCTACGTGGCTCGCTTTAGTCGGTCAAAGGATCGTGTTTATTTGTGTCGATGGTTACCAAAATGGAAGAGAATGGGTTGTAGCCCTATCGCTATTGGCATACTTAGATAATCCCTTTGAAAGGCTTTATATGGTTTTCATTTGCTTAGGGAGTTGTGAACCTACTCTTGTGGAAACCATGACCCGTAGTGAAAGTGTACACCTCTGCGCAGAGTTAAAAACTGTTATAACAGCCGTGTTCACGGTCATGAACGGCCTTGGAGACATTAATGAATAGAATCACATGTTTATTATGTTGTTGATTTTTAACTTGATGTTTATATCTGTTTACACATGTGATTAATGGGATAATGGGATTCCTTTATGCTTAAGCTTAAAACTTGACTTACACTAAAAGCAACCGCAGCTTAAGACAAAGATGTCGGCCTCGAGCCTCATTAACCCCTCGGCTATGCTTGCGGAGTTCGACATGGACTCACCCTTGCTATATCACATTAAAATGATCAAGGTGGGTGTGATGACTACGATGATAACTACCGTGATGAGTACTACTCGGCTTTGTTGTCAACCAGCTTGGCTATCCCCGTGGAGTTGGAGCAACCTTGGAGTGCATTTATCGGTCTTAAAACGTGTTAGAACTTTGATTTTATTCTTGTAATGGTTATTATTCACTATGTAATAGAGTCTCGGATATGATACTCCAGTAATTTGTCATACATATGTGAGATTGATCTCTGGGCACATATGTATTCTATATTCGTTTTTGTCCTTTAAAAACGGGTATGACAAGTTGGTATCAGAGCCGAGGTTGATCAGAGGGACGCAAGCCTTAGGTAGAATGGTCATTTTTAGCTCTCTTGCTCTATTCATGCTTCCTTGATTATTTGTGAAACTTTTTGGTTTCGGTACTAACTTCATTGTGAAAACTCTTACTAACTAGAGACTAATTTACGTAGATGCCGATGACAAGGTCTCGGTGCTTGGCTCTCTTCAAGTCGGCCATGCAGCCTGGAGGAGGCTTCTCCCCAGAGGTTCCCGCCCGGAGCGCCGAGGTAGAGCCTGAAGAGGAAGCCATGGAGGAAGTGGCGTCTGTCGAAGACTCCATGGACATCGTGGACTTGACAGGCAGTGATGATGAAGAGGCAGCACCACAAGGAAGTGGTCCACCACCACCACCATCACCACCGTCACCACCAGCACCGCCGCCTGTACAAGATCCTCCAGCGCCACCCATGGGACGGATTATGAGGAGGTGTTTTCCCCCGCAAGGACAGACTCCATCTCATGATCGCCTCGTGCACATGCTGGTGGACTACTACGGGGATTGGTACGCTCATGTGAAGTACATTTGCCATGAGTTCACCCATCCTTTGGAGGACACATTCTGGAGAACGGAGGTTGCCGTTTGCTACTGGGATGAAGCAAGGAACGCTGATTTGGCGGAATCACGCTATGGTCATTGTGGTCCTCGTCCCCACTATGCTTTCCAGCATGGAGGCTGCTGCATTTGAAGCTTACAAGGATTTCCATGCTCGCCGCTTTGAGCATATGCAAGATGATGACTGCTACCTTTCCGAGGAGCCATCCCACCGCTGTGATTGGGTTATGATGTACCCGGTTGGTTTGGACCCAATTGCTCATAGGATGGTGCTTTTGCCCGAGCCGATGGGCAAAAACAGAGAGCCGGAAGAGATGGTGGCAAGGCGTAAGGCCTCGTCTTGACAAAGTTCGAGGAAGAGGTGGACCCAGGCCGAAAGTGGCCAATGGAGAGCCACCGATCTATGAAGAGATTGATCTCCCGCCACGCCTATAAGTTTTAGAACCCCATGTCTTTAAAGTCGTTAGTACGTTTTTGAGTCTAGTAAGTCGAGTCTTGTGTGTTTGGTGAACTCTTGTGTGTCATTTGAGTTATTATTGTGTTCTTGAGTGATTTGGAGTTTTGTAATGAGTGCTGGAGCTTTGTGGGCATGTCCACAAGTTCTAAAATTAAGAATATTAAGCTTTTAGTTAATACATATGCATTTTGGGTTGGTTATCTCGTTTACGTCCCTCGCTGTTGTTTTACGGAGCAGTCTGCAATGTTTCGTATATCTATTTATCGGTTGAGAGTTATGGATGAAAATTTAATGGATAAAAGTAGACTTCTGTAGCTTTCCAACGACATATCAACCACCTTAATGTCTATTATGAGCTAAGAGTTATGACTGCTTCAAAGATGAGATTTACGCTACGCCGTGAAGTTCTGAAAGCTTACTTGTTTTTCTCGTTTTGACTTGGTAAATGATAAAATCTGGTAAAGTGGTCCACATGAACATTGTAGAGAATCTCATAAGCTTTCCAACGGTATAAAGAACGCCTTGTTTGAGTTTATGGAACTCCAGTTATCGTCAAAATACTGAACTGATGTCATGGAACTTCGTCCGTAAAACTGGTAACTTTCATATCTCATGTTTTCTATCTTTGAGAGGAATTCTAAAGCTCATGTGCGTGTTGTTGGTTAACGATGGCTGCTCGTGGTAGAGGCCGAGGTCGTGGCGAGAGGTCGTGGTGCGGTGACCTCCGAGGACTTGATGAACCGATGATGATGCATAATGACCCGGTTCATGCGATAAAGGCAAGGGCGGAGGGATGCCTAATGCTCGGCCACCAAGGGACAAGCGTGAGGAGTTCCTACAAGGCCGTCCTCCAAAGTGTTCACTCATGCTCGCCGATCCAAAGTGGAGGCGGATGATTGGCTTCGCAAAGGGTGGAGAAGCGGCTCAAGATTGCCCAATGTGATGACCAAATGAAGGTGTTGTATGCTTCGGGTAGCTTCGGGTGCGCGCTCGGATATGGTGGGAGTCTTACCAGGCCGCTCGTCCCAATAATGCTCCTGCAATCACTTGGCAAGAGTTTGTGGATGATTTCAAGGCGCATCATATTCCTGAAGGTATGATGGACTTGAAGGCGTAAGAGTTTAGGAATCTCCGTATGGGGCGCATGACCGTCGGCCGTATCATCATGATGCCTTCACTCACGGTTGCCTCGCTATGCTCCTAAGAAGTGAGGGATGACAAGAACAAGCGTGTCTCTCTTCCTCAAGGGCATTTACTATGACCTCAAGTTGCGCTTGTCCGGTGGGAAATATGAAAATTTCTAAGAGCTAGTAAATGATTCTATCAAGTTGGACAATCTGGCGTAGTGAGCGGGACGGAAGAGGAAGATGAAGGGAGAGGCTTCAGCAAGCAACTCACGTCCCTCGCTTCAATCCTCGCCAGGTAATCGGTAGAGGTACCCCAACAATAAGTGGAATCACAATAACAATCAACAGCGGCCACCATATCCTCAAGGGAATCAGTATCCTCGCGTTTCGAGAATCGGCAATGGAGAAATCAGCGAGGCACCGCTTTTACGGTTCTAATGCTACTCCCGTGAAGTATGGTGCTCCTAACGCTCCTCCGATTTGCTATCATTGTGGAGAGGAGGGACATTATGCTAGTAGGTGCACTAAGAATATGAATCAGCAGACACCTCAGAAGCCCAACAACAGCAACCAGAAGACCCGCTATGGTAATGCCAACAATGTGTCCGAGAGGTCGTGCGGGGGCGCCTAGAATCATGATGGGTACGTTCACCATCAACTCTATCTCTCCTTTCTGATACTTTTTGATTACGAGCATCACATACTTTCATATCCCGGATGTTTGTTAGAAACCATAGCATTCCCATGGTAGCTTTGAAATTTAATATGCAAGTAAACTCACCGGGTGGAACAATGCAAGCTACATGTAGTTGCCCCTCAGTTAGTCTTTCTTTAAGGGGGGTAGCGTTCCCGATTGAGCCTATTGTGTTGAGAACCTCTCGTATTGATATGATCATTGGAATGGACCGGATGGATAAGCACAAGGTGTCAATTGATTGCAAAGGGAGGATGGTTAAGCTCATGTCACCTACTGGAGAGCAGATCAGTGTTAATGTAGCAGTGCAACCACCAGCCACGACCCACGATAAACCAAAGATAGTGAAGGTGTTAATCATCAGGATCGTGTTGTGGATGAGTTTCCGGATGTCTTCCCCGATGACTTGCCAGGTATGCCACTTGACCGTGACATTGAGTTTATTATTGAATTATTACCCGGCACTTTGCACCTATTGCTAAGCGTCCATATAGGATGGGGGTAATGAATTAGAGGAACTTAAGAAACAATTAAAGGAGTTGCAGGAGAAAGGTTTCATCCATCCTAGTGCATCACCTTGGGGTGCTCCTATGATTTTTGTGGACAAGAAGGATGGTACTCAGCGAATGTGTGTGGATTATCGCTCACTGAATGAAGTTACTATCAAGAATAAGTATCCTCTACCTAGGATTGATGACTTGTTTGATCAGCTGAGAGGTGCTTGTGTGTTCTCAAAGATTGATCTTCGTTCGCTTATCATCACCAAGATTCGAAGCTTCGGATGTGCCTAAAACGCCTTCACTACAAGGTACGGACCGCATGCGAGTACACGCTATGTCCTTTGGGTTGACCAATGCTCCCCGCCTACTCTATGTACATGATGAACAAGGTGTTCATGGAGTATCTGGATAAGTTTGTGGTGGTATTCATTGATGATATTCTGATATTCTCCAAGACTGAGGAAGAACATGCTGAGCATCTCAGGTTAGTCTTACAGAAGCTTAGGGAGCACAAGTTGTATGCTAAGCGCAGTAAATGTGAGTTTTGGTTGAAGGAAGTGTCCTTTCTGGGTCATGTTGTCTCTAATGGTGGAATATCAGTGGATCCAGGAAAAGTGAAGGATGTGCTGGATTGGAAGCCACCTACCGATGTGAGTGAGATTCGCAGCTTTCTTGGGTTGGCTGGATACTACAGGAGATTCATTGAAGGTTTCTCTAAACTTGCTAAACCTATGACTGCTCTGTTAGAGAAGGATGCAAAGTTTGTATGGTCCGATAAGTGTCAATCTAGTTTTGAAGAACTGAAGACAAGATTGACTCTTTGCTCTGTTCTAGTATTGCCGGACCTTAGTAAGAAGTTTGCTATATCTTTGTGATGCCTCTCGTCTCGGTTTGGGGTGTGTTCTTATGCAAGAAGGAAAGGTTGTTGCTTATGCATCTAGGCAAACAAGAAACATGAATTGAATTATCCTACACATGATCTAGGGTCAAAAAAGCTTGTCCATGCTTTAAAGATTTGGAGACACTACTTGATAGGCCATAAGAGTGACATATACACTGATCACAAGAGTTTGAAGTACATCTTTACTCAGTCTGATCTGAACTTAAGACAACGTCAGTGGTTGGAGTTGATCAAGGATTATGATCTGGAAGTGCACTATCATCCAGGAAAGGCCAACCTTGTTGCAGATGCACTCAGCAGAAAGTGGTATGTTAATGGGTTGCAAATGACAGCTGAGTCTGAAGAATTATGTCTAGAGTTTGAACAGTTGAATCTAGGTGTTGTCTTTAATGCTATGTAGATTGAAGTAACCCCTACCTTAGAACAAGAGATACGTAAAGGTCAGTTGGAGGATGAGAAGTTGAAGGAAATAGCTGACAATGTAGTCATTGGTAAGGCACTTGGTTTTCGCATTGATGACAATGGTACTTTGTGGTTCGGGAAGAGAATCTGTGTGCCTGAGGTGAAGTCTATTCGAAATGCAATCCTGAAAGAAGCACATGAGTCAGCCTATTCCATTCATCCTGGTAGTACTAAGATGTATCTTGATCTTAAAGAAAGGTATTGGTGGTATGGTTTGAAGCGTGATGTAGCAGAGTATGTTGCCTTGTGTGATACATGTCAACGTGTGAAGGCAGAACATCAGCGACCTGCTGGTCAGTTGCAACCGATGCGGATTCCTGAATGGAAGTGGGATGAAATTGGTATGGATTTCATAGTGGGTTTGCCGCGCATACGAGAAGGGTTATGACTCTATTTGGGTAATAGTGGATCGATTGACAAAGGTTGCTCACTTCTTACCACCAAGACCACGTACACTGGACCACAAATGGCCGAGCTATACATGGAACGAATTGTTTGCTTGCATGGAGTTCCAAGTAAGATTGTGTCTGATAGAGGTACACAGTTCACGTCTCACTTTTGGCGAACGGTACAAGAATCTTTGGGAACTTCGGTTGAACTTTAGCACGGCCTTTCATCCACGGATCGATGGACGTACGAAAAGGGTTAATCGATACTTGAGGATATGTTGAGAGCTTGTGCTTTGCAAAGATGGAACTAGCTGGGATAAGAGTTTGCCCTATGCTGAATTCTCCTATAATAACAACTATCAACGAGTCTCAAGATGGCACCGCTTGAAGCTTTGTATGGGCGTAAATGCAGGACACCATTGTTCGGAATCAAAGGCGGGAGAGAGTCGGGTATTCGAACTGATGTGCTGAGAATTGCGAGAAGAAAAAGTGAGGAAGATTAGAGAGAATCTGAGAGTAGCCCGCACTTCGTCGAAAAGTTATGCCGATAATAGGAGGAATGACTTGAGTTTCAAAGTGTAGGTGACTATGTCTATTTGAAGGTGTCTCCGATGAGGAATGTTAAGAGGTTCAATATGAAAGGAAAGTTAGCTCCAAGGTATGTTGGTCCTTTCCTGGATATTAGCAAGACGTGGAGAAATGGCTTATGAGTTGGAATTGCCTGCTAGTTTGGGCCGGCCAGCATAATGTGTTCCACGTGTCTCAACTCAAGAGGTGTTTGCGAAAATACCCGAGGCAAATACCATTGGACGAGCTTACTGTCGAAAAGATCTTACATATGAGGAGTTTCCAAATGATTTTGGAGACTGTAGAGAGAATCACTAGAAGCCCAAATATCCGGATGTGCAAAGTTCGATTGGAATCGGTACTCGAGGCGAGAGGCAACATGGGAAAGAGAAGATGAATTGAGGGAGAATTATCCACGACTATTTGAGTAAGCACAACTAAATCTCGGGATGAGATTTTCTTTAAGGGGGTAGATTTGTAACACCCGAAATTTTTGCATGATTTTAAAATAGCTAAATTGATTTAATTATGTAATTTTAAGTGAGGCATTGAATATAGGAAAATAAATGTCTTTGATAAATTAAAATTTGTCATGAGGTAGAAACATGCTGTGCACTCATGCTGGAGCATATCTTATTTTTGTGATGCCTGTTTTCGTTTGAATTGAATCTGATTTCGAAATTCTTTTGAAAAAAAGCTTTTGAAACTAGTTTGAATAAAAGGAAAGCCCTTCTATTTATTTCTCCTCCCGGCATTCCAGCCCGAAGGCATGGCCGGCCTGTTTCTTTTTCCTGACCAAGCCCGCGTCCTAAGTTCTTGGGCCGGCCCATTTCGGTGGAACTCAGCAGCACAGCTGCTTTTCTTCTCCTTGTCCGGCTGACAAGCGGGCCCCGCAGTTTCTCCCTCCTTGAGTCGAGTTCGACCGAGTTCGTGCTCGAGCCGAACATCAACACCGACCCGGCCTCGGTGTTTCTCGTGCCCCAGCTTGCCCCGCACGCCGAGGTCCTATAAAGCCCCAGCAGCCGCGTCCGCGTCGCCTCCTTTTTCCATCTAAACTCGAGCAGCAGCGCCGCCGCTAGCCCTAGCTCGAGCGAACGCCACAAAGACCGCCGCCGCCGCCAAATTCTGCCACCGAGTCAAATTCTCGGTCGTCGTCCCGTCTTTTCCACCGTAGGTAAGTCCTTTAGCTCCGTCTTGAGCTCGTGCACGCTCTGGTGCCGTCTAACCCGATCTATTTGGCTTGTTTCGTGTCGCCGACGTGAGCAGCTCGTCACCGTCCGCCACCGGCAGCCATGGGTCATCCTCGAGCCCGATTCGTCCGTGTTTTCGGTTCAGGTGAGATCACGTCATCCTCCTCTTTCTTTTGAGTCCAACCGCGCCAAATTTGGTGCACTGTAGCGGCCGAACCAGTTTCTCCGGCGAGCTCTCGTCGTCTCCGGCGATGGCGCCGCCGTCTCCTTCGGTTCCGGCGAAAAGCGCCGCCGGTCAGACCCCTGTTCTAATCCTGGCCATCCAATTTAAATCCGACGGCCCGAGATCAAAGATACCCCTTCGTCTCGGCTCTTTTGCATGTTAAACCCTGCTGTCTACGGTTATTTCTAACCCAGTCCCTGGCGGCTTTCAGTCTTTACGCTATGCCTTCGGGAAAGCGTATTTTTTATCTTAACAGCAGCAGTTTGCGCTTTCAGTATTTACAGAATTGCCATTCAGATTCAAATCCTCATATCTTTGTCAATTTAAATTCGATTTGAGTCGTTCAAGTTTTGTTAGATTCGTAATTTCGTAACCTACATGTTAGTATCACTGTTAGTCAAGTTTTTGAAATTTAAATTTCGAATTATTATTAGGTTTATTATTTTATTACTAGTAAACTTGTAAAATTCATATCTACACCGTTCTAGCTCGATTTTTGTGATCTTTATATCGATGTGATCGTAGCGACGAGTAGAATAGTTTTCTATGCTTTTCAAACTGTTATTTTACTGTTTGGTGTACTATTATCTCATCATGTCTATGTTTGCCTCGTGTTTGATTGCATGCTCGATTGTGTGTTGCTGCGTGATCGATTGAGTAGACGGTGAGCAGTCGGGAACAGTCAGGAGCACTACTTCGAAGAAGACCAGCAAGCTCAAGACTTCAATCAAGGCAAGTATAGCTTGGGATCATCCTTGATGTCCTATTCACCTTAATTAATGATTCATGATGCATGCGTCCTCCTTGAATTGCCATTAAGGATTATCCTAGTCTTTGATTACTTGTTCCTTGACACCTATGGGTATATGCATTGGGTAGTAATTTGCTAGCGCTCAACAAACACCCTTTATTATTGCATTATGGATTAAATCATGATATGAGTAGATGTTGATGCCATGGTACATAGGGCGAAAGAGCTTGGGTTGTTTATTTATGATGCTCTTAGCTCTCCATAAGGACTTATTCATTCGTGATCATCCGGGATATACAGTACAGCTATGGGGGCTACGTGGCTCTGGCTTTAGTCGGTCAAAGGATCATGTTTATTTGTGTCGATGGTTACCGAAATGGAAGAGAATGGGTTGTAGCCCTATCGCTATTGGCATACTTAGATAACCCCTTTGAAAGGCTTTATATGGTTTTCATTTGCTTAGGGAGTCGCGAACCTACTCTTGTGGAAACCATGACCCGTAGTGAAAGTGTACACCTCTGCTTGAGTTAAAAAATCAAGTTATAACAAATGCCATGTTCGCGGTCATGAACGGCCTTGAAGACATTAATGAATAGAATCACATGTTTATTATGTTGTTGATTTTTAACTTGATGTTTATATCTGTTTACACATGTGATTAATGGGATAATGGGATTCCTTTATGCTTAAGCTTAAAACTTGACTTACACTAAAAGCAACCGCCAGCTAAGATTAATGTCGACCTCTCGAGCCTCATTAACCCCTGGCTATGCTTGCGGAGTTCGACATGGACTCACCCTTGCTATATCACATTAAACAGATCAAGGTGGGTGTGATGACTACGATGATAACTACCGTGATGAGTACTACTAGGCTTGTTGTCAACCAGTTGGCTATCCCTGTGGAGTTGGAGCAACCTTGGAGTGCATTTATCAGTCTTCCGCTTGTGTTAGAACTTTGATTTTATTCTTGTAATGGTTATTATTCGCTATGTAATAGAGTCTCGGATATGATACTCCAGTAATTTGTCATACATATGTGAGATTGATCTCTGGGCACATATGTATTCTATATTCGTTTTTGTCCTTTAAAAACGGGTATGACAATATGCCCAAGAGTTTGCAAGCCCGACGACATAAAGACGTATCCGTGACGTAATCCAACTTGGAACCTACGCAAGAATATTCTAGAAGACACCGTAAGACACGAGACACGGGATGGGACCCACCGGCGAGCCGGGGCGTGGCCGCCCTATCGGGCGGGCCGCGGACGCCCTGGTGGGGCCCCCTGTCAACCTCTACCTCAAGGTCGGTTCATCACCGCCTATGAGGAGCATTCTAGTCCATCCATCAAGGTCGGTTTGATCCAAGGGCTGTGATGCATCCTCCGAGGCTATATAACAAGACCCCCTGACCCCTGGGTGAAACCCTAAGTCATTCTACTCCATACCAAATCCATCATCAAGACCCCAAGTCAAGATCCCAAGCCCTAGTTCCACCATAATTAGAGCAATAGCTATCTAGGCTAGTTCTAGAGGAAGTCAAGTATTGTCTTGGATTCCCGATCGTCAAGAAGTAGCAGCGCCGAGCTTCTCGTGGCTTCTCTCTTGTATCTAATTTGTAAGTATTTGGTTAGAATACAATTGCCATGACTTTATTCTATTTAATGATTATATTCTTAGTTATATGCTTCCATGCCTATTATGATTATATATTTAGTTTAGTATGTTTGTCTTTATATTCAAGCATGGAGTCGTATAGCGCCCCCTTAGATGCGCACTATGTGGGTGGTCGACAATGTGTAAACGTGGTGTTTATACAATGTTTGCCTGCGACATCACCCTATATTCTGGGAAGTGTGGTAGATCATGGATGTGATATTGCCATTGAGTCCTTTGTAATCCACCCCCCGAATGTAGGGCTAGTTGAGCTTTATTACTATGGTAGACTTGCTTTGTTCCTGATCTTCCTTAGTAATGTTCACCATGTGTAGATATATTGCTTTCATACCATGATGACTAGGTGTATTGCACTAATTGTAGTATGCATTGACATATAAGTAGGAGTAACTTAGGAATATTCTGTCTGCTCTGCCTATACCACGTTGTTTAGCCTATTATGACACCATCTAGTGGCACACCATGATCTTTGACTTGGCAGTTATCATTATTATTATTTATCTTATTATCTTTATTATGTGACTTACGTAGTTTGAGTTTAGTATGATTCATTTGGTTTACTCTACATTACACCACTGCAAGTGAATCAACTTAAATCATCAACCTACCCATAGCCTATCCCTTCCCTGTGGTAAAATATAAATACGATACCGGATAGACTCCTGGTGAAGTGCTACAATTGGGTAATTCTATCCGTAAACTGCGGATACCATAATTATAATATCATTGCAAGAGATTCAAGTGTCATATCAGAAATATCCGTTCACGCATTTCTTAGCGTTGTGAGCTAGGGTGATAGACTAGTTTCGTAGGCAATGCTAGAATGTGTGGTACGCTTTAGTACCTATCTTGGTGAGATTAACTCCACCATAGATAATGTTACAGAGTCATACACCATAACTAACTCCGTCTAACTATATTAACTCTCCGCTCTAACTTTTACTAGAATGTGAGATTAACTCCACATCTAGACTAACTTATTAGATAGATACCATTATACATTTCTGGCGCCGTCCTGAGAGTGGGTCTTAAATCCATTCTTTTGTGATTGCGTTAAGAAATGTCAACAATACGCCTCCTTTCCTCCCTCGCTCCACATCATCGTCGAATTTGATTAAGATTAGGACTTTTTGGTGTGAAGGAGATATTTTCAATCTATAAGGAAGTCTCCTATTAGAAAAGAATAAGAATTTGCTTGTAAAAGGTATTTTGAGAATATAAGGAAACCTTTATAGATTGCTTGAGATACAAGTTCCATAGGAGGACTATATAAACAAGGGAGATGTAATCTTTTAGGGACAAGCAAACAAAGAAAAATATTCCAGCTCTCGCTCTCTCCAGCCCCAACCGCCGCCGCCTCCCGCTCCCGCTCAAGACGCGCCACCTCCCGCCCATGCGCACATTGCCCTAGGGCAAAGCCCCTGCAGCGCGCCGCCGCCCATGTGGCCGCCCCTCCCCGACGCGGCTGGATGACGGCTTGTATCCGGAGACGGGGACGATTCCCACCACCGATGGCTTACGACGGAACCATCTTCTCCATGGCTCTCAAGCAACTCCTCGACGAAACTTCATCAAGATCAATGGCCGCTTCGAGATTGAAGAACGCCCGCCGCATGGAGCATGTCTACGCCAACCCCTGGGGTCAATCTGCCACCGCTGCGCTCCATGTCGATGCCTGAGGGGCGACTAGGCCGTGGCCGCCGCTGCCGCCGGCGCTCCCGGCGCTACCATGGGCGCCAACCCCCCCCCCTGGATGCCATCGGCGACGACATCGACCTCGTCATCCTCGGCGACGTCGATCAGGTCACCACCCCTACCATCCTCGACATCACCATGGATGACATCTCTCCTCCTCCACCTGCTGCTATCGAGGCGCTAGAGATGGCGCATGTGGCACCACCCATGATGTCCCCCTCTGCCTGCTATACCTCCGACCCCTCAAATCAAGATCCGTTTGGAGGCCCGGATGTACGATGGCAGTGACAATCCAGACCTCTGGCTGGGCAAGATGGAGATGTTCTTCGAGCTTCAGCCTGAGAGCAACCTAGAGTTTCATACACGGTACGCTGCTTTCCATCTCACAGGTGCTGCAGAGCTCTGGTTCAATCGACTCTCTAAGAGGAGATCGTTGGTTGAGTGGGACATCTTCACGCGCTACCTGAAGCGTGACTTCGGGCCACCCATCACCAACAACACCACGGGCGACCTCGCACCGCCCAAGTAAGACGACAACCTAGATGACTACATCGATGCCTTCCAGGAGTACGCTTCGTGCCTGGACCACCGAGCCCGCTATGCCGCGTCCACCTCTTCGTCGGCGAGCTCTGCGCCGCTCTTCTTCAGGCCTTGATGTGGGAAGAACCACACATGATGCACAAGGCGATCGACCTCGCACGTCAGAACAATGCCTAGGAGCTAGAGGCGCCACCTGGTGAGGTGGCCAACTTACCCGATGTCGGTCACCGCAACAACAACGTCGTCAACATTGACATCGAGATCGACAAGACGCTAGACGGCGGCCGCCCGCCAGCGGTGATGGAGCTTCTCGACGACACCCCACGTTGGACGCCCTCAGTGAGCTACGCTAGGCAGCCTCGACGAACCAGCAGATGGCCATCATCACGGGCGCCATCCAATTGTAGGCAACGACACCAGTGTGGACTCTCTACGGTGGCATCGTCAGGTACTTCCACCGCTACTATGTCCCAGCAGCTTCAGCTCTCCTTCAGGACATCCTCCTGGAGAAAGGAGTCCCCCTACACGGCGTTGTAGTGGGATTCCACCTCCCGATGACCCCCAAGAGGAGCAGGCCTTCCCGACAAGCATCCTGCTCGTGTCGGTGCACCCGAGCGTCAAGCTGGACGACGTCTGTTGACTGTAGTTATTGACCACTTTTATATATATGAAAAGCTCTTAAACATGGGATGAATACTACTAAAACATTATTATTACTAATGAATTCCACGAGTTTTGATGCATACTTAGTTTTGCAGGAGAACTCCGAAAAACAGCGGAAACAGAGCCGAAAAGAGTGAAAATAGAGAAACGGAAGAAAATGACCAAATCAAGGCGATTGGAGTAAATTCCAGGGTCAAAATAAGAAGAGAGGACACCTCGCCAAGGCCGAGGCCCACCCACTTCTAGGTGGGGGTGGGCGATCTGGGGGGGGAGGGGGTTGCCGCGCGGCACCCCCTGAGCACGCCACGTGTCCTTCGCCTGCAATGTTCCTACAACCGACCTATGGAGTTGATCTAGTCCGCCCAATCAAGTTGGTTTGATCCAAGGGCTGAGATTCATCCTATGGGGCTATAAAGAAGGGCGCGGGGCTACCCCCGAAACCCTAATTCATTAGTAATAGATAGAATTCCTTCTTCGAGTTCTCTCTCGAGAAGTCTAGGGTTAGAAAGTCAAGATCCTATGATTAGAGCATAGCCACTTCAGATTAGCTACAAAGGATCTTGATTAGCAATCGAGTTTATTAGAAATATAGAGATTAGTGAGGAGTGCTTGGATGAGTTACGGCCTGTCGGGATCTTCTCTCTTGTATTCTGAGGGATCATTCTCTTCGCAAGAGGAGGAGTGCATTCAGAGATTATCTGGTTTTTGACTTCATAATTAAAGTAAGTTTTGGTTTATTCTATTCTTCAAGTTTGCAACTCTTTTAGAGTACTTTAATCTTGGTTGCTCTTGATTAGAGGGATAGTTTCTAGTGTATGAGCGGTGCTTAGACTAGAGTTATCTGTGAATGCCCCTTTTTGGCTTGGAATCAGTGGTAGCATCATAAATGTGACTTTATAGCTTTATTGAATCCTCTGTAGCCCACTTCCCGCTAAGAAGTGAATGGTAGGCTTTGTCTGTTCTTAGTAGAGTGATTTTGCTTTGCTTTATTAAGAATTAGCATCCACGATAGAATAAATAAACTAGGGCTTATCAAGATTAGAACAAGAAGTCAGTGTTATCTCCTAATTCTAGCTAGTTTCTTAAGTACTTTGATTGTGAAGTGGATTGGGTAAACGCTAGTTATATTCACCTACTTTTGTTCCTTTGGGTTCAATATTTTAAAACCAGGAGTTCATCTTTTGGTGAAGTGCTACAACGGTATTTCTATCTCGTAAACTGCTTGCGGATAATTTTACAATGACATTGTGTGCATATAATTTATACCAACAAGCATTTAAAGGCGTTGTTGCCGGGGAACGGTAGTTTTGCTTTGGATAGTAACTTAGAGTATTACCTTAATCTTGTATCATATAGTTATCATTTATCTTTTATTGATTGTTTGCATTTACTTTCAGTATTCACTTTTTACATTTATTTTCAGTATTTATTTATCATTTACTTAGTTTTTATTGATTGCTTTTATTTCCTATTTTATATAAAAAGAAAAGGTCATAAAAATACTTATATCAATTTGGAGCACCTTGAGTTATACCTTGTTGGTATTTGATAAGCCTCTGAGAAATATTTATAATTTGTATAATCCATAGCGAGCGGATACCGGTGAGCACTTCACCCTAGAGAGGGTTTTAATATCGAATCCACAGGAAAACGGGTGAGGGAGACTACGATCTAATCTTAACCCGGAGTAGCACAAGACTTAAGAAGGTTGAGATAGCAGAAAGGATAACTAAGATATCTAATTCTTATCTTGGTAAGCCATGTTGATATTATCCTTATGGGGACATACTCAAAGGAAAGTAGGGACGAAACGTGCAATCCTCCAAAGAACGAGAGTCCTACTTGGCCTAACCAACGGGATGTGGAATCCAAAGGAATCAATGGTACTGTCACTACCATGAACTACCACGCTCCGGAAGGTAGGGTGCATCTAACGAGATTCCCGAGTCCAAACACCACGTTTGCACTACGAATA
Organism: Hyparrhenia diplandra; assembly: GCA_015847255.1. NCBI lineage: Eukaryota > Viridiplantae > Streptophyta > Magnoliopsida > Poales > Poaceae > Hyparrhenia > Hyparrhenia diplandra. Next base: position 258,348 of record JADLZK010011244.1, on the reverse strand, counting down.
TTACTCTAATCTAGGTACCCATTAAAAGTACTCAAAAGAGACTCGTAGACCAATAAGAACAATATAAACAATATTACTTACTAAAAAGAAGAAGTAGATTACCGGAGTAACTCTAAGTGCGAGGTTAACTTCCACCGAAGTACAAGTTGTGGAGGTAGCACCGACAAAGCCCACCTCCTCCGGTCCCTTCCCTCTCTCTATCTCTCTTGTTCTAAAGACTAGATCTAATGAGATCTAATCCCCTCTTGCATGCTAGCTCTTCTAGTTCTAGTTCTAGTCTAGATCTAGAGGGCGACTCAGGGTCTCAGCCTATTGATACTGAATAATAATGAATTAGGGTTTTACCCTGGGGACAGGTGGTCTGCTTATATTGCCCTTGGCGATGAACGATGGCCCTTGGATCAAACCGACCTTGAGCAACGGTATAGATACAACCTCAATGTCGGTTAGAAACCGACCTAAAAAGTTGACTGGATTTGGGCTCCAACTCCTGGCGGTCGCCAGTAATGGGCCTGGCGATCGCCAGGGCCATGCATCACAACGAGTTCTCCTTCCTCTTGGTGTCTTCTGGTGTCTTCTAGAATGTTTTAGTCCACTTTTTGGATTGAGTTCCCTCACGGTCAAGTCTTGTCATCGTATGGGATGCAAACTCTTAGGGTTTTCACTGTTCTTATCTGCTTTTATCTGTTCAGTCCCTATAAAGATATAAATTACCAAAGCTTATGGAATTATGTTAGCAAAGCTCCTAGTCTATGTGATTATTCATTTTAAGCCCTTATTTCATATTTAGTTGACTATTAATATTATGCTATAACAGGTGTCAACAAGCTCCCCAAAGCTTACCCTTTGCTAGTCCCTAGCAAAGCCAAACTTAGCAATGGATCGGGAGTTGCTACAACGCTTTCACGCCTCCAAAGTACATATGCTTTCAAACAAAATTTCTCTTCCAGATAAGAATAAACTATTTCAACTTTCAACTTACCCATATTACCTTTAACCATGGAGCTTATAGCTTTTTCTTGGGATCTTGGGTAATTGAAAGATAGAATAATCAAGTCAAGCACCATATCTCAAACTCTTTGTTCAACTTTTTTCTTCGGAGTTTTTGCAAGTTTTCAAAATAAAACTCAAAGTTTCCGGTATGACTCTCTCTCAAATCTCTCATTTGTGGTATTTGTGGATCCTCACCAAGGCAATAAGGTTGTTTTGCCTTTCTCTCATAATATGTGATATTTTTGGACTAAGGCGGTAGGTCACTATGCCTTCTTCTCTCTCACCCTATATCTAAGGCTTTATATCCGGAGCTCTAGGTGGGAGAAAACTACATCTACTTACTAAGCATATATTGTAAGTTCAAGCAATGGATCCAAAGTCACAAGTCATACTTGATCAAGTGATGCATGTGTATGGTGGAATGAATATGGTGGTAAATGAATAATGGTAGGGTGAATAGTATGAGGTGTATCTAATGAATGAGGGAAAGCCTAATTCTACATTTGCTCCTTGAGGAATCATCTCTCTTTAAAATTTGGAATATTTGGGAGAACTTGGGTTGTATCTTTTTTTCTTTCTCATTTTTATTTATTTATTTTTTTTATGGAGAGGCGGGCATCTAAGTACCCATTGTTTTTTTCAGCGGACACTTGTCCATTTTTTTTATCTCTCCTTTATTCTCTTCTTTTTTTTTTAGAATACAACTACAAATCTCTTTTGCAATAACTTTTTGAGAGATAGACAAAAGTAATGGAGCTTTGTAGGTTATTGGCTAGGATATGAGTGGGAAGGGTGTAGGGAATATTTTTTGTTGCCCTATCCCGGGATAGGAGTAGAACATTTTTAGTGGATATAGTGGATGCATAATGGGTGTATATGGTGGTGTAGTGGTGGATGCGTACTTCCAGGGTGGAAATAGCATATGCATGAATGAAGTCGAGTGGAGTGGAGTGGAATGTAATAGAGTGGAATGAGATGGAGTGAGATGGGTGTACATGATCAGCATGACGAGTTTCTAAGGGTCGACAAAGATTGAACAAACTCAATGCAAAGCAAGCAGCCTATATATATGTCAAAGGGTTTTCCTAATCTAGGGAGCATGTATATATAGCTGTGGTAGGAGGTTCAACACTCTGTCACACAGGAACTTATCATGGGCATTTTAAATTTTCAAAATAAATCTCCAGAAATCTAGTATTACTAGGAGTAAGATCACTAGCAGCTCAGACTCTCATATATCATATCCGTCAATTACCTAGACTTTAGAGCAAGCAATTTGCAACCCACGGGTTTCAAGTTCAAGGTAAATCTCAAGTCAAAGCAGTTTTGTATTTATGGCTCAAGAGAAATTAAGCTTGAAAGCTAGGCACTGAAAAAAATTACGACGGAGCAACTATTCATCATTTCCATGCATGAAAATTAGCTTTAGAGATTATTTATATAGGTGGAAAAGAAACCTCTGGTACACTCCTATTTATTTATTCCCAAACTCTAACAAAGACTCTTTAAACGACTTGACTTTTATAAAACTAGATTCTTAGCAAACTTTTTAGCAACCAAGCAAACCAAATATTTAGCTAAAAATAATAATATAGTAGAGTAGAGATACTTATTGGGATAACTGGGGGTGCTCTCCCCAAAATTTGGATTGAAGTGTAGGGTTTATTGATGATGGAAGTTGAGGTAGATGGTGATAATGATGTCGACCTATCATGTCTCTCTCCCTTTGAATCTGCTGGACTCAAATAGACAACAAAGCTAGTGGAACTTGATTAAGCATTAGGGGTTAGCCACATTAGCTTCATGTGCCTAGAGATGGATCATAATTATTCTAAGTAAAACTTCAAAGAAAAATATTTTTGAAGTTTTTTATAAATTTATATGCATGCAAAGTACTATGATGATGCAAATACAACTAGATGAATGAATAATTATTTTTATGCCACCACGGTGAATATCTTTATGAGTTTTACACACACAAAATTATTCACATGGGGCTTTAAGAATTTTTCAATGCAATGTTAATGCAGAAATTAAATATGCTAAAGGAAAATGATTATGCAAAGAAGTAAATATGCTAATGCAAAATGTAGAAATATAAATATATGAATTAAAATGCAATGCTAAGAATTAAATATGGATAACTACCGAGTTACCTTTCGGTGAGGGTTCAATGTTTTAAGTCCTTTGAACAAGACTACTTACCTTGGTTACTCCTTGAGTGTATCATCGATCTTGGTATCTCCTAAGATGGTGTCACCCACCCATGTTCTTTTGCTTTGGTCCAACATTTTGAAGTGAAAATTTGATAGTGGGGGGTTGGCGACCTCTTGTTTTGTGTGCATGCTTTGTGGGTTCGGGATATTCACTTTGTAGAATTTTAAGGGAGTGAAGATTTTCTCCGTATTTTGCTCAAAGTGTGTCCTGCGTGCAAAGACAAGGTAGAGATCAAGTGCATGGGCCCCTGTTGGTGGGAAAACACCAACAGAACCAAAAGTTCATTCTTCTCTAAAACCTCATGCATATCAAACAAAAAAAAAGTTAATGTTTATGTGTTTCCTTTTTCTATAACAAGGGTGATAAGATCGAGAAGATGGAACATGAATGTTGCAATACAATTGCTAAAATGATTAGGACTATGAGATCAAGAAGGTGGTGTTAGGAACAACAAAAAAAACAAAACATGTTGAGCTAATAAAAGCAAGCAAGGGTGTTACTCTAACATGTTTGGTTCTTTATTTATGAACATGCCATAATTAAGGGAAAACTTATTTATTGACAACTCACCTCAAGATGTTACCTTATTATTAGAGCATGATGGCACTTTGTAACAACTTGTGGTGGTGCTTTTCTTTTTGCTTGAAACTTTCCTTATTTGGACTCTTGTGTAGCTTCTTCCTAACTTGTCTTCTTTCTCTTTATTTCCATAAGGTTCTTCTATGTATGAGCGTGTCCTCCTTGTGAAATGTTTGTTGTATCTTGCTTCTTCTCGGTGTGAGTTCATCTCGGGACCTCCCCCCAAGCTTATTTGAGAGTTTCTTCTTTTCTTTTCGGGGGTTAGTCCAACAAAATATACCAATGTCTACACAAGCAATTTTTTGTTCAATAACTAAACTAGACTCCATGTCTAATTCAATTAAGGAAGGCGTTCTAACCTAAGCACCATGCTTAATTTAAAAGCCTTTGAAAACAAGCTATTTGCAATATAGCATCATTCCCAAACCAAAGCATACTATGGTAGATAAAGAGTAGCATGAAAGGCATTATAGGGATTTACTCAAACGAGAGATGAAAAGCATGACAATAGTTGTTTTGCAGATTGAGCATGTCTCAAAAGGTAGAGGCAACCAAGATAGTGTAGCAATGTGGCAAGGAATATTTATGTGCATGTGATTTCATGTTGCACAATAATTGGTTGGACATACCTTACATTGTCATCCCTCACTCTTCTTGCTCTAGATCTGAAATGGTTAGCAACAAAAATACCCGAAGGAATATTTTCTCATTTATATCTCTATGCTTATCTCACAAAGGTATTATAGCAATAAGGTAAACACTCATGTTATTTCTCAAGAAGTGTTTGTTTAAGGACAGCAAGCTCGTCCTTGGGAAACCATTTGAATTATGATTCATGATGATGAAGTGGTTTCCCTTCCAACATCAATCTACCTCAAGATTTTTATGCCAACGAGATCTAGAATATTTATTATAGATGTATGCATCTACAACCACCCTTTCAAAATCTATAGGAGGAAAGAGAATGAGGGGGTTGAAGATCTCATGTGTGATAGTGATAGAGAGACTAGGTGATTTAGGAAGGTGATCATGTGAACATGGACTAGATGAAGTGTCTATGAAGCAGCTCTCATACTCACTGATGTTGTCTTCCTTCCCAAACTCCAAGGTTAATTTATCATGGTTATCTAAGGGATCTCTTGGGTTGGTGTCTCTCAGGCTAATAATATCTAAGATCTCATCCATCCAATCAATGGCCGTGGCACATAGGTTTTTAACACTCTCAAGCCATTGTTGTTGGTCTTCTTGGTGGTCTTGATGATTCCCATGCTTAGGTTGTTGTGGTAAATTTCTAGGGTCATCATGAGTTTCAAGGAAGGAAGCATATGTGGATTCATTGGGGTCAAGGATGGGTTTAGAGATAGGTTCGAATAAATCATCTTGTCCAGGCATAGAAGGGGTGAAGATAAGATTGTCTTCTAGATAGCTTTGCTCTCCTTCTATGGCATGATCAAACATGCCATCCTTGAGTTCTTCCCAATGTCTTTTGAAAGGATAAACATATTCAATAAGAGACTTCTCCTTAAAGGAATCTAAATTATAGTCACTTGGAGGTCTCTTGAATGGATAAGAATTTATTGTTCTCCCAAAATCTCTAAGGCTAAAATCATAAGGGTCTTCCAAAGGTGGAATTTCTTCTTCCTTTGGGGGATTTTGGGATGTTGATGGTTTAGGATAGATAGCTAGATCTTGGGATTGGAATTGTTGCGAATTAGCTATCGTAGTTTCCTCTCCTTGATCGGAGGGTGATTCTTCCTTTTTCTCGGGAAAAGTTCTAGTGGAGGTGGCGTATCCACAACATCTGTTAAGGACATCTCTTGCTTCTCTATGAGACAGAGAAAGGAATGCGCCTCCCGAAGCCGCACTAAGGTCCCCCTCGCATCTTCCTTATTAAGACCTAGATAAAAATGTTGAAGAAGGATTGGGTCCGGAATACCAAGGTTTGGACCAGTGTTGAAGAGGTCATTAAAATGATCCCATGATGCAAGATAAGAGACTCTTCTTTATATTGTTTAAAAGTTAGAAGTTCTATTCAAAGACGGGCCACTCGGAGGTAGGAAAGAAATATAGAAAAATTTGGACACAATGTTCCCCAATCTCCTTTCACTTTCCCTACGTTCAAGTAATACCACTGTTTAGCTTTTCCCGTCAAAGAGAACGGAAAGAACTCCCAAAAAGGTATTGTCGGATATGCCTTTTATACGGAGGCAATTCAAGATCTCCTCAAACTTTTTGTAGGTGTGAGTGTGGGTTGGCCTCGCCTTCTCCATAGAAAGGCTAGTTTTTGAACCATTCTTATATATCCCAAGCGTAGCTCATAGGACTTTGTTAGGATAGGCTCAAGATTGTGGTTGCCTAAAGCTTTCCTTTGGTAGGATAAGCATATTGATAGATAGGTGTGGAATCCATAATGAAAAAGAAAAGAAAAGAAAAGAATAGAAGGGATAAAAAGATAAAAGAATAAAAGAATATGATACAAGGATAAGGTAGATTCGAAGTCAACTCGAAAGAACCGTTTCCCGGCAAGAACCTTTAAATGCGTGTTGGTATTTGATAAGCCTATAGAAATATTTATAATTTGTATAATCCATAAGCGAATGGATACTGCGGTGAGCACTTCACCTAGAGGGTTTTAAATATCGTATCCACGAGGGAAACGGGTGAGGGAGACTACAATCCAATCTTAACCCCGGTAGCACAAGACTTAAGAAGGTTGAGATAGCGAGAGAGGATTACTAAGATATCTAGTTCTTATCTTGGTAAGCTATGTTGATATTATCCTTATGGGGACATACTCAAAGGAAAGCGAGGGGCGAAACGCGTGCAATCCTCCAAAGAATGGGTCCTACTTGGCCTATCCAACGGGATGTGGAATCCAAAGGAATCAATGGTACTTGTCACTACCACGAACTACCACACTCAGGAAGGTAGGGTGCATCTAACGAATACCCGAGTCCAAACACCACGCTTGCACTACGAATATTACTCTAATCTAGGTACCAATTAAAGTACTCAAAAGAGACTCGTAGACCAATAAGAACAATATAAACAATATTGCTTACTAAAAGAAGAAGTAGATTACCAGAGTAACTCCAAGTGTAGGTTAACTTCCACGGAGGTACAAGTTGTGGAGGTAGCACCGACAGGCTGGCACCTCCTCCGGTCCCTTCCCTCTCTCTATCTCTCTTGATCTAAAGACTAGATCTATCTAGATCCAATCCCCTCTTGCATGCTAGCTCTTCTAGATCTATTTCTGTCTAGACCTAGGGGGAGACTCAGGGTCTCAGCCTATTGATAATGAATGATAATGAATTAGGGTTTCACCCTGGGGTCAGGGGGTCTGCTTATATAGCCCTTGGCAATGAACGATGGCCCTTGGATCAAACCGACCTTGAGCAACGGCGTAGATACAACCTCAATGTCGGTTACAAACCGACCTATGAAGCAGGCCTGGTTTGGACTCAGGACTCTGGCGGTCGCCATGGATGGGCCTGGCGATCGCCAGTCCATCATGGAGTTTGGTCTTCAACTTTTGTGGGTGCGTAGATCTCGTCGATAGCTTTCCAATGACTGGTATTTTGCTGGAAACGGAGTCCGGATGAGAAAGTTATGGCCGTTTTAGTGAACTCGCTCTCGCAACTAATATCTTTTGATTACGGACTCAATATAGCAAACAATATATCTGTTTTCGATGCGTCTCGACGAGCTCTTTGCAATGGTGCTATCTTGGAATATGTTTGTAACATGTTTTATGCTTCATATGTCTTGCAAACTCTAGACTTTTCCTGTTTAGTCCCTGAAAATATATAAATCACCAAAACACGTGGAACTATGTTAGTAAAGCCCCTAGTCTATGTGATTATTTATTTTATACCCTTATTTCATGTTTAGTTGACTAGTAATATTATGCTATAACAGGTGTCAACAGCCGGCACCCGGTTGACCGTCTTTGCGCGTGAGTCGCGTGGGGCCCGGCTGTTAAGGCGCCATTGCATGTGACGCAACAAGCCCCTAATACGTCAAGCGCCGCCCAATCTGGGGCGTGACTATCGCGCCATGGGATTACTCCAACTATTCAAAAATCTACGTCATTTTAGGCATGACCAAGAAAAGTAGAAACATCACGGCAACTAAAATCTCCATCCAAGCTTGCTAAAAATAGCGCCCTTTGCGCTCTCGTAAAGCCCAAGAGACGGAGATCGCCACAGTAGTAAAGGGGCGGTCTAAGACGAGGGAGATTTTTGAGACGATGGATATGAGAAAGATGAAACAAAATAACAAAGGATAAACAACACGATGGAACAAGCACACGACAAACACACTATTTCGTTTTTTTCTGGATTTTAGGCGTCCCAAAGTATCACAAAATTTTTTTATTTTTTTTTTTTTTTATTTTTTTTTCTAGGACAAGGAGCACAAAAGTTGGAACCATACAAAATTTCACCTACAACAGAGGTGGTATGTGGCCCTACAGAAATTCAAAGACGTTCTCTGAAAAAAGCGTGCAAAAACCTTGGCAATTTTTTCTTTATTTTCCCGAATTTTTTTGACAATTTTGACCTGGGAAAACAGGCCAAAGGAAGTTTGGGTCAGCCCCCAAATGGGGTCAAGAACCTCGAGAAAATTTCAAATTTTTCCGATAAACGAGCGTAAAGTTAGACCCGCTTTTACCGAGGGTATGTCTTTTTCGGAAGGCTAAGACGCCGCGCCAAGTGGAAAACCTAACCCCCGACGTCGGCGCCAACAACGTAGGCGCGACAGGCTCGTCGTGCCACTGTATGTGGCGTGGACGAGCCGGGCCCCACGCGACTCCATGCCAAAGATTTCAACAACCGGTGCGGCGTGGGCGCCCGTCGCGCCATTGCATGTGGCGCGACATAGTCAAATATCAGCGCCCGCGCCACAAAAGAGACCAAGAGATATGGCGTACAAATATTTTCAAACCGGGGCAGATTTGAAATTTTTTTTAAAAAAGGTCGAAATTTATAAAAGATCCCACAAAACTCTAGATGATGCTAAGGCTATCCTTACACGCATCACGCAATGTCTTCCCCGATGAGAAGAAGAAGTGAATAGAGGAACCAAAGCCAAGAGAGCCCGATTCTTTAAAAACAACCCAAACTATACAACCTAACGATCCTGAACTTGCTCCGGATGATAGAGAGGACATTCCTCTTTCTGATTTTATGCTTGATTTTAAAGATGAATTGTTTGCCGATTTCGAAACACTTCAAAATATCAAGTAGAGAGAAAACCTTATGGGCGTCTCTAACAATTGAGCTCTCGAGGAGAAGTTCTTGAAAGAGACTATGAAGTTTCCATTATGAGCTTTGAATGGGTAGAAGAGTCGAGCTTTCACCCGATATTATCCGATTAGATACACCTTCTATACCCATTAAATGCCAATTCAATAGAGGACCTTTCGATGCCCTATATATAATCCTATGGTAGGAGTCAACATCATGTTCGCTCTTTTTATGCAAGATTATGTTGACAACATAGTCTTGTCTCCTACCAACAAAAGATTAAAGAACCTTTTTGGACATATTGTTCCAAGTTTGGGGATTCTTCATGTAACCCCCATGATTATCAATGGAATACAAGTCCAGCTAAGTTTTTATGTCTTTGACATTCAAAGAGTTCGACATCCTAATAGGTCAACCTATAGGAAAATTTCTTATGGAAGGAGAGCACGAAAGTTAGACTTTAGCTTCGTGAGAAATCTTAAGTTCTCTATAACTTATGATCATGCTTTAAAATCAAAATTTGAGTTTCCTCCCCAAATAGAGCCTTTAGAAGCGAGTCATGGAAGTATCTTTTGATAATCCATTAGAATTTGAAGAAGAACTAGAAGAAGATATCCATCTTTTCATCGAAGAAGAGGATGAGGATCCCATTGATCCTGGACCTCTGCAAGATCTCTTAGAAACTCCCAGACCTCCTATAGAGCTCAAACCTTTACTCTTTGGACTTAGATATGCTTTTCTTAATAATGATGAGGATTATCCTGTCATTATAAGCAATAAGCTATCCCTAGAGGAATCTTTACGTCTTATAGCAGTCCTCGAGAAACATCGAGCCGCTTTTGGCTATTCACTCCAAGACCTTAAGGGAATCAGCCCAATTCTTTGCACCCATCGTATTCCCACGGATCCTAATATAGCACCTTCTAGAGAGCCACAACGTAGGCTAAATAATGTGATGAGGGAAGTAGTAAAGAAGGAGGTTTTAAAACTATTGCACGCCGGGATTATCTATCTTGTGCCGCATAGTGAGTGGGTAAGGCCTGTTCAAGTTGTGCCTAAGAAAAGAGGTATGACTGTTGTCAAAAATGACAAGGATGAGCTAATTCCGCAGAGAACCGATTCTTGGTTGGAGAATGTGTATTGATTACGAAAAAACTCAATAAGGCAACTAAGAAGGATCATTTTCCTTTGCCTTTCATTGATGAGATGTTAGAAAGATTGGCTAACCACTCTTTCTTTTGTTTCCTTGATGGATATTCGGATATCATCAAATTCCCATCCATCCAAATGATCAAAGTAAAACCACTTTTACATGCCCCTACGGTACCTATGCATATCATAGAATGTCTTTTGGGCTATGTAATGCTCCAACTTCTTTTCAAAGATGTATGATGTCTATATTCTCTCGAGATGATTGAAGAGATTATGGAGGTTTTATGGATGATTTTTTCCGTCTATGGAAAGACTTTTTGATGATTGTCTCGACAATCTAGATAGAGCTCTCCAAAGATGTGAGGAGAAACACTTAGTCCTTAATTGGGAGAAGTGTCATTTCATGGTTCGAGAAGGAATAGTGCTAGGACACCTAGTATCCGAGAGGGGGATAGAAGTTGATAAAGCTAAGATAGAGATGATAGAGCAATTACCTCCACCCGTTAATATCAAAGGCATTCGTAGTTTCCTTGGTCATTGTGGTTTTTATCGCCGCTTCATTAAAGATTTTTCATTCATTGCTAGACCCTTGACCAGTTTATTAGCTAAGGATGTTCCTTTTGTTTTTGATGACGCTTGCATGAAATCATTTAATATTCTTAAACAAGCTCTCATCTACGCACCAATCATTCAACCCCCGATTGGTCGTTACCCTTTGAAATTATGTGTGATGCTAGTGATTATGTTGTAGGAGCAGTCTTAGGACAAACTAAAGATAAGAAGCATCATGCTATTGCCTATGCTAGTAAGACCTTGACAGAGCTCGGCTTAATTATGCAACCACTAAAAAGAGCTCCCTGTTGTTGTTTTTGCTATGGATAAGTTTAGATCTTATTTAGTGGGAGCAAAAGTTATTGTTTATACTGATCATGCTGCTTTAAAATATTTGTTCACTAAGAAAAATGCTAAACCACATTTGATTAGATGGATTTTGTTGCTCCAAGAGTTTGATTTAGAAATAAAAAGATAAAAAAAAGGAGTAGAAAATTTTGTTGCGAATCACTTGTCTAGAATGTGTTTTGAGAATTCGCAGAATTGCCCATCAATGATGCACTAAGGGATGACATGCTCTTCAAGATCGTCGTCGGACCCCGGTATCTAAATATTGTTAATTTTATGGTTGCGAGTTATGTACCTCGGGGGGAGAACAAGAGGAAACTTGTATATGAAAGTCGCCAACACATATGGGATCCGCCATACCTCTTCCGAATTACGTCTTTGATGGTTTATTCAGAGATGTGTGCCGTGCAGAGGAAGGCATTCAAATTATTGAAAGATGTCACTCAACACCATATGGAGGTCACTACGGGCATTCGAACCCATGCTAAGATCCGGCGAGTGGATTCTTTTGGCCAACAATGTATGAAGACACGAAGACTTTCATAAGACGATGCAATGCTTGTCAAAGGCATGGCAATATAAATTCAAGAGATGCTATGCCACTCACCAACAATCTACAGATCGAGCTCTTTTGGCGTGTGGGGAATTGACTACATGGGTCCTTTCCACCATCAAAGAATTGTGAGCACATTTTGGTGGCGATAGATTATGTTTCCAAGTGGGTTGAAGCAATACCATGCAAGAAGGCCAATTCAAAAAGCTCAAGAAAGATGTTTGAAGAAATAATATTTCCAAGATTCGAGTCCCACGGATGGTGATAAGTGATGGAGGATCACACTTTATTGATAGAAAGTTTCATGACTATCTACGAAGTCATGGGATTAGACACAATGTTGCTACACCTTACCATCCTCGGACAAGTGGCCAAGCGAGACATCAAATAAGCGGATCAAGAACATATTACGAGAAGGCGGTCAATGAAATGGGAACTATATGGAGAGATCGACTACTTGAAGCACTTTGGGCATATAGAACAACATACAAAACACCTTTGGGTATGTCTCTATATCGGTTGGTTTATGGAAAGACTTGCCATCTACATTGCCGAGTTAGAATTCAAGGCACATTGGGCTATCAAGCGATGGAACGTGGATCTTGAAGTCTGCAGGAGAGAAGAGAAAAAATGCAAATATCGAGAATTAGAAGAATGACGAGAAAAAAAGCTTACCATAATTCCAAAATCTATAAAGAAAGAACCAAAAGATGGCATGACAAGAGGATCAAGAAGAAGGAGTTTGCACACGAGACAAGGTATTACTTTTTAATTCTAGGGTAAAATTATTCGGACACGGAAAGCTACGGAGTAAATGGGAAGGACCATTCACGGTGGTGAATTCATCATCACACATGGAGCGATGACTCTACAAACCAACGAAGGTACGTTATTCAAGGTAAATGGTCACCGAGTCAAACTTTTTCTTGAACCAGATATTTCATCATTTTGCCATCATAATTCACAAATCCATTTTCCGAAAAGAATTAAAATCATTGGAGTAAATTTAGGGGTCAATTTTGAGCTAAGAAAGAAGTAGAAAAAAGTTGGGCGCCGCGAGGGGGGGTGCCGGGCGGCACCACCCCGTGCCGCGGCATGACCCCCGCGGCCATTCATGCACGGCCTTTTTCCATTATTTTTTATTTAGTGTTCGGGAAATTATACCAATGGTTTAGTGCCATACCGTGAGCGTAGGAAGCCATACACCATTCCTTGGACTATATATTAGACCCCAGGACCTATTCTTTTCTTTTCATTTTCATCCGAGGAGCCTACTCATCTTTTTTGAGAGGGTTCCACCCCAATAAAAATTTTAATGGCGGAGCGAGAATAAGATGACCAGGACCTCGACCCCAGTGGCTCAAAGCCACCCCGCCTCATGGTCGACGACTCCTTTTCGTCGGGCGAGGATGATGGTTCGCCCGGCTCGGTTCAACGAACTGTGAGGACGGTGCCACGAGGAGGACCAGCGTGGTTCTCCCGAAGAGGAGGCTGCACCAAGATCGGTAGTGAGGAGGGCACACGCCCCCTCTCCTACCACCGCCCGGCCGGAGGGCACCCGCCCGGCACCTATTCCAACACCTCGCAGTACCGGCCAGGTTCGTGATGGATCGACACCACCGGCTCTCCCCCGATACGCCGGACTCGCTACCTTCCTCCGCCTCTTGCTCCTCCTATGGGGAAGAAGAGGGTTGCTTCCGAAGATCCTTCGGCAAGTTCATTTGAAGAAGACAAGGAAGACCGTCGCCATGGTGGATGACGAGTGTCTATGGTCCAGACACGGCTGAAGTTGGCCATCCAAACCGGGAGCACTCACACTCGGATGGTCAACACTACATACTACAAGCCAAAGGCACTGGAGGCTCGTGTTTCAAACCCCGACCGAGTTAGTTTTAGCCATAGGCGAAATCCTAGAACTCTAGTGGCCTATAGTATGTGAGCGAGGGGACAGATTTAATAAATAAATAAATAAAGTGTTTTATCGAAGTCGTGTAATTTTCTCTCGAGTTTTTATTTCGAGTTATTTTGTGAGTCTTTGAGTCGAGTCGAACAAATTAATAAAGAAGTCTTTTGAGTCTTAAAGTTTTTCTTAAGTTTTAATTTTTACATTAATCTCTCTATTATTATTTGGGTGTTTGGAAATGCACTTGTCTCCACATGTTTTGCGATTAAGGAGTATAAAAGAGACAAGTGTGGGGAGAGATCACAACAAAGATTTGCCTTCAAATAGGTTACAAAAGTTCTAAGTATTCTTTACTTAAAATTATTCTTGAAGTTATTAGAACTTTAATTGCTTATTAGACATTCTTCATGTCTTTGTTAGCCTTGACACATTCATTGCTTAAGTTATTTCCAAACACAGATTGCTATGATATGATCCTTGCTTTGAATATCTTTGAGTTTATTTTAGTCATAATTTAAGTGATAGACTTGCATAATGTTTCACGAAAATCTTGTTACTGTTGGGAACTTATTTATTAGGACCCCATTTTACTTAAGTTGTTGCAAGGTATGATATAGTAGAACAAAGTGAACCTTGAATCTTGATATCTTGTTTACGGAGAGTTTTCTTTTAAAAATACTTAAAATGAATAGCTATACTTCTCCTGTGTGATAAATGCTATGTCCTACCGAGCCTTTTATACTTAGAAATATTTAGAGAAACCAGTGATATGCTACTTGTTTTGTGTTGAGTTATTTTCAATACTTGTGACCTATGTAGTGTGGTTCATCAAGAAACACGTACACCCGGATATACTTGCTACTTTCACACTAAAAGTACGCACAAACATGCTTTTCTTTCCATCCAAAAATCTATTCCTACACTGGGAATAGACACAAAAATATTTAGGATTTATCAAATGCTCATTTGTGTTCATTTCTCTCTATTCAAGTTTGCTAAAATAAAAGGAAAAGGCATAGGCTATGCAAAAAAGAATAAATAAAAAGGGGATGAAAAATGGACAAGTGTCCTACACGGGCGAGTAGAGCCTACCTCCCTAAAAAAAGAGAGAGTAAAAAGAGACAAGTATCCACATAAAACAATGGGTACTTAGATGCCCGCCTCTCAAGTATGTAAAAAAAAAGGAGAGAAAAGAAAAAAGAAAGATAGCCCATGGTCCTTCTTCTTATAAGTGTTCATTGTTCTAAAAAGAGAGACAAGTTTCTTTGAGCATAGTAGAATTAGTTTTAGACACTATATTTTCCACACACTTTGCACTTCTTGAGGAACCCTACATTAGATCCTGGTCTTGATTTTGACAATATATACAAGATACGTATGCTATTCCTTGACTTACCTGAAAATCCATATAAGCTTGATATTTATCATGAGCATTCTATGCTTTGGAGAGGATCCAGAAATACCACATATATTGAGTGATTGAGAGTATCATTTACAGGAGAAGGCATGCTATGTTTTCTTTTCAAAACTCTATCAAAAGCTCCAGTTAACTTGACTAAAGATAAAAGGGTGATCCGTTTCAACTGTTCTACTTTTCAACCGCCTAAAGTTTTTTGGTAGACACATTGAATCCTTGCAAGGCAGGGATAGACTAAGGAACATTTATGTTTGATGTCTTGATCTTAAGTTAAGTCTAAAGTAAACCATCCTTTTATCGGGACGAGTAAAAGCCTAAGTGTGGGGAGCTTGTTGATGGTAGTTATTGACCACTTTTATATATATGAAAAGCTCTTAAACATGGATGAATACTACTAAAATATTATTATTACTAATGAATTCCACGAGTTTTTGGTGCATACTCGGTTTTGCGGGGAGAACTCCTGAAAACAAATAAAACAAGGCGAAAAGAGTGAAAATAGAGAAACGGAAGAAAAGGACCAAATCAAGGCGATTGGAGTAAATTCTAGGGGTCAAAATAAGAAGAGAGGACACCTCGCCAAGGCCGGGGCCCACCCACTTCTAGGTGGGGCGAGGCGGCACGGGGGGTGGCGTGGCACCCCCCCGAGCACGCCACGTGTCCCGCTTCGGAATGTTCCTACAACCGACCTATGGAGTTGATCTAGTCCATCCAATCAAGTCGGTTTGATCCAAGGGCTAAGATTCATCCTATGGGGCTATAAAGAAGGGGCGGGGCTACCCCCTCGAAACCCTAATTCATTAGTGATAGATAGAATTCCTTCTTCGAGTTCTCTCTCGAGAAGTCTAGGGTTAGAGAAGTCAAGATCCTATGATTAGAGCATAGCCACTTCAGATTAGCTACAAAGGATCTTGATTAGCAATAGAGTTTATTAGAAATAGAGAGATTAGTGAGGAGTGCTTCAGAGGAGTTCCAGCTGTGGGATCTTCTCTCTTGTATTCTCGAGGGATCATTCTCTTCATGAGAGGAGGAGTGTATTTAGAAATTATCTGGTTTTGACTTCATAATTAAAGTAAGTTTTGGTTTATTCTATTCTTCAAGTTTGCAACTCTTTTAGGGTACTTTAATCTTGGTTGCTCTTTTAGAGTTATTTGTGAATGCCCCCTTTTTGGCTTGGAATCAGTGGTAGCATCATAAAGGTGACTTTATAGCTTTATTGAATCCTCTGTAGCTCACTTCCTGCCAAGAAGTGAACGGTAGGCTTTGTCTGCATTCTTAGTAGAGTGATTTTGCTTTGCTTTATTAAGACTTAGCGTCCATGATAGAATAAATAAACCGGGTTTATCGAGATTAGAACAAGAAGTCGATGTTATCTCCTAATTCTAGCTAGTTTCTTAAGTACTTTGATTGTGAAGTGGATTGGGTAAATGCTAGTTATATTCACCTACCGTTCCTTTGGGTTCGATATTTTAAAACCGGAGTTCATCTTTTTTGGTGAAGTGCTACAACAAAGATTTCTATTTGTGCGCTTTTGGATAATTTTACAACGACATTGTGTGCATATAATTTATACCAACAACGCCACGGTGCTTCTCTTCGACAACAACGGGCAAGAGTTCCTACACATCGACAACGTCTCCATCGGCGCCCCCCGGTGCGCGCCCCCATTTTGGGCCCAAGGTGCGAGAAAGCCGGTGACCTCCTCTACGGCGCCCTCTTCCGCCCGACCTCTACACTGGCTACATCGACCGTCATGTCTTCCGCAGCGATCCACGCCAGTGTTTGTCCCTATGACCTACTCCATCCCCTGCTCCACTAGCTTGTCGGCCAGATGATTGAGATGATCTTTGTCCCGAGCAATGCCATCAAGGAGTCGGCAAGGCTGGCTAGGCCCTTAGCACCTCCTCCGATGAGCTACAACTTCAGCATCTTCTTCGGCGACTGAGCCGACTTCTCCTTCGGTGATGACGCCTCGACATCAATGATGATGACAACAAGATGGGTCGCTCTGGCTACGCTATGGTCCCAGCCCTTCGCCCTCACCAGTCATCTGCAGCTCTATCACCCGGGTTGGGCGATGCGGGGATGCGTTGCCTCGTCAAACGATGGGGAGATGTCACAAGACAGATTGGGCCGGCCCCTAGGGTGGCAGGCACGCGCGGCGGGAGGGGGGAGCCGCCGCCGCCTCCTTCCCTCCCTCGCTCCACGTCATCGTCGAATTTAGATTAAGATTTGGACTTTTTGGTGTGAAGGAGATATTTTCAATCTATAAGGAAGTCTCCTATTAGAAAAAGAATAAGAATTTGCTTGTAAAAGGTATTCTCGAGAATATAAGGAAACCTTTATAGATTGCTTGAGATACAAGTTCCATAGGAGGACTATATAAACAAGGGAGATGTAATCTTTAGGGACAAGCAAATAAAGGAAAATATTCCAGCTCTCGCTCTCCCCCAACCGCCCGCTCCCCGCCTCCCCTCACGCCTCCCCGCCTTGGCGCACGCTGCCTTAGGGGCAGCAGACCCGCTGCACCGCCGCCGCCCGCCCGTGTCGCCGCACTTCCCGAACGCCGGCAGCGGATAACAGTACTCTGTGCTCTCTCGATTACATTTTTCCAAACAGAGAGTTTGTGCGAGTACACTGCTTGGCTATAAAGCAACTTATAAAAAAAAAAAACACGGAATGAAGCAGTCTCAAATAGGTAAGAAGAGTATAAATTGCAAAGAGCCATCGTTAATTAAACTATTCCATCATTCTCATTAGGCACTCAAACTTTGAAATTACTGATTTAGTCCTCCAAACTATTTAAATATTTAATCCTAATACTATCTAAGAGCGCCAGAGCGTAGGCGCTTATGTAGCGGTGTTGCATGCATTTTTTTTAGGCCACGAGGGCACTTTGTACGCAGCGTCACTTATAGCGTGAAACCGACGATACGTGGGTCGCAAACCTAGTTAAAAGATTAGTCCCTAAACTAGCTACTTGCAAATTATAAGTTACTAGGTGGATTCCCCACGCGTTGCCGCGGGTATAGAGGGAGGAATATAATTCATAAAGAGAGAAAGCATCTAATGGGGTTAAATAAGGGATGCCATGAACTTTGTGGGAATGATGTAGACACCTTGCTTGAAGAGATAAAACATCTAGTGCGCTATGCGTTGTTGCGGGCATTGCTATATGAATATTGCATGATGTATGGACGACTCATACATGATAATTTCTAACAACACTATGGCATTTTGCCATATAGGATTTGAAGGCATTTTGCCATATAGGATTTGAAAGATAAATTAAGAACCATTTTATTTGTGCACCTTTTAAAGAAACCTAGAAAAAAAGATATTACGTTTATTTAAGAAATATTATATGTGTGTGATAGGCTAATAAAAACGGTAGATACTACTTTCAAGAACAAATATGTTCTATTATTCCACACATACTCACAGTTTGTCTCTAGTCTTCCAACAAATTAGTCATATACTCATACTTAATAAAAAGGCAAAATTTGCTCCTGGACATCCTTCAAACGTGGCTTTTTCTTTGCGAGCCATTAAAAAAGTGTAGCTTTGCCACAACACACTATTCAACCATGGTAATATGCTACTGACACACTATAACTCTTATAATATTATTTCTCAATCAAGCGGTATCCAAACATCATTTACGGACAAGAATACCCTTACCCCATCATATCAACATTATATGAGCATGACAAGGAATATTTCAACAACATAAGCTGGGCAATATTTCTAGCATCATAACAATTGATTTTCGTCAATATTTCACCATAGTAGAACAACATGTTCAAACTAAAATGGCTGGTCCAAAAAAAAACAACATGTTCCAGTCACATTAGGCTATCTAGTACATGCACCGGATCCATATATTACAAGATTGTCATTTGAAGAGCAACATTATAAGAACATGGTATTAGATGGTCTAAGCTTTCTTGGGCCCGACAACCTTCAACTTCTTTGGCTTTCCCTTCTCATGGGCAGGATCGGAGACAGAGAAAGACATTGAACATGTTCAATATTGCCTTCAAGTTCCAAAGATCCTCTTCCTACTGTAAATGGATATAGAGTTGTGTCAAATAAATGGAGATGACCAACATTAAGGCAAAAAAATTGAAGTCTGTAGTACCTTCTTGTGATAGGGCTTGGTGTCGAAGCAATGACTCTAGTCGGTGTAGATGCTTCATATTCCAACAACCTCCTTGACATACTACAAAGATGTAGAAGCATGCAAAATTGGCATAGAAAGAAACATTCACATGTGCTTGTTTAATTTTAAAACGAATATATTTAAAGTTGTCATAGTGTACCTCCTAGTCCACGGGGGCTTGTTGTAGGAACAGAAGTGATGGCTCTAGTTGGTGTAGCACTCGTAAGTTGTTTAGATATGTAAGTTATGGGTGGAAACATTTGCAAGTCGGGTAAAAATTTTTCATAAAGCGGTTGAAAGCTTACAATGGTTGTTCCCGTGGCGGTGGCTCGGCAACACAAGATGGCACTAATGTGACATTTTTCTTGCCTCTCTTTCTCTTTTTGGCTTTGGAGCGGCGGATGGCGGTGCATCGGAATCATAGACATATTCATTGCATGTTTTTTCCATGTGTCCAAGTTGTTTGCACCTTTTGCATCTTGTGGTTCTCTTTCCGGATCCACCTTCAGCCGTGATTTAAACCTCCTCTTCCTCGGTCTCCTACTGTTGGAGGCCACAACTTAAATCCAAGGTTCACTTGAGGCCACTTTGTTTTCTATCGCCATTGGCTTCACACACATTTGGTATGCCTTCTTAAACTTTGCAACGGAGTAATACTCGTGAACATAGCCTTCAATATTATGACCTCGAATTGAGGTGATAACACACAAGGCATGTGTACATGGCAGACCAGTAACTTGCCAACGTCTACAGGTGCACTTCCTCTCTTGAAGATCAACAGTGTGCCTCCAATGAACTAGATCCCTTGTAACACCTTCGACTTCACCTAGCATTTCATTACTTCCATCTTTGTATGCATACCTCCATATATATTTCAGCCCCTACTTCTTGCATTGAGGTCCTTCATGGCGTTAGGCAAAATCTTACCTTTAAGCTTGTTGGCAATTTTTTTCCTCAAGAACATTTTGTCCATGATTAGTTGCCTTATCCTATCCATAAGATCAACTACTGAGCAGTGATTTCTCATCCCTAATCCAATCTGTTGAATGTTTCAGCTATGTGTAACATCCCGGATGTTAATATACAATTTAAAATATTAATCATGCATCATAAGCATTGCAAAGCATGCATGTTTGGATAACCTTCTATGCATTAAGTAAAAATAAGTTTATTTAATTAGCAATTGTTTGAGCTTAGGGGTTAGAGTGATTTTATGTTGATCACATGTTTTTGCTCCTAGGTATATGGTTGGATGATGGTTTTATATTTATTAATTGATGGTTTGAAATTTGATCCAATTTCATTTTGATTTGGATTTGAAAACCCTAATTTCAATGTCTTCTTTTATCCCCTTTTTTCAATAATTTTTGATTTGTGCATAATTTTATCAAATTTCCAAAAGCAAAGTGTTTATCTTTTCTTTGGGTACAATTTTTCATATTTGGAGTTTTCAAAGTTTATTGGAAAATTTTAAAGAAACTTTAAAAAGTTTCAAAGTCCTTTTTAAAACCCTCGATTTACCCCTTTTCAATTATTCCAAATTTAGGCAAAATTTGAGAAAACTTTCAACAAAGAACCTTGTAGATCTTTTTTGAAAGCTACAATTTTGGTGTTTAGAGTTTTCAAGTTTAGTTTAAATTTTTGAAGTAATTTCAAATCCTTTTTGAAATTCAAATCTGCCTTTTCAAGAAGTTTATCTTAGAGGCCGAATTTGAAGTTGCTTCTGTAATGAATTTTGTAGATCTCGAAAAGTTATGCAAAAGTCGTTTTTGGAGATTTTTGAGTGCAGTTCAATTTTTGAGAGTAATTGGAGCTAGAACCGAGCTAGGGTTTTGAAACAAAGAAGAAAGGGGGAGAAGCGAGGCGCCACGCATTTCTTTTGCTTGCCCATGGCCGACGGTCGCGGCTTCAAAAACGCCCATGTGCCACCTCCTCCTCCGACATTGTCAATCAAGTCGCCATCGTGTCCTCTCCTCGCTCCATCTTTATCCAGTAGCGGCCGGAGGTCAACGTCGTCGTATCCGAGTTGAATTCCTCCCGTCGCCGGCCGACCACCGCCGCCTCCGCCTATAAAATTGACGAGCCTCGCTCCGTCTCTCGGCTAGCCAGTTTGGTCGAAGCCTCATACCTCTCTTGCGCTTCATTTGAGCCAGCCCGCAGCCTCTCGCATCGTCTGTACCGCGCAAACGCCGTCGTCTCCTCCACGGCCGGCAGCCGCGCCGCCGCATGGCATCTCGCCGTCGTCCCACTGCTCCGGTGAGCCTCGCACAAAACCAGCTAGTGCTTTAGAATCGCCTTGGCGTCGTGATCATGGTCGGCTCGACCGTTTTGATTTTTCACCGGGAGCCGCCGGAGCGCCGGCGTTGCCGCCGGAGTCGTCGCCGCCGCCGCTGTATCCCCGTCGTCCACCCACCTCCGCTCTGTCCTGGACCCAACCACCTTGTCAATCGAGTCCGTGGTGAGCTTCTCGTCACGCCCATGTCCTCAATTGACCCGTTGTAGCACCGCAGCCGCCGGAACGCGGGTCGCCGACGAGCGCTGCTCTGCTGTGCCGTCGCATGTGTGGCCGCGCGTGTGTCGTCTGTAGGGTCTGCGTTTTGTTCATTTAGAGTGAGGGGAAAGGCGTGGGCGTGCTGTAAGAGTGCTGGCATGTTCGCCCTCGCCGGAGAAAACTCGGCGAGCCTTGCCGCCGTGCGCCGCGCCCGCCCGTTACCGCCTTGGCCGTCGGCGAGTGTCTGCCGATGTCCTTTTGTCGCCCAGCGTTTGTGGCCTAATCGATGCGCAGTCGCGTAGAGCATGTAGGTGCCGACCTCGTCGCCGGCGAGTCACCGCCGGTGAGTTTTGGCCGGTCAACCGCCGGCGGGGC
The DNA here is from genome assembly GCA_015847255.1 of Hyparrhenia diplandra. Taxonomy (NCBI): domain Eukaryota; kingdom Viridiplantae; phylum Streptophyta; class Magnoliopsida; order Poales; family Poaceae; genus Hyparrhenia; species Hyparrhenia diplandra. The sequence continues at coordinate 236,360 of JADLZK010011244.1, read as the reverse complement.
CGTGAATCAACACAGGGAGTGGCGGACCTATGAAAAACAGGAATAGGAAAACATTCAGGGGTCCTTTTGCAAACTACGTGACTCGGTTGAATAGTGCTTCACGTAGATTTGTAAATTTCAAAGAGAACGAGGACCTTTTGCAAAAGCGCCAGGGCAACACACAGGCGGGCAGCGTTGGGCCGGCCTGCTCTCCCGCCAGGCCGCGCCGCGCATGAACCTGGACTGTCTTGCTGCCCTGCAGCTGGGCCGAGTAGCTTTAGGCCCGATGGCCTTTTTCCTTTTAAAGAATTGTTTTTGTGTTTTCTTTAAATGTGAATAGTGCCCAATCTTGCAAAATTCGTAGAAATTCAAATATAGCTCGAAAATTCTGAAAAATTTTTGTAGAGCCTTCCCATGAGTGTTTGTGTCCATGAAAATTGTGAAACTTGAGTTTGGAATAGTTCTTGCATGTTTTAAAATTTCATTCTTTAATTGAAAAATGCATCTTTCTCGATTTTCGAAAAATAAAATATATTTCCAAAATTCATGAAATTTTATTTGGTACTGTTTTTATGCTATGACCTTCTTGTAGAAAAAAAGTTTGGAGTCATTTTGAGATGTTTAATTTATTTCTTATGTTATGCTTTATTTGTTTTATTAGAAGAAGTAAATGTGTAGGGTAGAATGACTTAGGCTTTGTGTGATTTTTGGGTTGTTTTGTGAAACCTAGATCACACCACAATCAAATGGTCCTTGAGAACTCCTTAGGCAAGGGTGATGATATCTTGTAGAGTAGTTCAACAAGTTGGTTTTGTTGGGTTGTAACTTTATCGTGAAGGAAAGTTGTACTCAAGTTGTTTATCGTTTCATGCATTCATCAAGCATCATGTTTACCATTCCATCATGCTAAAGCATACATCATTATCTACGTGTAGAGTATACAAGAGTAAGTCGGATCGTGTTGATGAAGCTTTGGAGAAGGTGTAGTTATGGTTCATGATGATCAAGCTCGAAGAAGATCCGTCCGCCGACAAGGATAATGTCAACATTAACTTTCGGGTGATCCAACTTCGAATCTAACTTTCCCCGCAAATACGTGCAAGCCCCTGATGCATTTAAACCCTTCCTTGTTGTTTTACAAAGCTTATTATTACTTATGTTATTTATTTGTTGCATTAGGTAAATAGGAGTTGAGTGATAACCTATTTGCCGCATGACCAACCTTGATTATTGAAATATCATCCTTATCAACTGTTTATTTAAAATCGCTTAGTTGCTATGCCGCGTTTTATGACTAGTTTGTTGAAAATCTTTTACATATTTAAAATGTTCTTTGATAACTTATATCATGCTTAGTAGAGGCTATACTTAACTTGAGACCTGGACGGGACACGGGTTGTGTCTCTCGGTGGTTGAGCCGACAGTTCTCCGGGTCGTGCTTGTCCCGCTCAGTAATCGTTTAAGGACCGTCCCGCTATCGGCCCTTGGATCATGAACTTTGCATCTTGGCCACATACTTTGGGTAAACTCCGATCTCGGGGGTGTGCCAAATCGAACGCATAAACCGCAAGACTTTGGGAGTGGAGAGATGGCGGGGAATACAAGATACCCTCGGTGGGTTAAAGTCCCAGGTTGGAGGTGTATCAGTATTCTCGGGTGGCGTAGGGCGCGTCCCGTTTTGGACGGCCGAGAGATGGTTGATATATGCAAGCTTAAGTGCTACATATATCGTGTGGTGAGGTATCCCAACCGGGTTACAAGCGGTTCGAATCGTCGTTGCTCCACGACAAAAGGAGACTTGATCCTCGCACCATCATCGTAGTTAAGTTATGGAACATTGGAGTTGGTTAAAATGATGGTTTTGGATGGAAAGTAATTGCCTTAGTATATGATCACTTAGAAGAGAGGATTTACTAAAGTTGAAATAAAACTTTAAAGTAAGGACCTACTCTTAGTAAGCTTTTATGCAAAATGAGTCCTTGATCTTACCCCGATTCCTATAGCCCCGCATTCCCGAAGTCTTCTCCTATTTTTCTTTAGTCGGTTAAGTCTTGTTGAGTACTCCCGCACTTTCGGGGTTCTTTGACCCTTGTTGCGGTGTGCTGACTCGTGCTACTAACCGAGGTTATGTCGGTGGGGCTCGACATGATCTAGTTATCTCCTATAGTTCTCGTTTCTACTTCCGCAATTAAGTTAAGTTTACTCAAATGTAACTTACTCACATTTTATAAATTTAATGTTATTTTTCTTCCGCACTCTGATCTCTATTTTTTGTAACAAATGATGTAATGTTGTAGCTACTCCTTTGTTGATCCTGGTATGAGGTGTAATCGGGGTTTCCGGCGACACCGACGAATTCTTAAGTTATTGGGTGCATTTGCACAAATTTGCCGAGGTCTTTGGGACAATGGCCAGTGCAATTGGGCCCAAGAATTAGGTGGTTCTGTCACACTATGTTATTTGTTACATAATCACACTTGCTTGCTTCAGAAAATAGGTGCCTTGTCCATAGGTGCTTATGATTATCATGTATCCACTTCATAGCTTCAGGCATGCTTCATACATCAAATTGTAGTGCTCCTCAAACCCGAGCTTTTGAAAAGCTCTACATGTTTGGCCACAAGTGCTTCTCAAAGACCTCACCTCTGAACCGTTTTTGGAAGTTTGCAACTAAGTGTCTCATGCACTCCCTATGCTCAACTCCATTTTTGAGACTTGAAGAATGAATCAATTCAATTCCTTTGCATCGCAAGATCTGTTGAGATCACTAGGCCCGGAGGTGATCCAATTGCTTGTCAAGTCTACTAAAAACCAAGACCAATTTTTAGTTGTCTCTCGATCCAAACACACCATAGCACACCGAAACATCCAATTATGACCATCAATAGAAGTAGCGGATGCAAGTTGTCCCTTCCATTTCCCATCAAATGAGTAGAGTCTACACCAAGGAAAGGCCTACAACCATTTAGAAAACCATCTACACAAAAGCTTTCGGGCTACAAACATTCTTGTAAATCTCATCTTCTTTCCCACCGCTCATATTCAATGTCAACCAAACTACCTGGATTGGTCTTCTCCACCTCGGCTTTGAAACTAAATGCATGCTCAAAGTTGTCATCCCACTTCCCTTTGAGTTGTTCCAAAGCCATATGCCTACCATCCCACACTACATAATATGACATTTGCGAGCGATCTTGGTCATGTAGTTTTTCTTCGATTCAGAGCTCCAATTGTGGGATCCTTTGCAAGCCAACCAAGAACCCTATCCCCGACCCAATGGTTGGTTGCCATGCGCTTTTGCTCAACTCCTCCAAAGGCTTTGACAATTATGCTCATGAGGCATCTTTTTTTATCTACACCAAATGGAAAAAAAATTGAAGTTGTATAAATCAGAATTGTACAAAATTGTATACAAACAATAATGCAAGTTGCAAAATCATACCTTCCCGTGTTTTCCCATCCCGCAACGTGAAGCATGTATCCTCCACTTGCACCGCTTCGGCTTTTGCAATAGCCTCTCGTATCTTGTTGCCTCGTAATAGGGGCCGCAATTTCATATTCACCCTTACGCATACTTGCCTAATAGCCTTCTTAAAAGTATCACCATCCGCAAAGGTTACACCAACTTCTATTTTTGGGTTCTCTAAGTCCGTTGCATGGACAATGGTCTCACAATCCCATGCATCCTCCACTAGTAATTCATCGTCCAAATCAACACACTCATCATCCTCTACATCATCGCCATCTAATTCAAGATCCAATGAATCGAAAAGCAACGATTTGTAGTGGTCCTCATCATCTAGACCAACATACTCTACATCATCACCAACCCAATTCACTTCAGATTGTTCGACCTGGAGGCTCTACTAGGGATGATGCAATTTCAAGGGTAGGCCGAGCAATTAATTGGTTGGCGGGAGCATCTAACACACAAGGCATGTTTTGTTGTCGCCCAATATCAAGCTCCAAACAAAAATCATCCTTGATCATAACCCGCACTTGAACCGACGGCCTTCTTATCTCCCAATACATGTCAATTGCTTGCAACGACTTGTTATCGAAATCAATTTCTTCGTAGCTACGACTCATTTTATCCCAATAGGTAACACGCAGCTTGTGTGTTTAGAGTCTATCTTAATTTACGAACCCATCTCAAGCAAAGAAATCATTCCAATTTGTGGTATCCCTATCTAAAATCTTAGCAATGTTACAAGCATCACAATACTCGCTTGCCATCTTCCGTCCGCTTTAACAAAAGCACCAACATGTGCGGCAAAACGTATGGACGAATTGGGATCCATCCTACCAAAAATATGCTAAAATATGGACAGGAACACAATCTAAATCAATACACCACATGATTTACTTTGAAAAATATAGGCTATAGTACCCACTAACCAAACCCTAGAAGATATTGGCGTAAATTATTTACCCATCGGGGATCCATGAAAGATCGAAGATGCTCTTTTCAGAAAAATCTCGCACAAGAACCGTGGAGGCTCCATCACCATCGCACCTTCGTCGGCTTGCCTCGTCGACTTGTCGCTATAGGGCCGCCGACACCGTCTTCGTGGACGCCCGGCGGCTGCCGCCGCCGCTACGCGCCGCCGCTGCCGTGATCTGGCGTGTCGCCGCCGCTTTCCACGCGAAATGACGGGGAGGAGCGCTGACCACCGGGCGGCCTCGTGCTTCGTCCGCCGGCCTCGTTTCTCGTGTGGGTGCGTGTACTGAGTGCGATTTGGGAACGCACGGCGTACTTCCCTTCGTGAGGAAGGAATAAAAGGGCAAGGGTAATTCCGCTCATTTCGCGTGGCTATCCATTAAACTTTGATATAATATTCGATTTTAGTGTGTTATGGCAAAGTGAGTCCCTTTGTTGATGTCTTCCAAAAAATACGTGATTTTTTGATGTCTTCTAGCCAACGACACATTTTAACGGTGTGTTGTAGCAAATTTTGCCTAATAAAAATCGGCAAAGTAAGTTCGGGATACATGTGGACTGGGCCTCTCATCCATTCGTTTCATCTCCTTTGCATTTTCGGGTGGATTATCCCCGCATGAACTCGTCAAGCCGCAAAGGCGGCCCGGGGGGCCCCCGGCGAGCGACGATGCATCCTCCTCCAATTCCTAGGCCAACGTGCCTCCATCCTCCACCTCCCGCTTTCGCCCACGACAATCTCATTTGGCCTTTCGGGGGCTCGGCCACGTCCCAATCGCACTTTACGCCATATCAAGACTGCGGTGGCCCCCATTGGAGCCGCTATCTTGGGATGGTGACGGTCATCCATGGCCAAGCATTTCGACATCGTCATGATGCGGGGAGGAAGCCTAGAAGGTTTGGTACTAATCTAGCTAGATAGTTGAAAACTTCAGTACACCAAATTCTACCGCCCCCCGGGAGGGCATCCACGTCGTCACAATTATTTGATTGGCTCCCCGTCCAAAGGCGACCACTGTACATCCACCCCGTGGCAGCCCTGTGATTGGTCCGGTTTTTTTTTGAAAAGTCCCTTCCATTTCGCCGAAATCCGTTCTGGTCCACCAGATCCCTGGTATACAGTAACGTGGTTTGTTTTTTTTTACGCTTTGGTCCCCGTAATATAAAAAATCCTACGCTCGAAGAAGAGAAAAATTCGGAATTCGTGGTCGTTTTGCAGTTAACCGCCCGCCTCTGATCTTTTGCAAAACCCCCGCGTCAGCTACCAAATATAAAACGCTTCTCCTTCAAAAAAAAAAAAAAAAAACTCACGCATCCACCTCTTCTCCGTGCTCCTCCCGTGCCTCCTGCAACCGCCGCCGCCGCCGCTCCTGCCTCCGCCTCCGCTCGTGCCTCCCTCTCCCCACTCCTCTACTCTCTCCTTCCTCTCTCTCTGCCGACGCTCCCTCTCCCCACCGTCCTCCTCCTCGGCCCTCCCTCGCCTGCCTCCCACCTCGTCACCGGCGCGATCTCAACCCTAGCCCTAACCATGGTTTCCTCTCTTGCCCAACGCGAGCAGGGCGACGGTGCTGGTGCGCGCGCGGCGCGGTGCCTGCGGCCACCCCCTCCTCTTCCTCCTCCTGCCTCGCGTTGTCTCGGCGGGCCGCGCGACGCGATCTGCTCCTGGCTGCTCCTTTGTTCCCTAACTCGGTTTCATCCCTTCCCCCTCTCCCTTCTAACCTCTCCCGAGATGGCTACCAATCTGGAGGCGATTTGCCCCTAGATTTATTGTTCTCCTGTTTAATCCCTTGGTATGATATTTGTTTGATTTTTTAGTACACTGCAGTTCAGTTGTATCTGTTTCCTTTGTTGGTGCATGCCTACTAAATTCATATGCCAAGCTGCTACATAATTTATGTTCAAAAATATAAATGCCTAGCTGTTAAATAATTTATGTTGATTATTTACTAAAAGAGCTTTGCCCTACATATGAAGACATACAAAATCGGCGATGCTCAGCTTATCTTGCTTCTGAAGTTTATTTCAATTTTGAGAAAATAGCTTTGGTTTATTTTGCAGTTTTTTATGTCTTTCAGTTTATCTTGCATCTGAAAGAGTACCTACCTCTCAAGTTTATTTAAAATTTGGTCAGATACATGCTAAGAAAAGGTCTATAACCTGTCCCTGCCATGCTTATATTGCAGTTTCTACCATTGTGGTTAGCATTCCTATATTCATGGCAGCTAACACTATACATTTAGATTTTCGTGGCTGCAAGAGTTTATCAAGTAAGCATGCTACTGACTGGTCATACATCACTATTACCTTGTACTGTTGAGTTGGCTGATGGATGAACCTATTTCATTGTTGAAAATAAAATTCACACCTCAACCTTTGGTAGTCTGTTACCTCAGCAACCTTTGCCTTCATTTTGGAATTTTTCCTTGCCACTGTAATCAATTATCTACACATGGTTTTCTTATTTATATGGATATGAGTGCAGTTGCCACCAGCTTCCAACTATTCCACGTGAATATGACTGGTTAGATATGGAGTCTGTGGATTATTTTTCCTCATGGGCAACACTTTTGTTGGCTGTAGATATTTGACACTGTTCATCTGATAATCTTGGCTAGAGAAGACCTGATGTCAACATTTGTATTTTCTGGTAGCTTTAGAGGTAGGTTAAATTCCATTTGGTTTAGCAATGACACATGCAACATCTTTTGTTTGAATATCAACATATAAGGATATTATCTTTGTAGTCATCAATCTTGTGTCAGTATACGGGTGCTCAGTTCAATTTGTTTGGATATACAGTAGAGTGTTCATATATTTCTTAGGACTTTCTCTTGAGTCAATTTGTATGAGTACATTATATTAGGTACCATTAGTTTGTGATAAAAAAAATGATATGCTTCCTGTGAATGCTTCTCATATGATGCTACCAAAGTTAATTTAAGCAAATCAGTCACATCTATTGCAGGGTAAGCAGTTCCTATAAGATTGTTATACCGTCTTTGTTGAGCACAAACACTAATTAAATTTGATGTGTTGTGCACAGAGCTCCTATCTTAGTACCATTGTATTTTTTTAGAGAAAACTAAAACGCCACGAAGAAGGTGAACACTTAACCATTTACCAAACTTTGCTAAATCGGACTATAATTCATGGTATTTTTAGACTAATATTTAATATTTATTGTATCTGTTGTGGTTGTTTTTATTCCCATTGCATTTTGCATTGCTTTTCAGAAGTACTGGCAACTATTTTATGCTTCATATACATGATTTCACAGTTTCAGCCGCATGACTACATGTATGTATAAAGTTAGTAATGTTGTTGCAAGGAGCTCATAATATATCTCTACTACTGATTAAAAGCAACGAATCAATGAGGTGAAAGTTCCCTGAATTCTTCATCTTATGTCATCTCATATACACTTTGCTGCCCACTATCCTATATTTTGTAGCTTTTATTGTGCCACATGAATGGGCCTGCAAAGTAGACATGAATAGCGAAGGGAAAAAATGCAGAGTCCTAATTGAGCTATTTACTTGGGACCTATTTTTAAAAAAACCCACATATTATATGTCAAGCACTTGCAACTAGAGTTTGAATTATCTCAGATGCATTTTGCTGCTCACTATCCTATATTTTGTACCTTTTATTCTACCACCTGAATGGGCCTGCAAAGTAGACCTGAATAGCAAAGGGAAAAAATGTAGTGTCCTAATTGAGCTATTACTTGGCACCTTTTTTTTTTAAAAAAAAAAAGACCTCATATTATATGTCAAGCACTTGCAGTTAGAGTTTGAATTAAAATTCAAGTGAATTTGTTTGCTTCTTAATGATGCAGTCTGTACTGCAAGTTGTTGCAGTTTCAAGATAAAGTGTGCAGTCAATTATTTCTCTGTATAAAGTGTGCAGTTCAAGATTGCCAGCATTCCACCACTTAATAAAATAGTAGCTGATTGTATCCCTGATAGATATGCCAAAGTGAGTCCAGCGGCTCCATTTGCTTTTAGCTGATAATTTGTTCTTTTGTTTTCTCATGCTATAGCTATCAGCCAGAAATGTGCACACTCTCCACAAATATGACTCGGTTCTAGAGCTGCACTACTTTCGGTCTTTACTAATGCTTTCTCCTTGGTCCATTTTTTAAAAATATCACCGTGCTGCTGCCTATGAAGTTCCCTTTTCACATATTGATTCATTTGTGTGGATGCCACCTCGTCCTCAATAAATCAGTATAAAATGGCTGTAAAATCCATAATGTTTTTTAAACCATTTTTTCCATAGCATTGTTACTGGTCTAATTTTAGTTTCCTCACACCAAAGTTCTTGTGCCCTTTTGTTTTGTGTTTCTTTTCAGGAGATACTACATTTCATGAATGCACTGGCCATCATTATACGTTTATGTATTGTGGTCCTTGGAAGACATGCTGCCTTTACATGCCAACAGAACTAATATTGTGACAGCTTGCTTGTTTGATTTTTTCCAGCCTGAATGTTCATTGTACCATAATTAACTCAATTTTATATAGTACTGTGGCAGCTTCACTTATTAGTCACTATGGTCTGCAGCGAATGCAGTTTGACCGTCGTTATATCTCTCCGTACTTTGTAACAGACAGTGAGAAAATGACTGCTGAGTATGAGAACTGCAAGGTAGCATGGAAAGTCTAAGCTATCAACTTTTTTTTTGTTGTTTATTGTTTTCTGTTTCACACTATTAACCCTACTGTGCTTTCATCTTCATTGTTCTCTTGCTACCCTTGTTGTCAACAAGCTTAGAGGATCATTGAAGATTCCTGCCATCAAAGCCCTGGTTTTGGAGAGCACGAGACTCAGTACTTGAATGATATTGCCATTCTTACTGGAGGACAGCTAAACTTCCTGTTCTAGAGCATCCTTACGATCATGTATGCACCTTATTTATAAGCATTCTTTGTATACGCAGCAACTGTAATCAAAGATGAAGTTGGGCTATCACTTGACAAGGCTGACAAATCAGTCCTTGGAACAGCTGCAAAGATTGTCCTTACCAAAGAGTCGACAACAATTGTTGGTGACGGCAACACCCAGAAAGAAGTTACTAAGAAGGTTACACAGATTAAAAACCTCATTGAGGTCTAAGTATGACCTTTTCCTGTTCTCTTTGCTCATTTGACTTTGCTGCTCAGGTGAAAATCTGAAACTCTATTTTTATCAACCTAATTTGCAGGCAGGAGAAGAAGAAATACGAAAAGGAAAAAAAACAATGAGAGGATAGCGAAGCTTGCCGGTGGTGTGCTGTCAGTTAGGTAATGTCAACTACATGGATCGTAAAGTTTGTATTATTTGTCAATGTTGTAAGTATGGTGGATAACTGTAATTCTTGTTTGTACTTGCTTGACAAGTGGGAGCCCAAACAGAAACCGACTAAAAGAGAAGAAGTTGGGAGTTGAGGATGCGCTAAATGCAACTAAGGTTAGTTGTCAGAGTAACTTTCTCCATTCAGTAGTTTGGTCCTTATAGGCATAAGTAATTACCTATTACTTACTAAGTTACCATGGCATTGTAAGTGTAGCGGATTAATTAGTTTAGGGTCTATTGATCACCTTCTCCATTGTCCATAGTTTTTAAGACACTAACTCTACATATCCATGCCATGCGTCCATGAACAATATTGTCCATCAAATCCTCATGATAGAGGCATATCACCTCCTACAGGAACTCTCCAGAATTCTAGAACACTTAAATTATGGCAAACAATATTTGTAATTTTAGTACCTCCAACTACAGAATTTAGTTATTGATTTGACCTTGTTTACTTTGAAGACATTGGTAGAGTTTTTTATTCCTTGCAAACAAAAACTATGTTGCCTTTTTTTGCAATGGTAGTTGGGATTTAGAGCTTCGTGATACTTACATATAGTTTTGTCCTCCTTGTTCTTCGGATTCTTATTTTACTTGATGTTTAAAAAGGTTTAAAATTCTGAATTGAAAGAAACATATTGGTGGCCCATTGGTCAGACCAGGATAGGTTGCCAATGGAGAAAAAAAAAAAGCAGGGCGACATGCTGTTGACTCGGGTTTGTATCCCATCCTATCTCAACAATGACAGACAAGTTGGCAAAATAGATAACTAAGACTTATGTATTTACTGCTAGCGAAGTAACTGCTAATCAACAATGACAGTTACTGTATTAGCGCATAAGTTGGCACTTATCCCTCCCTGTCACAAGCTGGTAATCACAATGTACTAAAAAATGATAAGCTTGCATGTATTTCATTTTCTATTTATATGACCAGATGCCAGTACTTTGACTCTAGGCTCAAGGAGCATACTATTTCCCTTCCCATGAAGCTAATCAGAGGGTTTAGGGTCCTGCATAAGCTATCCATTGGCGCTGTCGCTGAGAAGTACCTACTGGTCCGTAGCAACATGAGAAAAGGTTAGTGCTAGAATTATTTTGGTAGATGATATGCTAGATAAGTGCCTCGAAAAGGAAAAAAAATGATTCTTGCTAATGGTGCTATTTCCATGACTCACAAGCATTTTTAACCGGACCAATTTCCTTGCGTTAAATAAAAAATCGTCTCCTTCGTGTAGACAGCCTCATGGTTGTCAGCTGCTTTGGTTTAGCCTCACAGCAGTACGTGATTTTCATGAAACATGTTTTCTTTTTTTTTTTTAGACACATTACCAACCTAATAATTGTACAAAAAGAAAAAGATTCATGTACTTTTATGGTGGTTCTTCTCTATTAGGACAACAATCAGATTTAAGTGGTGCAGTTATGAATGTACAATGACTGCCCTTTTGCTCGGTTCATATAAAACCTTTCCCGCATTCCATACTGACCAAACAATGGGGAAAATAGTTGTTTTGGTCAAACATGAAAGAACACACTAACTACTGCCTTTTGCTGGAACTTCGTGTATATTTGCTTATTTTGAAATAGGTGGTTTCAATCTCTGCAATTCTTCCTCATGAGATCTTGGAGATGATTAGCAAGTTCATGACTGCACCACTTAAAAATCCTTGTGAACCGTGGCAAGATGACCCTTGAGGTAAATACCATTGAAGTTATGTATTTACTCTTTAATTAGTACAGATATATGATGTCATGGAGATCTAATACAATAAAACAGAGTAATGTGGCCATGAGTTCACTGGGTTTTCTGGTAGTAGCTAGGTTTTTGTGGGTTACAAACTAATCTAATATACCATTTATTGAAATGCTTTTCGCTGATTGATGCCTTCCTTTTACACGAATTCTAATTATGTATGTAGGAAGAGCATAATATAGACTCTTGCAAACTTCCTCTTATTAACCATGTTGGACGCCTTGGTACATATAGCCTTCTAGATGTTAGATGTGGTAAGTAGTACAGCACCCCTTCATCGCTGAATTTCCAGGCTGCTTATTGAGAAGCACTGATTTCCTTTTTGTGATCTTTGGTGCCGTACTGTTCCAAAATTTATTGAGAAGCACTAATTTCCAGGCTGCTTAATTTGGTTCCTCAATTCAGCTGGAATGTACCGTGTATTGTTCTTCTGACTGGTAGGCAAATCCATACCACTAACAGTAAATCTGTCATCAATCCGCTTAGGCCACTAACTGCATCTCACTTCTGTGTTTCAGTCATCAAGAACGAAGACGTTGAATACCTACAACCAACAGTTGTGGCTGCGCAAATATTATCTATGCACCTCACAACTTCTGTAACAAATTTGCATTGTTCTACAATTCGAATCGACCTGCAGCTGTGTAATATATTTCTGTGAATCACAGCACATGTGATGTATTTCCATTGCCTATACTTCATATTTACTTCAATGAAACGTGTGTTCAACCTAAGCTGAAAATAACCTTTGACAGTTACTCTTACAAACAGTTTTGTTCAGTACATACCTAAAGACATTGTATATAGTTCTTGTCATGACATGATAGCCTCGTCCAGTCTTTTAAATGGGCTTTGCGCGCCATCCACTAGTTTTCATTTATAGGAGGAAAGACTCAAGCATTTGTGGAAGGGGAATCGACTGGCTGTTTGGTTCCGGAGGAACGCGTTTGTGGCTGCATGCGTATCGGTTGCTGCTGCATGCGTTTGTGGCATGGCTGTTCGGTTGCTGCCTAGGGCGGCTCAAAATAACTGATTGATTCTTGTGTAGTAATGAAGTACTGCATGCGGCTCTGCACAACATGGAAACAAAAACCGAAAGAGTGCTGATGTGTACAGTCTGCATGTCAAGATAAATCCTCTAGTGGGAGTTTTCCATATAGGTGTTATAGATTTCAAGAATCTTGGAGAATCAAATAAAGCATCCCAAGTTTAACTAAATTTATATGATAAAAATAATAGCATTTAAAATGTCAACTAAGTACCATTGAATTCTTCGTCAATTATATTTTCATAATATATCTTTTTGATGTCACAATCTTTGTAATTTTGTTCACAATTCTAGAAAAACCCGAGATGCTTTAACTTTCCAAGATTTTTGAAATGACTTATAATTTGAGATGGAGGGAGAATATATTAAATAGTTTTCAACGACCCATTATGGGCTATACATAAATTCATCTGTTGGTTCTGTAGTGGCACAACTTAAGAAGTTTAGGAGTCGATTTTGAGAGTTCGTGGACCTATATAAATGGCACAATGCCGTAAGTTTCAAAATATATAAATATAAAGCATATTAGTAGCGTTTGGTGCTTACCGCGAGAAAGGTTGTCATCACATCTTTGTTGATGCTGATCATCACGCCGTTGTCGTCCTTCCCTTGCTCCGTCATGTCGAGCATCACGTCTCAGACCACGGCGGAGGCTCCAACTGCGGCGAGGCAGAGTGCGCGCCTGGTGGCGAGGCAGAGCCCTCACGCGGGGCGTGGCGGTGCTTGCCTGTGAGTGGCTGGCCCTCCTCTTTTTATCCGCAGCTTCCCAAGCTCGAACCCACCGTCTTTGCCGCCTGTCTTGGGCATCGGCGCTAGCGCCACCGCCTCGCGGCGAGCTCCAAGGTAGGCGTGACCCGGGCCCTCGGCATGACTAGCAAAGCGCATAGGCCCCGCGGCGGCCTCGGTGGCTCGGGTCGGTCTCATCGGTGACGGGGAAGCGATGGCGGAGCTTGGGCGGCCATGGAGCGCGGCGGCGCTCCAGCCTTCCCTCGTTCCCATCTCCGCTTTGACTCCGCTCCGTTGCGGCGAGGCGGGACGGGGCGGGGCGCGACGCCGGGTGGCTTCCGGCCTCTCTCTCTCCCTCGGTGGGTGGGATGTGGGGCGGCGGCGGGCTTTCCCGGGAGGCCCGGTATTCCCTCAAACTTCCAGGAGCCGTGGTCGTGCCGTAGCTTGTGGCGTACCCCGTTGCGGGCTTTTTTGCACCTATAAACGCCAACGTGGCCTGTACCGTGGGCTTTTACAGTGTCCCAAAGTGCGTACAGTCTAAAGGGACTAAAAACTCAGGCCGTGTTACAAGCTCTAGGGACAAAAATATGCAACCGAATTACAAGCTTAGGAAAAAAAAAAACAAGCTCTAAATCATATGTCGCCATCCACCTTAAATCATATGCAACTGAGTTACAAGCTCGAGGGACAAAAATTTGTTCCTGCAACATGAAGCAAGCTTAGCTAAATCATCGTTCCGCAGGGCGCTTGATATGGGAATCTGTAGTGGTGGTGGAGAAATAGCTAGCTGACTCAGCCATGGGAGAAGAAAAATTGCAGCGACACAGTTTACGCACTCAACTTTGTGCAAGCCATCGGTGCTACTACTCTATGTTTCGTGGAGTTACGTAAATCACCTAGCCATTTCTCCAGGGATATCTTGCATTCTGTTGTCTAGAGCCTCAAGTTTCTCTCCAAAATTTCCTCACTCCCATCACATCCCATCACATCAAAACAATAAATGCACTAAAAGACACATATCCGAAAGATAAAATATAGGTAAAAAATAAACTAATTACACAATTTAGATGTACATTCTTAAACTTTTGTTTTGAGCCTAGTTATCCCATGGTAGAACCTAGTTATCCTATGGTAGGATAATATTTACCACAAATAAACAAAACGTCTTCTGATTGTGCGATGTGACATGCATGCAAAATTTTACCCAAAATTTAGGGGTGTTTAGTTGGTGAAATATTTTGGGTTTGGGAACGTAGACTTTTTGTTTTGTATTTGGTAATTATTGTCCCATCATAGATTAACTAGTCTCAAAAGATTAGCCTCGTACTTTTCAATCAAACTATACAATTAGTTTTTTTATTTACCTACATTTAATCTTCCCACGATAAATGCGTTAAGAGATTTGATGTAATCGGGGACGATAACACTTTTTGGGTTGGTGCATGCCAACTAAACACAACCTTGGGCCTCTAAACACAGCCTGGTCGATTATTTCCTCTGTACCCTTCTCCGTACCCTTGATCCCCTAGTCCCATCCTCTATACCAACAACCAGCGCACGGGACTCACCTGACACCCTCTTTTCCTCTTGCCTTTCCTCTTGCCCCCTCTTCTCTCTCTGTCCTTTCCCCACCGCGCATTCTTCTTCCCGCTCCGGCGCCTCCTCTTGGGCCTTGTTCAGCTGGCTGGTGCTGGTTGGCTGGTGTTGGTTGGTGGTCTTGATTTGTTGTGAGAAAAAAAGATCGCTTACTTCGTTGGGTGGGCTTTGGTCTTTGGTTTTATGTGAGAGGAAAACACTGTTACTGACTGGTTCAACCAGCCAGCCGAACAAGGCCTTGCTCGCGCACTTCCCCGCGAACGGCGCCGACAGCACGCGTCCCCAGCTCCTCCGGCCCCGGCGAGCCGCCCCGCCCGCCGCGTGGGCGCAGGGGAGCGCCGCCGCCTCCGGCTCTGCTTCTCCGTCAATCGGCGGAGGCTTGTCGCGCCCGTGTTCATCCGCACGGAGCCGCGGGGAAGAGAGCGCAGAAGCCGCCAATCCTGGGTGTCATCCTGGCGATACGACGCACAATCCTGGGTCGCCTGGACGGGGCACCACTCTCTTAGCGGGCTGGCGGTCGTCATCTTGGAGGTAAATACCCGGAACACGACGGCGGCGCCTGTTGGGGGTTTTGGTTAGGGTTTCGGAGCATTCTCGATTTCTCTACGAAATTTCTGATCATGCTTTGCACGGTTCCACCCAGTGCTCCTTTTGCTGTAGTGGACGCGTGGTGCGGCTATGGATGCAAGTGCCAAGAGGAGGCTGGAGGAGGGACGACGTCGTGTCCAACAACTTCCGGCGCCGCCCCGGGGTCCAGATCTGATCAGCCGCCTCCCCGACGAGATTCTAAGCAGCATCATCACCCTCCTCCCCACCAACGATGGCGCCCGCACCCAGATCCTGTCGCGCCGGTGGCGGCCCCTTTGGCGCAACGCGCCTCTCAACCTCGAGGTCGGTTACAACAATGCGGAGGTCGGTTACTACAATGGGGAAATCGCCTCCATCTGCAGCCTGTTGAGCAGGCACGAGGGCCCTCTCCGTCGCTTCTCACTCACCTATCACCTATGGGGCAACGACTCCCAGAGTTTCGACACATTGATGCAGTCCCCTAGGATCAATGACTTCCTGGAGTTTGAGATTTGTTCAGACAGAGTACTTCCAGAGTCTGTGCTCCGTCTTTTGCCTTCAGTCTGCGCCCTGCACTTGTGCATTACATTTCCATATTACACTTTCCCAGACCTCAACCAGCTCACACTCCCAAATCACAGTCTCAATTTCCCAAACCTCAAGAACCTCACACTTGCCAAGGTCCACATATCTGGGACTGCTCTACATGCCGTCCTGTCTGGATGCCCTGTCCTGGAGAGCTTGGTTCTGGATGGTAACATTGGTTGCCGGAGTCTACATATAAGGTCCATGACCCTTCGGAGCCTGGGTGTCTCAGATGATGTGAAAGGCTCGGAGGAAAAGCTGGAAGAGCTCATCGTTGAGGACGCGCCTCTCCTAGAAACGCTTATCCCACGGCCTCCAAGTTATGGCCTGGTGATCCGGGTTATTCATGCACCCAAAATAAAGACATTGGGCTATCTCGACGATGACATCCCCATATTTCAGCTTGGAAACATTCTTTTTGAGGTACTGTACAGCTACATCGTTGACTTAGCCCGATGCATTTCTGTGTGCATATTGTCACCTCTTGTAAGATCATACAGTTTATGTTCATACCTTATTTCAGAAAATGGTGCCTATTATTAGCCTGCCTAATGTGGTGCGCACTGTGAGGACTTTAGCCCTCCTAATTGCTCCTGATCTTGATCTTGTCACTGGCTTCTTAAAATGTTTTCCATGCGTGGAGAAGTTATACATTGTGGTGAGATTTTCTTCTTTCTTAATTTTATGCATAAAGCTGATTGTTTGTTGCACTAAACTGTGCACTGAGAAATCATGTTGGAGTTTAATTGATGGGGTGTTGTTTTCCTTCACTCTTCCCATTTCAGTCATATCCTGATATGCTTATTAAGAACCAACAAGGCTATGCTCCGCTGGAATGCCTTGATCGACATCTCAAGAAGATACAGATAATAAACTATGTGGACAACAGTGCACTTGTAAATTTTGTCAAGTTCTTCATCTTAAACACCAGAGTGCTTGAATCTATGAAGTTGGTAGTCCATCAACGCCAATGTGATACAAAATGGATTGCCAGACAACATAAGAAGCTAGAGCTAGATGGCAGAGCTTCTCGAGGTGCTATGTTTTATTTTGAAGCTGATCAGAAACGTAGATTGTCTAGCTCGGTACACATGAAGCACATCCATGATTTCGTTTCAGATCCATTTGATGGATCATGTAGATGCACTGGTGATTATATCTTTTGAAGATGTTCAGTTAGACGGTTTGGTAAGCCAAATGCACTTGATTATTTTACATAGCGAAAAATTTCTAAGATTGATTTTTGGTGGCTAGTGCTAGTCGAAAGCTATACCCTTTTTATTTGTTTAGGTGGAAACTTACAACATTTTACTTTGCAATAAAAGATTGAATCATATTTGTCAAAATAATTGTCCATCGTTTCCATTCATTGATTAAGAGTTTACTTTTATTGATCAAGAGTTTATAAAGGAGTTACATTACTCTTCCACCACTAAGACTCTTCATTCTAGACTGCATAAATACTAGGCTATTCATATTCTAATAATATTAATCAATTTCGTGTAGCTTTTTTCTGCCGTTTTAATAAAGTATGATCTTGAGTGCCTCCTTGCCAATTCATGACTAAACTAGACTATGTTGTTCATGTTACTATTGCATCGGTTTTAAGCTGTTTTATTTCTTGTCTTTCAAACAAAATTTATTGATTATTAAAATTATTGGTGCTTACTGGAGTAAGAAAACAACCCCATCCTTGTGTCTTTGTACATTGCAATTTATTTGAATGATTAGCATGTATAGATAGATGTAGCGATAGTTGATTGTGTAAATACTAGTTATACTAATGTCGCAAATTGTTATTTTCAAGATTATATTACACAGGAGTTGCAGATTCAATTCATTCTCCTTAATAAAACAACTTTGGTTTCATCTTCTTTGCCAATTTGATTAAACTCTCGTGCTATAAATGCTTGTAGTAGAGAAAATCTGTTTACATGTTCTGTTTTACAATACCGGTTGGTAACAATGGTACTACTAAACTTATGAACAAGGGGAACAAAAAGGAAAAAAAGTACAATTCTGTTACCTAGGGCTGTGTGGATACTAGTGGAGATATATTGGGCCTATTTGGTACAACTTATAAGCAGCTTATGGCCAAATTGGATGCCACATAGCACAATTTTTTGCAGTTTTTCTGGTCATGTTTCTCCACCACAGCTTTCATCTGTGCTAAAACTCAGAAGCTTGGTCGTCGTGTTTTTCCTTTTATTTGTGCAGCTTCTCAGTGAAGTGTTTGTCCCCATAGTTGTACCATACAGGGATGTTGTTCTTAGAGATTTCCGGTTGATCGAGGCAGAATATATATGTTGCATTGTATTGGAAGTTCTTGAATGTTAAATGAAATTTCAGATTATCACCAACAGTTGACAGCTAACTATCTAACTACTAGCAGTCTAGCATCCTGTCGTGGCTTGGTAACTTTTGTACAATCTTTGGTATGTTTCCATAACCATGGGGTGGAGCTATGTTTAGCATTCAATTTCTTTTTGTGAAGCATTCTTTTCTTGGTAGTTCATTTGGCTATATTGAACCTACAGTTCCATTTTTTAACTCAACCTACAGTCCTGATAGCAATACAGACTAGTTTCAAACATTTCCATCATTGGGTTACAGCCCTGTAAGGAGCTGCTTTATGAAGTTGATCCGAACTTGTTCATATACATTATTGGTGAGTGAAGTTTAATACTAATTTATATTATTCAGGCAAATGCATAAGTATTTATACAGCAAGATTTTTGCTGCAGAGATTTAACTGAAAATAAAATATGGCAGTTTGATTCAAATCCTGTGTGGTCGAATTTTTATTTTATGCAAAGTCTGAACAAAAGGTAGCTGCAGGAGTCGCCTTAATTACTAACTTGGAATTGTAGACCGTGAGATGGCTGAGTCGTGTGAAGTTTCTACAACGTCACCACGGAGACATTTTTTGGAACAGAAATTCTGAGTGCTGAGTTTGTTGTCTCAGGCATAAAAATATGATTATAATTTTCTTATACAATAGATATACACGTTTGGGATATCATTTTTAATGTTACATGGGTGATGTGTTTGTCTACTAAGATTAGATTAGGCATGGATTGAATCATTTGTTGAGGTTAATACAAGTCTTAATAATTTTTCTAGCTCTAACTGAAAAGTTAGTCGAACTAACTTAAACTAGTGAAACTACTTATATCCGTTTATCACTGAGTGCCAATCCATTGATTTCTGTTAAAGTTCCCTCGGGTAGCTGTTTTCTCCTGTATTGCTCGTTCCACTCAGTTAGCCTTCTTCCTTGCATTGAATTTATGGACAAGCCATAAGTAGGCCATTTTAAGCAGGTTCATGTTCACAACATATTTTTTTATTTTTGTTTGGATACTTGAGTTTTGCCATTCATCTCCCTATCAGAAAATTTTGTTATTTGTTATTTTTCTTTGAGAAAAGTCTAATTGAAGTATATTAAGATGGTCGAGGTATGTTGATTTTGCTAGTTGAAAGGGACCACTGCTGCTAGAAGTGCCCTGGAAGTTGTCTCATGTCGTCAGCAATGCACTCAAATTAATGATGATATATGTTGGTATTTATTTCTAATCCTGTAGTTGTACTGGTACTAATGTTTACTGTGACAGCAAGAGATCTATCCCTAAGGTGCTGGAGATGTTTCCTTGCTATGATCTCTCTCTCTCTCTCTCTCTCTCTCTCTGAACTACGCTATGATGAATGTTTGTTCCTTCCAGTCGGGGATTTTTATGTGTTGAATGAAAACCAATCATGCTCAATTTACCTGATGTTTGGAATTGGATTTTTATTCATAATAATATGAACCTGATGTTTGGAATTGGATTTTTCTCGATAATAATATGAAATGAAAAAACAGTATTCGATTCAGGTAATAAATGGCAATAATAGGCATTTGAATTGTCCAATAGGACCTTAGGATCTGCTGACGATGACATAGCTGGCATTGCGCGAGGCAATATGAGGCAATATGTCGAGTGGGTATAGTGTGCCCATGGGTGCAAGTGGGCTTCTGAGTATACAGCCCAATTCATCAGTCAACCAAAATGAGAACTAAACACAAAATAAAGCTGACTGAGAAGGGACAATTGAGGAAAAGATGACTAGGTTTAGTCGGCCCCTGGCTGACCGCCCTCCACCCCATTGCCGCGGCAGACCGTCATCCTTACACCAGCGGCCCCTTCTACGGTTGCAAACAGCGCGGGCTGCGCCGCTAACCCGCTGGGCCACTCGCGCCGCGGTCCCATGTCACCCGCACAGCAATCCTGTGATAGAGGAGCGCGTCGACGCGGTTTGTCCGCTAAGTCCAACGGCGCCGCAGCGTCCCGCTACCACATGGAGGCGCGATGCGATGCGACTGCCGACAAACTCTCCTGCTGCTTTTTGGGGGCGCGGCCGGTGACGACGTGGCGGCGTTGGGCATCACGGACGTGTGTGACGATGATGCGGTGGTCAGTGTCGCGCTCGACAGCCTTGGCCTCACCGGGGAGCTCAAGCTGGCCACTGTCTCCGGCATGCGCGCGCTACAGAAACTCTTCCTCGCCGGGAACCCGAGAACGCCTTCTCTGGACGCTAGCCCCCTGGCATCCGCTTCCTCTCCGGCATGCCACCCAGCTGCGGGAAAAGCATGACTATTTTGGCGATGTCATCTCCATCCTTGGTTTGAAGGTAGGACAACGGGGATTGCCCGCTGGAGGTGTCGGTGGGCGTTGGGCGTGGCACGCCGCAGGCTGCTTGGTCAGTCATCTATTCTGCTGCTTCCTGGCCTGTGGCCACGGGCTTGAATACTAGCTAGACTTGACACTCGCCGCTACCGAGGGCTGCAGCGCCGTCGCCGCCCCATACTTCGTGAGGTATGTTGTTTGTGGCGCCACGCAGGCCGCCGCGAAGCCCGGAAAAGCAAGTGGCTGAATGCGGGCCATCGCATCTGCCCGCAAGCTCCCTCACGGCTGTTGCGGACGCTGGACGGGCTGACCGCCGCCGCGCCGTTTGCAACCTGAGCCCCTTCCACCTCCCCTCACGTACCCTCCACCTCCGTAGTCCTCCCACATCCACTCTAGCCTTAGTCTTCGTTGTTCCCCCAGTTGTGGATCTGCAAGCGAGAGGATGCGTCGCCGCCGGTCGGCATCCTAGAGATGATGGATCCATCATCCCTCGTGCACCTTTGTTGAGCGTGGACACTGCCGCGCGCGTGCCTCTCTACTGGATGTTGACGGCGCCTCTACTCATCCATCGGTGGTTGTCGGCCCGGCGTTGCTCCTATCTGCTTCCCTCCTCTCCTCATGATGTCTAGCACCCACCCCTACGAGCGATATGGGGAGAAGGCCGCACCACTGATGTCGTCGTCGGCTATGACATCATCGAGCTACGCCGTGATGGTTGTCTCCTATGGAGGACGCTGTCGTGGCCTTCTTGTAGTCTTGCAAGGACGCCATTGCCGCGGCAATCGGGCTACTACGTGCTGAGGTCGTTGGGCATGGAGCCGGTTCTGGGGCGCAATGCTGACGCCGTTCTCGCACATCTCTAGGGCGGCTGCTCCCATCGCCGCAGCCACCCCAAAGCAGCTTTCGTCGGTCGCCGCATCCACGCCATCCCCGAGGCCGCGATGGGATGATAACACCGATGCCGTCATAGCATAACACGCGGAAGTTGGTGCAGGGGTGATCTCTATCCCTGCTGTCTCCGACCTCGATGCGTTCCTCATCCACCCATCCGCCTCCTCGCTTCGAGCCTGTTGTTCACCTATCCCCCGATGCCCGCCCCTTTCTTCTTGGGGTAGCGTGGGGGACACTCATGTAGAAGAGATGCTAGCCACTTCCTTCGGTGCCGCTGACATAGAGGATGTCGACGTTGCCTCTATGTCCCTGCCGTGCACCCAACCTTTGATGTCGGTCGTGGCAGTGCAGCGGTGGGTTGCTAGGGTGATGGCAGAAGGCGGGGGAAGCATGGTCGAACGTGCCTACATCAGCTGTTGTATGACATTTTGGCTCGCCCAGGAGAGGGCTGCGTCTCGGCATGCTAGCGTCTTGAATGTCGTGGATAGGTCTCTGCCCCCCAACGTAGATGGGTGGCGGGAGATCCTCCACCGCCAGAGACACGACCTCCGGCATGACCTATGGCCGCCTTGGTTGAGCCTCGCCCTTGCTGCTCCCTAGGATCCCAACATGCACCGCGCACGATCGCGGAGGGTGCTACCCGGGTGCCGTGGGAGGCTTCTACGCCTCACAAATCCGGGCAGCGTTGGTGCAGAGCACGGCGGTGGGTGCGAAAGATACCGGAGAGGTTGGTGACGGCGCTGGTGAAGGCGGCGTGGTGCGGGGGCACCCTTGCCGGCGGGGAGCTCCACAAAGTGTACCGACTTGCACACGGGGCGGGAGTGGCTGCGCTTCCCAGGCAGGCACGCACCTAGAGTCGACGATGGCGTCGTCGTGGCGGCAGCGCTTCCGGCGGTGGGGGTCGCGGGCGGCCGAGAGGGGTGGGGAGATTGCGAGTGCGGTAACCGCCCGGTCAGGGCAGGCGGCCGGGCGGGCGTGGGCTGGAGCATCCGACGGCGGAGGCCTGTCCGTCCTCGGCGGTGGGGACCAATCTTGTTCGAGAGGGGGGGGGAGCCGGTGGCAGTCTTGACTTCCGTGGGATCGGGTCGGCGATGAGGGAGGGGTGCACAGCGATGACTGCGTGGGAGAGGGATCGATCTTGCCTTTTGTGCTACAGGACTGCAGGAGGCATGGGGGAGAAGGATCACGCCATTTCTGTTTCCTAATTTCGCCAGGATCATCACGGTTTCAGGGGCGTGATTCACATCGCGGTTTCCATGCGAGAAGGATTGCACATTGGTTTCCCTACGAAGGATTGCACGTCACAGCGTCGGTGGGCAGACTCAAAACAAATGTCGCACCAAAAATTGCCTCCTTTTTATTCTTTTTTTATGTTGTAAAGATACACAAACCTTTTTCTCAGTATTCGCCAAAAAGAAAGAACAACGCAAACAAAGAGAACTCTAAGAAATGTTTTTTTTTCTTTCTTTCCTGTTGGAAATGTTGAGGTGGAAGTAAAAAAAGAAAGAAAGAAGAAATGTTGAGATGGAGCTTACATCCTCCCTTGCAACCCTTCTTTCTCCCGTTGCTGCAATGATCATTGTTCAATCCTATTAGGATTTTCTGTTATTGCTGAAGTGGATCTGCTGGGGCGCGAGGGCATGAATATTGGGGAGGGCGGGCGTAGAGACAAGGCACACCGGTGCAGACGTTGTCCACAGAGAAGAAAGCGTGGGTGGCCATTTTCACGGATCAAATGAACCTAAACCTAAAAGAAAGTGACGGATTGCATCTAATCATCACCTTACCAATCCACCACTCAGAGTGAAATCTTCCGTGGATAGATATCACTAGGTCGGGAGGCGCGCTTCGCCGCGCCCGTAGGACTGCAGGTGTGATCACGACATATTTGGACTCAACTGAAAGTATGGAACTTCGGTTGAAATACAACGCGTGCTTTATTAATAATAACAGATTGGATTGTTTATGTCATATATGTATTTCAAAAACAAAGATGTCTAATAAATACATAAAAAATCGAAACTATATTTTGTTTGTACTTTAGAGTCTGCAACTATGCCTTGAGTCCATCTGCATGATTACCCACCTCCGTGCACCCTGCAAGCAGCATAGGAGCTCAATTTTTTGCCTACGGAGATGAAAAAAAATGATTACAGTATCCCTAAATTAGCAAGAGCAGTATGAATGAAAAACTCAGATCACAAAAACTGTTTAGCGCAAAAGGATGAATCATTGCTACCATGATAACAAAACATTTTGTTCTGATCTGAACTCTGAAGTATGCACCACATGCAGACTTTGAACTTTAGGAAATGATATCAAACTAAGCAAGTACTCAGGTGGGTTCCGGAGTTTGAGATTATCTCATTGCAGGTCTTCGGTTATGGAAGAAAAATGTAATTGGCAACAAAAAAAAATGAGTCAACCAAGAGGAAAGCAAAAACAAATATGGCATGAACACAGACAAACCAACAATTATCAAAGCAGTATAAGATCTCTGAGAAAACCAACCAAAAAAGATATATACACAAAATAGGAACTGCAAATATGCCAATATATGTTGGTGTCTGGTAGTGTGATAGAAGATCGATTTGTGCTATTAAGTAACAGACGCTTAGTAAATATATGCAGCTGACCTCTACGATGCCAATAGATCAATAAAATGGATGCGAAGTATTACCATTACAGGTCTAAGGATGATCGGTGCACCTTGCAGGCTAAACATGACCATCTCCTGTGTGTTGCGTTGAAGATCACCTTGTTGAGCTATAAGTAGAGGTGGATGTTGCATCTGTTAGGCTACACCGGTAAACATAAAATTACATAAATAATATTTGTGGTTATGGTTGTGATTTGTAGAAAAAAGATGATTAATCTTGTTTATCAAATTTATGGGACAACTACACTACCTTCGACTTGATATGAAATGTGGATCCTTTTCCCGTGATCCAGAGAGCACGATCGACACTGATGTTTGACTGGAGCAGGTAATATTTCTCTTCCTGTTAGACCAAAGAAAGCCGGTTTGACAACTGAGGCTGTACTGGAAGTGCCGGAATCAGATTAGTGGCAAGAACAAAGTCTGATACCTGCAGATTGTATAGAAAGAAGCACAACCCTGCTGCTGTGCTGCAGGTTGTATGACTAATACTACCTGATGTATCTGTTTTGGTTAAATAAAACAATAAAGAATGTGCCTGAATCTTTTTTTTCTTAATATGGCAATGAATGTATATGTAGCTGCATCAGTTTTGCCTACAGATATAAATGAACAATCAGCTCGTGGATTTCGGCTGGGCAATGAATGGGCCAAGAAGAGCAACGATTGCACGAAAATGGCAACTGCATTATGTAACTGCATAGATGCTAAGCAACAGAAATTTCATATTTTAACCTTATACTTGTTATAACTAAGCAGTATTACCTATGGGAGTGGTCCTAAGAAACAAAAGGAGAATGGTAATAGATTCATAGGCCACATCAGTTCCAAAATCAGTTATGTCGATGCCATCTGCCCAGCACAAAACGTAGTCGGACCAAGGGCACACTGTGTCATGTTGGTTGTCAAGAAAGGCATCAAATTGTCTCTTGTACTGAAACAATTTTACAGGTTTTGTGCATCCAAACTCTGTTTTTTTAACAAATATTGTAATTGAAGTATGGAAAAATATTGCGAACATTGCCAACCATAAGGACTGCCAAACCATTGGATCTCAATTCTCAATAGGCGATGTGGTCTATCCAGGAAGAACAGATGTGGGACCATAGCAGGCGGAAAGCACCAAAAGCTAATTAATCTAGAGCATATGAGCATCATTGAAGCACTACACAACTACCATGTCATTTTAGGGTCACAAAATCTGTGCACGGGATGAAGAGCATGGGGAATAAAAATTGAACTCTCTTTTGTACTTGCAGGAGCAGCAACTCATTCGATGAATCAAATACTGCGAGCTCTGTTTGGAAAGTTTGGTGAGGCATGAAACTGAATGAAAAAAGAAATTTCGAAATAAATTAGGAGGGGAAGGATGAACCTGCAGCCTTGGCCACGCTCTAAGATCCAAACAGGTGCCAGTCGTTGGAGGAGATAGAGGAAGGTAGCAACGTGTGGTACTGCAAGGTGAGCCAAGCAGACACAACGACCATCTGTGGGGAGGCTAGGATCGACGGAGGCACCGAGGAAAAGGAGGGCAGCAAGCTCGCCGCTACCACCGTGGACTCTGTCGGAGGAGTAAGGCAAAGAGTTAGGAGGAAGACCGTAGGGAAAGCGGGGAGGCGAGGACACCTTAACCGCATATACTTTTGTGTGCCGCCGTGACCGCATCTCGCACCGCTGAGGAAGCACCGCGCTTGCCGCCGGTGTGCGAGAGGAAAAGAGACGACGAAGCGCCCGCCCGCGTAGCTGCCGTGCGCTTCCTGTCGGCAGGGGAGAGGAAGAGGATGAAGCCGGTGCGACAGCGGCGAGGGGCCCAGGCGCCGCATCCACGCACGCGACGACCAGGAGGAGGACGAAGAGGAGGCGGAGGCGGCAAGGCGCCTAGGCGGGGGCATCGATGGGTACCGGCCGTGCGCGACATCCACGAGCACTGCGGTTGCGCCGTTGCGGAGAAGAAGAGGAGGCGGAGCGGTGGCGGCGGCCAGGAGCCGACATCTGGGCGCGCGGCGGCCGGTGGAGGGGAAGAGTATGGAAGCGGAGGCGGAGGCATCGAGACCGTGCGAGACCTTTTTATTCGATAAATCAGGAGAGACGAAACGCAGGGTGACACACGCACGAATCTACGTGGGCGTGCAAGATTCGTAAACAGTACATGAACAGTAAATTGGAGCGCTCTCCTCGCGCGGATGTTAGGCGTTATATGGAGTTGTATATATATATATGCATGTTGTTCTCGAGGCTATGTGAACTGTGAAGACCTTGCGAATTGGTTGTTTGCTGCACAGTACATATATATATATATACGTTTTTGGAAAAATACATTATATGGATTATTATTATTTAAATCCTGCAACAAAGTTGCACATACATGTTGTGTACAGGTCCGAAATTTAGAGGCCAGTATAATCGAAATTTCAAGCGAAATTCCTTGTGGATTAGGCGAATTTCATCCGAAATTCCGAACCTTAGACACATGGAGCTTACGTTCAGAGAGGAGGGACAAGAAACCCACACAAGCAGAATGATACAGGCTTCTCTCGTCAGTCGTCACACACTCCTTGGCTTGGCTATAGCTTTGAGCGGGGTAGCCATGGTCATCGTCAACCCCAGACTTTCAGACATGTCCACACCATTCTCCATCGCCTCCCGCTGGAGCGCCCAGTCGAACCGGAGCAGTAGGGAGCCGAGCATGGCGTGCAGCATCCTGGTGGCGAGCGGCAGGCCGAGGCAGGCGCGGCGCCCAGCGCCGAACGGGATGAACTCGAACTCCGTCGTGCCCACGAAGCCGGTCTCCTGCAGCCGCGGCAGGAACCTCTCCGGCACGAACCTGTCGGGCTCCGGCCACGTCGCGGCGTCGTGGTGCAACGCCCAGATGTTGACCAGCACGGTGCAGCCCTTTGGGCACTGTGTAGCCATGGATCTTCACCGTCTGCTCGGCCTCGTTGGGCACCATCGGCACCACCGGGTGCAGCCGGAGCGTCTCCCCTGATGACTGCCTGGAGGTAGGGGAGACGACCGACATCAGAGTGCTCCACGTAGAGCTTGGACCCGACAACAGTTGTGAGCTCTTTCTGTAGCTTTCGCAGGGTGTCTGGGTGCTGCAGTAGCTCCGCCATTGCCCACTCGATTGTGCTCGATATTATATCCACAGTCGCCAGAAATATGTCCTGTAATGTTCATGTAGTGTTACCGCCGAAAAGTTTAGCAATACTGCCCACGGCATACTTATAGCCAAATGTCTTACTAATCACACGCGTAAATTAACCACACACTAACTAATTGATAGGAAGATTAGTATTAGCATTTTAAGTTTTCCATATATTGTGTGCTGATCAACGTCTCCTATCATAACACTAGCACTTCTTATAGCTTTTTTTTTTTTTTGAGAATTACACAAGACAACACGACGCCACAACACGCACGCACACTCACCCCTATGAATACACGCACGCAAAACCCTACCCCTATGAAGCATCTCCGGGGACGGGGCAGCCGGTAGATCCGAGATTCTCGGTCACCATAGGCGCCGTCGCCGACGGAACGCCGCTACCACTTAATGCATAACGCCGAAAATCCTGGGAAAATCCCGTGAAAAGGTGCGAGCACCGTGATTTGAACCCCGTGGGTAGCCCCCACCGACCGCCCTACCATTGACTACAAGCCAAATCGCTAGCACTTTTATAGCCGAAGCAGAAAGCACGAGGCACGGTGGCACGAAATTTTGGCCCGACACGAACACGGCACAGCCGGGCTGGATTCGGGCCTGGGCCGGCACGGGGCCCGCTACAGGCGGGCCTGGCTGCACCCCGTGCACGTGGCCCGGCCCGCACGGCCCGGTCCATGGCCAAAAGCACGATTAGGCCCAATCCACAATAGGAGGCCAACAGTCCGGCAAACAAAGCCCACTTTGGCTCCTCCTAACCCTAATTCGACAAATTTCAACCCCACCGCCGCTCCGTCCGTCTTTCATGACATCACGCCGCGAGGCGAGGCCGGCGCATCTCTCGCGCGAGGCTTCTACTCCCTCCTCCTTCCCGAGTCTCCTGACCGGCCGCCCCCGTCTCCTCCAAATCCTCCACGGCGCGCGGCGACAAATACGGCTCGGCGTGGCGGCGGATCCCGAGCCCGACGCCGAGCCGAGCGCGTGGCGGCGGATCCCGATGCCGAGCCGGCGTTGCTCCCGCAGACGGCTCCGGGCGGTGCCTCCCGCCCCGCCACCTCCCGCCGGCCACGGCTCGGGGCTTCGCCCCGGCGTCCCCCGCCTCGCGCTCTCTCCGCCGTTTTTTTGCTGTGGTTGCGGTCCTCGGGCTGACCCGTGAACCGGTAGGCCGTGGCTTATTTGGGCTGGCCCGACACGGATAGCAGCCCACGTGCCGTGCCCGGGCCGCCGGCAAGGCCCGGTGTCTTGGGGCGGCACGCCCGGTGGCCCATGGGCCTTTTCATGTCGTGCCCTAACCGGCCGTGCCTAGAACGGGGCCCGTGCTAGGGCCGTCTTTGCTGGCCGCCCGCTGCACATATATATAGTGCTTCTTTTAATTTAGGGTATGTTTGGGAGCACTTCGCTAATTCTGCTTCACAACTTCATTATGGAGACATTAAAAACTATATCTATTAAGTATATTTTACTATGTATCTAGATAATTGTTATATCTAGTTGCATACCAAAAATAGATGTACCAAAAAAGTTAAAGTGACTTATAATTTAGAACGAGAGAGTACTTTTTAAGTGCTCTCTCGATTCCATTTTTCCAAACATAGTTTGTGTAGCTGCACCTGTTTGGCTATAAAGCAACTTATAAAAAAACATGGAATGAAGCAGTCTCAAACAGGTAAGAAGAGTATAAATTGCAGTAGCCGTCGTTAATTAAAACTATTCCATAATTCTCATTAGGCACTCAAACTTTGAAAAAATTATAGATTTAGGCCTCCAAACTATTTAAATATTCAATCCCAATACTATCTAAGAGCGCCAGTACAGCATAGGCGCTTTGTAGCGGTGCTGCATGCATTTATTTTAGGCCACGAGGGCGCTTTGTACGGGCGTCACTTATAACGTGAACCCGACGATACATGGGTCGCAACCTAGTTAAAAGATTAGTCCCTATACTAGCTACTTGCAAATATAAGTTATTTCAAGAATCTTAGAGAATCAAATAAAGCATCTCAAGTTGACCAAATTTATATGATAAAAATAATAGCAATTAAAATGTCAACTAAGTATCTGTTTGATGTCACAATTTTTGTAAATTTGTTCATAATTCTAGAAAAACTTAAGACGCTTTGACTCTTCGACTCTTCAAGATTCATGAAATGACTTACAATTTGGGATGGAGGGAGAATATATTAAATAGTTTTCAACGACCCATTATGGGCTATACATAAATTCATCTGTTGGTTCTGTATTGGCACAACTTAAGAATTTCAGAGGGTCAGATTTTGCGAGTTCGTGGAACTAAATGGCACAACGCCGTAAGTTTGTCTGCCGATGTATTTACCTCATTGTGTTTATTTTGAAACTGTAGGCTGCAAATATATAAAGATAAGCGCATGTTAGCGTTTGGTGCTTACCGCGAGAAATGTTCTTATCACATCTCTGTCGACGCTGATCATCACGCCGTCGTCCTTCCCTTTGCTCCGACATGTCGAGCATCACGTCCAAAAGGTCCTTCTCGCACAAGCTGCCAGCAGCAGCTTCCGGCCGATGCCGCATCCGGCGCTCGATCTGTACGTCGATCAGCTGGTAAACCATCGCCATCCGTGTCCCGAAGCCGCGCCGCACGCCCTGGAGGTCGGCAGCAGCAAGCGCCGGGAAGAAGTCCGACACGTTGGGCTTCAGGGACAACACCGTGGCCTCCCGCACGGCGTCGTGCAGCGCCCGCGCTGCCGCGTCGTCTAGTTCTATTCCGCCGAGAACATGGCGCGCCACTGCAGGTCCATCAGCGCCACGAACGCGGCGTGCACCACCTCCACCGGTGCAGCCGCCGCCGCTAGCTCAGACACGCGGCGAACGAGGTCGAGGACTCCGTCCCGCAGCAGCGGCAGGACCCGAGCGCCGTCCAGGTGCCTCGCGGAGAGCAGGTGCTCCGTGCCGATCCTGCGCAGCGCGCGCCACCTGCGGTCGGGCGGGAGGACGAAGATGGAGTTGGCAGCGTGGCCGAGAGCTAGCCACGCATCCGGCGGGGTGCGGCCGGTGAGGCTGCCGTTGTGCGTTTGCAGAATCTCACGGACGGTGGACGGAGAGGAGGCGACGATGGTCAGTAGCGTGCCCTAGCCGGACCGTGATGAGGGGCCGTGGCGTCCGGCGAGGCGCGCGAGGGAGCGGTGCGGTAGCTCGCTCGCGACGTCGAGGAGGTTGCCGATGAGCGGGAGTGGTATGGGGCCGGGAGGAAGCCGCCGGCGGCGGTCGGCCAGCAGCTGGAAGACATAGGAAGAGATGGAGATGAACAGGAGCGTCGACATGCACACCAGCAGGAAGAAGGCCATTTTCTTCAATAGCTGGTTTGAATGATTGTTTTTCCTGGTTTTATTTCTCTTTCTCTGCAACCAGCAAGTTACGAAGACGAAGAGCTTCGGCATGAATTTATAGTGAGGGGAAGCCGGTGGCGGAGCCAACAAAGGGGTCGGCAGGAAAACACATTAATTTTAAAAACAACAAAAACTTTATATAATTTTACAATTTTGCTTTATACTAAGAGTGAGATTCTACAAAATTCTTGTCATATATACCTATATTCTTACCTTGCTTCTATAGAATAAAATCTTACAAAACACAATTAGATCCTAGATAATAAAATGGTTCCCTCGGAACGATTGAGCCGGTACTCAAGAAAAAATTACAAAGTCACCCTATACGTCTAGCCGCCAATGTACATGTCGCTAATAGTGTCAATAAATTAACCCAGATGATCACTACGAGAAATCTAACAAGTCGAGTTGGCTCACTTTTTACGTATTAGCTCTTTTTGACCAGCCCTCTAAGTACAATTCCTAGCTCCGTCCCTGGCGTACGTGTATAAGCAACAATCATATATAAGCTATGAATTGGATCTACATATATATGTTGACCAAAATAATATGTCTCCATGAGAATTACCTCTAGGGAAAAGGCACATTTTCAGAGTTTTTTTATATATGCGAGAAGGTGAGAATAGAAGTGACACAAGGTTCATCTATCCAAAAACCCTAGCTGCCACCTCATCTCAACTTCCTCTAGGAAACCTTAGCCATGCGTGCGGTGCTAGCATATTGGCGAATGATGGCTTCCATCCACGTGCTTCTGGGAAATATTGAGACATTATTGGTTCGCTTCAAATCAGTTTTTTAGTTAGTACAACCTTGTATTTTCACCGCTATGTGGTGCCTTAATTATGTCGTGTGTGCTCCTTAGTCATGAACAACAACTCGCTGTGACAACGACTATGGATTTGTAACGCTTCCACTCTCACTCAATGAAGCACGTGCTATGTAAGCTTTCAAAAAAAATAATACCAAAATTATCCTTAAAGACCAACAAGGTGGTTTGTTACTCATCATTTTTCCTTTTGTGGGTAATTCGATAGTCATCATAATTACAACATTCTTGCACCCCTACAATGGAGATGGCCAATGCCAGGAAAAAACATTCACTGGCGTTTGAGCCATTTGTAGCGGTGGACTGGTGAGTGTTTTTCCAGAAAATAACAAATTGACTTTAAAAATAGTAAAAAAAAATAATATAGAGGCCCCTATAGTCAGCCACGTGCCAAAATCAGGAATGCGCTACACGTATTCAAATCCGTGACCTCCCATCACACTCTTCTCTACCACCGCACCCTGGTATGATGAGGTGAACACGTAGTGCGTAGTGCCAAAGGACTGGGCTAGTGAGGATCATGTTGTGCCTAGTAAGCTCTAGGGCAAACGCCATCAGGTAGTGGAGGTTGCCAATGTAGCCGTGGTAGATGCAACTTGTGCACCGCATGTCCCTGTGGTGTCGTCGTCTGTCGGCGTGCCGCTAGGAGCAACTCGTGTGGGATCCCAGCTGCAAGGTGCTGATGAAGCATAGCTTGGGGAGGGCTCTCTAAGAACATGAAGCGGTCGTTGGGAGGTGGCGTGATGTAGATCGGCATGAGGCGCCAAATAGTGGCATCTCGGCATGTCAGAGGTGCAACAACAATGTTGAGCACCATACCGTATATGAAGATGCCAATATCAAACTCCCATGGTGACAGCTAGTGGGTGTGCTTGTCGACGTCGTAGTGGGTGTAGATGCTTTGTTGATGCTGAAGAACTATCGGTCCATGTTATCGAGGAAGATGACACGCGTTGCTCCCACGTGGTGGCACCTGGGCCACGTCGCGCCTAGCAGGATGGCGGTCGGTGCGGCCGTCATTGGAGGTGCGGTGTAGGCGCCTAAAGCCAAGAAGTTTGTCCTGCGAACCCCTCCTTGGAGTAGTGTGTCTATAAGATTCGGTAGTAGTGGTGAGGAAGCCGGAAGGTAGAAGCGGTCGTCGAAGAGGAGGAAGCCGCCCTCCAAATGGCGTCCATGCCGAGTCTGCGTCGCCTGTGGTCACATCGAGGGCAATCCGGCGGAGGTTCTGCTCCTCCAATGTCGCCTGTCAAAGCTGGACGAAGACGCCTCTGGATGTGTCATAGAGGTCGATGTTGATGGTAGTTATTGACCACTTTTATATATGTTTTAAACCATCAACTAAGGATCAATGCTAGATAAATGTTATTATTACTAATGAATTCAACGAGTTTTGGGTGCATATACTGTTTTGCGGGAAGAACCCAAAACCCCCTAAAAAGAGCCGAAAAGAGAGGGAAAATAAGAAACGGAAGAAAAGGACAAAATCCAGGGGCATTGGTGTAAATTCCGGGGGTCAAAATATGAAAAGAAGAACACCTCACCAAGGCCGGGGCCCACCCTCTTCCAGTGGGGCCGGGCGGCACAGGGGGCGTCTTGGAACCACCTAAGGCACGCCACGTGTTGAGCTTCCGAACCTTCGCATAACCGACCTATGGAGTTAATCTAGTCCGTACAATCAAGTCGGTTTGATCCAAGGGCCGAGATTCATTCAAGGGGGCTATAAAAGAAGGGGCAGGGTTACCCCCTGAAATGCTAATTCATTAGTCTTGAGTTATTCAGGGTTTAGATACATTGTAATTAGAGAGAGAGTTTAGTACTAGGGTTTCCGGAGATTAGAAGATTAGAGAGCTCTAGTTCTTCAAAGATCGAGTAGTAGATTGTCTAATTGTTCATAAGACGAATGGTCAAATTTGATAGCCAACATTTAAAAACGACACTTTTAAAAGGACGGAGGGAGTATAATTCCTAGCTCGTCCCTGACATATGTGTAAAGCTATGAATTGGATCTACATATGTTGACCAAAATAATATATCTCCATGAGAATTACATCTAGGAAAAGGCCCATTTTCGAGTCTTTATATATGCGAATAGAAGTGACACAAGGTTCATCTATCCAAAAACCCTAGCTGCCACGTCATCTCAACTTCCTCTAGGAAACCTTAGCCACGCATGCGGTGCTAGCACATTGGCGAACGATGGCATTCCATCCATG
This sequence comes from Hyparrhenia diplandra, assembly GCA_015847255.1. Lineage (NCBI taxonomy): Eukaryota > Viridiplantae > Streptophyta > Magnoliopsida > Poales > Poaceae > Hyparrhenia > Hyparrhenia diplandra. Next base: position 202,551 of record JADLZK010011244.1, on the reverse strand, counting down.
TGCTTGTGGGAAATATTGAGACATTATTAGTTCGCTTCAAATCGGTTCTTTAGTTAGTACAACCTTGTATTGTCACGCTTCACGCGGTGCCTTAATTATGTCATGTGTGCTCCTTAGTCATGAACAACAACTCGCATCACGTGTTATGCGAATCTCCCACTTTCACTCAATGAAGCACGTGCTTTGTGTATGTTTTCAAAAAAAACCCCCCAAAATTATCCTTAAAGGCCAACAAGGTGATTTGTTAGTCATCATTTTTCGTTTTGTGGGTGATTCGATAGTCGCCATAATTACAACATTCTTGCACCCCTACGATGGAGGTGGCCAATGAAAAAAAAAATCGGCGTTTGAGCCATTTGTACCGGTGGATCGGTGACTACAAACGTTTTTCCGAGAATAACAAATCGACTTTAAAAATAGTTAAAAAAATAAAATTTAATCTAGGAGGTCACCTGCCAAATCAAGAATGTGCTACACGGATTCAAATCCGCGACCTCCCTTCACACATACTCTTCTCTACCACCGCACCTCTTACTCACTAATGTCTATATTGTATTTTGGTTCCCCACATAATATACCAAACCGAGCATAAATTGATTGCTTAAGGCCCTAAACAAATTCAAATAAAAAGTTATCAACTACAAAGTTTCATAACTTTCATTATGACGGTTTCTCAATCCGAGCTCATTTACAAAATTTGAAATTCAAATTTGAGAAATTCAAACATAATTTTGAGAGCCTAAATGATTTCAAATAAAAATTTGTAAAATACAAAATTATATAACTTTTTCAACAACTACAACTTTCATCTTGGTGGCTTTTCCATATAAGGTCGTTTGGAAAACTAAAAATCACTTTCAAATTATTTGCAGCGGTCATCCTTAGAAAACCATCACTACAAGTGGATCTTTAGTGACGATTCCTCAAGAAAACCACCACTAAAATACATAATTCTAGTAGCCCAAATCACCACTAAAAGATGCCTTTTAGTGGTGGTTCGTATGTATGTCCCCACATTTTGATTTTACTAACCTCATTTTTTAAAAACCACCCATGAAAAAAACCATCGTCAATAGAAATAATTTTGGTACTAATTTTTCAGAAGCGGACGGTCTAACCGCCTTTGCAGATTGGTATGTGTTTCTATGCCGTTTCAAGAGGTAGTCTGGTTATCCATCTCTGTAAATATATTAATAGAGATGATTTTTTTTTTTTTTTTGCAACGAGACAAGAATTATATTATATGATAGTTGGGTACATCAAGATGTTACAAGCACTCTGAATAACAAAATAGTACCCACTCTATGAACAACATAACTCAAAACCTAACATGTTAAATGCTTTGCATGGTCAATTGGCAACTAGCTTGAGAACAAATGCCCAACAAACGACGACCAATATTCATGTTTGTAGGTAGAATTGAGGATTCCTTCATCGTGGCCAAATCTAACCACAACAAAACAGAGAAGAGACTGGAGAAAATTATTTCATGATGTCATCATCATCTCCACCTTGATGGCGCCGTCCACGATATAAAAGCCTCCATGTTGTCACATCGATGAAGATGCTAACACTGAAGTTGTCGACCCCATCTTCAACGGAGCTGCTATGGGGAAGACGATTCCACTTCCACCCGCTTCCCCTTCAATATCGCTAGATAGAAGGAGGAGATAAAAACACCAAGAAATTTGACATGGAGATACACTAATCCTAATGACTCGATCTATTAGGAAAAAATTATTAAAAACAATGGATCCCCACTCCCTTTAGCCCCGGTGTGACACCGGAGGGGTAGGGAGAGGGTTTAAAAGTGGTAAACGACAGGGAAGTGGGGGGTGGCAGCAGCTCTAGGGTAGTCGCCGAAGTCGCTACGGGCCTGCGGGGCTTTTGCTCTGTGTCCGGCCTTAGTTGATCAACAGAGGTGAGATTTGTAAACTACCTATTTGTTAACCCAAGTTAATAGCCTTAGATAGAAAAAAGACAGAACTATTTATTCTATTGTCGGCAGGCGAAGCTAGAACAAATCCGAGGGTGGTGCATTTGCCTTGTCGGTGCATTGACATGTGTTCTAGGGGTGCATATATGATGTAATTTTAACCAAATCAGCTGTTTTTGCATTTTTTTGGGCGGTGCATTTGCACCCACTCTCTATATAATATAGCTTCGCCCAACAGCAAAGCCAGTATAATACCATGCATAACACCAAATTGATTCAGTAACCACATGCATATTGTCACAAAATAAGGTTATTAAGAGTAGTTACCTCCTACAATTTCCCTCTACACTGCGATCTTCCATCTTATGAAATGAACTATCTCATCTTCAATTGGAATCCTGGACAGAAATTCTAGTTCCATGAAACGGAAACAATACGATCATTTAATTATAAATCCATCTCCAATACAATATGTTTTATCTGTATTGTCTTCACAATGTATATTACCTCCTCTCGTGAGATTCATGAAGTGCGCTGAATAGTAAAATTAATGTTTGATGTAGCGCAGTCTCCATCTCTTCTTATTCTTGAACCATCTCCATGATTATTCTCATTATTAACGGCCAGGGGAAATAAATCCTTGCAAAGTGTTTTGATTACCTATCAAATTACTAAATTATAATTCAGTGATCGTTAATTGCAAACCTAAGACCTCATCATTCAGTCACACATCACGTTCGATATTGACTAACACGCTTTCTGATATTAGGATTCTACTGTTTATATATAGCTGGGGAAATAAAAACCTAAGACCTCAAAATTCAGTAATCGTCTTGTGTAGATACTATAGGGAGAGTAGGACATCGGAGAACTTGGCATCAGAAAACCAGCGGCGGCTGAGCGCCGGCCGGCGGGTAGGGGCAACGCCGGCTGCAGCTGATTTGCGAAGCGGAACCTAAAAAATGGGTGCGCACGATGAGGCAAGCTTGCAAATGGCACGGCAACGTTTGGCCTTCTACGATTCACGTACGTGGCTTTGATGGATAGGATGGGCTGAGCAAATGGTTTGCGGATTGCTGTTGCTGGGCTGAACAGATGGATCCTTTTTTTTAACCAACCAACAGCAGACCTATTGCATTAAAACCTGGACCCTGACAGGCACTACATAGTAATAAAAAGATTAGCCACTACAATAACTACAGCAAAGTCCTAGCAGGCCGAACACAAGGAGCACATCGCGCATGAAAAATTGTACGAGTGCAAAAGCTCAAAAATATTGGAGTAGTCGTTTAAGGTGCTTTGCTCCCGCCGCGACGGGAGCTACAATGAAGTCAGTGGGTGCACCAACAATTTTTTTGAAAAACCAGTGATGATATATATGATCTAAATTTCCACCATATATGTACCCACGTATTGCAAACTCTTGCACCCACTAAGACAAATCCACCACACTCAATGTTGCTCTAGCTCCGCCATTGGATCCTTAAGCTTTTGTAGCACTCCGCATTTATCGAATCCTTGTGCTCGAAAACCCTCGCATTCCTTTCTTTCCGAATTTCCAAGCAAACAAGCATGAATCAGAGAGCAAAAACCTCTCTTGGACATGGTCCACAATTGGTGGATGGTTTTGCTGTTGTTAGGTTAGTCAGTGGAGTGCCGGTAAATAACGATAGTCGAGGAAGCTAGGTTTGGGTGTTCATGTGGGAAAAAGGTGGTAGAACTATCTATTATTTATTTGTTTGCGTGTGTTAGTTTTGAATCGGCTGAGTTGTTAATTAGTATATATGTTGTGACCAATATACGGAGGACTCAAATTAAAGAAAAATAATCGTCAGTGCATTCTTATCACGTCTTCCAGGTTCAGATGACATATGGAGGTCAGTGACGATGCGTTCGTGATCTCAGCTGCTAACTAAGGCCTGGACTCCACACGTCCACCTACCTCGTCAAACCAGCAGGTCAAATTGGTTTATTTATTTGCCTCTACATCGATGGTCTTGTTATCCGAAATGGCATTTGTAAGGTATTCCAGCAAGGGTCTACACCCCACCTGTTCCATAAAAAAAGTACCCACCTCTGTTAACTATCAATAGAGACGACAAAACTAGCCTATCAGTTGGTATATGGCAGACCAGCGGGCAAGCTGAAACATCAAACAAGCAAATTAAAAGCATCCTACAGAAGACGGTCAACGAAACGAGATGGGGAAGGGCTGGAAAAATAAGGTACCCGATGCTCTCTAGGCATATCGGACAGCAGACAAAGCCCCATCGGCATGTCACCCTATCAGTTGGTATATGGCAAAACCTGCCATCCAGTTGAGCTGGAGCATCGAGCTCATTGGGCCATCAAAAAGTGGAATATGGATGTCAAACTCGCCAGAAAGAACCTACATAAATAAATTGCTGAACTTGAAGAATGGCGAGAGAAGGCGTACCATAGTGCAAATCTCTACAAAGAGCGCACAAAAAGATGGCATGATCAGTGCATCAAAATAAAAAGAATTCATCGAGGGAGATAAGGTACTCCTATTCAATTCCTGGGTGAAATTATTCGGCGAAGGAAAACTGAGGGGCAAGTGGAAAGGACCATACACCGTCATCAACACTTCGCCGCATGGCGTGATCACAATCCAGGATGACACAGGTAGTATATTCAAGGTAAATAGTCAATGCCTCAAGCTTTTCTTTGAACCATCGTCTGATCTTAACCAAGAGTTCGATAGAGTAGATTTTTATTTTGAGAATCATTTATGATTATCAGCATGCCAAGAGAGAGAGAGGGGGCACATTCTTTTTATAATTCAACGCCTCATGCTGATTTGTGCTTGCTGAAATTGTTTTATCTTTTGCACAAATTCATTTTTCATTTTCAAAATTTCATTAAAAAGAGGGAGACAAGAGCATATCCTGAGTTTTTATGACTGATCACGATCACGGTAACTTTTGAAATTCAAATTTTCAAAGCGAATAAAGAACATGGACAAAAACTTCGACCAGGGGAGATTCCCGCGCGTGCACGCCAGACGGTGTGCCCGCGCTAGGGTCAGCTCCTCCGGCCCTCATCTTTGTTCCTGCTCTTTACTCTACAATGAAAGGGTTTGACCACGGTGATTTGTCCTGTGTCGAGGTAGAGAGGTGACCTTCACCTATAAATACCACCCCTCACCTCTCCTTTCTTCTCAGACCTCATTCTTGCTCTCCTCTCCTCTCCATGCTACATCTTGCAACTAGCAACCAGCAAGCAATGGCGAGCCACACTCTTTCCCTCTACAATGTCTCTCGCTCGTTTTGCACCATTAGTGACGGCGCCCTTTCATTCTCAGGTGATGAAGTAGAGCCATCATCGGTCGCCCCACTTGTTATTCTCCCTCCCACTAGTCTCACATCAAGTGGGAGGAATAGCCTGTTCTCCACATAGCCGACGTTGAAGAAGGTGGGCATCAAGAAAAAGGCGCCCGAAATTGGAGGAGTCAGGGCGCGGTCTTCATCGACGAACACGTCCCCCTTCCCCACCGCCAGTGCAAGCCTCTCCTACACTGTCGTGGGAGTGGACTTGCCAAATGGAGGACGTGGGACGTGGCTAATGAGAAAGCCCGACAAAGCTCCACCACCACTGGTGCCGACATCTCCTAGTGCTCCACTTAGGATTCCTTGGGCTGCCCCTAGAAAGGCCCCGAACATTTTTGAGAGTCCCTCCAAAGAGTGAGGGCCCTTTGAAAAATGCCCTGGGCTGTGCCAAGGAAGGCTCCCAATGTTTTCGAGAGCCGTTCCGAGGGTAGTACCTCTCTGCCCACCACCGGTAGCAGCTCGGTGCCCAAAATCCCACCGCTAGCTACGTTGAACGCTACAGTCAATTCTCTACGTACGCTAGTAAAACCTTAGTGAGGGAGGTAGATGAGGCGGTGGTTGAGAATGCAGAACTTAGGAAAGAAATAGACTCATTCCGCCTTAGCTTCAAGACCAAACTAGCTAGGGTGGATAAGGCGTCAAATGCGGAGTAGGCCCTCAAAAGGCCCGCATAAAACACCTCTACATCCAATAAATGGGGCGCGTAAGTTTTTGATTTCAGCATTTCCCTTTCAATTATTTTGTAATTCTTCATGTGCGCACCTATTTGTATTTCATAATTTAATAAAGTGGTCTTTGGAATATTGTGTATGTCTCCACTTGTTTTTGTCCTTTGTTCAAAAAGAATATAAAAAAGATAGGTACAAAAACAATTGTGGGGAGGCGACAAAATCTCTCACAAGTCAATGGTACGCAAAAATTTTTGTATCATTTTACACTTTGACTTGTGGCATATCCTCGCCTCGCCTCGTGCATAGAAAAATGTTGCCTAAACTTGAACCAAAGTTGGCATTACTCCATCTCTAGTCTATCAATTGATACATTTTATTCCTCGCTAAAAGCCATACTTTGTTGAGCAACTTTTACATTAGAGACCCCATGCTTATCTAAATAATTGAGCTTTGCGATATAGAAGAATGACTTGACCCTTGCTCTCTCTTGCAATGAGATTAGGTTTTATTTCAAAAATTCAAAGAAGCGTGCTCTGGTTTAATTTAGACAAAATTCCTACCAAAGCGTGATACATGACATGAATATCCACTATAAGCGCTTTCTCTTATATTGGAGTCTTGTCAAGTTCTGAGATTTATGTTGAGAGAGTCTCATGCTCCCAAGATTGAAATACACGTACACCCACATATACACGTCGACTCTCACACCGAGAACTACGCACAACATGCACCATTCCATCCACAAAATAAACACTCCAACCATTTGTCACCGTGATCATCTCTCTACATCAAAAAAGTATCATGCAAAAAGAGAGTACAAAGGCTCTGAGACTACATCAAAAGTATCATGCAAAAGAGAGTACAGGCTACATAAAAAGTATGAGAAAAAGAAAAGAAGGACATGTGTCCAAAATAATGACGGAAAAATATCACCTGTCTAAAAATAGAGAAAAAAAATAAGAAAAGAAAAGGGTAACACGTACTTCTCCAAAAGCATACGAAAAACAAGGAGTGACCACTAAAATATTCTCCACACACTCACACATTTTGATCTAGGAGTATGGCACTTCCCTCCAAGAATCTAGAACTTGACTCGACAATACATACAAGGGTAAGTCTGCGCATCTTTTCGCCAATCATCCGGAGGTCTGCAAATTTCCACAAAAGATAGGATGAGTGAGAGTGGCAAAAAAAAAAAGAAAGAGAGCTTTGGTGAGGAAAAAAATCGCATATTTGGGAGACTTTTGTGAGGATGAACCATGGAGCATTGCTACTTTCTTTTCAAAATTTTAAAATCAACTAAGTCTTTGCACACGGTAGTAGTGAGAAGATGGGATTTCACGCTATTCCATTGCTCAATTGTTCAAAGATAGCTTGGTAGCCACCATGAATGCTCACAAAGCAAAAGTGCGGTCAGATTAACCTCGTATGCAAATCAACATCTTGGAGATTGAACCACCTTAGTCCTTACGCCTACACTCGAGGACAAGCAAAGGGCTAAGTGTGGGGAGTTTGTTCATGGTAACCAACTGCAGATAAAAAGTCGTCAACATGCACCAAAACAACCTAGAAATAGGATTTATACTCTCACATATTCCATAATTTTGGTGTTTATTTGGTTTTGCGGTACAACACAAGACATATACATTGTGGGCCAAAATATGAAGAAAAAAATAATAAAAATAATATTTGAAATTGGCCCAAAATACAAAGAAGCAAGCCCAAACGAGCGTTCCTCGGCGACCATCTGCACCAAGCCTAGCACAACGAATAAAGCCTACCAGAGAAGACCGAGCACCGGAGGCCGGCCCGCACGCACGCCAAGGGTCTAACCGGTCACGCCCGGTCTTCTCGTGGGCGGTATACTAACTCCGGAGAACGTCGGTGCGGGGTGTGTCCAGGTGCAGAGAACCTTAAAACCGCCTATTCCTAGTCAGTTTGGTCATAATGGGGGGGAGGTGGTATTCTCCAAAGATCCCCCCCTCTCTCAAACCTATAAAAAGGAGGCCTCTACCCTCTTTCTCAACACACCTCAAGGATAAACAAGCACAAGTGATCAAGAGAGGGAGAGAGAGTCTTCTTCTTCCTCTACTTCTTTCTATTCTGGTTCCTTCTACCTAGAGTTGTCGGAGTGCCCCCCGGTGTGCCGCGGTTCCTAGGAGGTCAGAGTGCTAGAATTGTCGGTACCCACCTCACTTGTACCACTACAATCTACTTACAACTTGGTAAGACAGGTTGTGTTCCTCTTTTGGCTTATCATTCTCAATTATATTATCTTAGCTGTTATAAACTTGTGGGATTGATAGTCTGTCCTTCAGGGTGGTAGTTCTGGTGGAGGAACCTCTTGTCAGGGGAACCTAGCCAACATCAGAGCTATGATTGGTAGTGCAAACGTAGTGTTTGGGCTTGTGAATACCTATCTTTTAAGGTGCACTTCACGGGTTGAGGGGTAGGAGGTCTGGGTATAGTGACAACCTTGTCTGTCCTCTGAAATCCCCCATGTGAATGTTGTTGTAGTGCTAATTGCCAGAAGCTACCTAGATTTATGTGTTGGTCGGTGCCTGAAGTAAGGAGATAACATCCAAGTGATTCCTTCCCAAGAGCGTTAGCCCATAAAGATACTTCATTCCTCTTAAAAGCTTAACCTTGCCTACGGTAGACTCTATTTAGAAAGCCCTCTACACTTTGTAAGCCCCTAAGAAAAATATGATACCCTCGAATAATACCGAGTGAAGTGTTTGCAAACGGTATTTCCCATGCGTTCTTGGACTTTGCTACTTTTGCTAAGAAACACCAACAACTATCGAAAACTCAATAAGGCTAGCAAGAAAGATCACTTCCCGCTTCCCTTCATCGATGAGATGTTGGAACGGTTAGCGAAATATTCTTTCTTCTATTTCCATGACGGGTATTCCGTTTATCACCGTGAGATTCGCATCCACCCCGATGACCAGAGCAAAACGACCATTACATGCCCATACGGAACCTATGATTACCGTAGAATGTCATTTGAGCTATGTAATGCACCCGCTTCTTTTCAAAGGTGCATGATGTCTATTTTCTCAGACATGATCGAAGAGGTCATGGAGGTTTTCATGGACAACTTTTCAGTCTATGGAAATACCTTTGAAAGTTGTCTAAATAGACAAGTCTCCTACAAAGATGCCAAGAAAAGGACCTGATGCTTCATTGAGAAAAATGCCACTTTATGCTCTGAGAAGGCATTGTTCTTGGACATTTAGTGTCCGAGAGAGGGATTAAGGTAGACAAAGCTAAGATAGAAGTCAATGAACAACTATCACCCCTTATGAATGTAAATGGTATCCGTAGCTTTCTAGGTCATTCTGGGTTCTACAGGTGACTCATCAAAGATTTCTCAGAAATCTCTAAACCCCTCACAAACCTGCTTGCCAAATATTTACCCTTTGAATTCACGGATGAGTGCATGAAGCCTTTCCAAACCCTTAACGAAGCACTCATATCGGCACCAATCATCCAATCCTGGATTGTTTGTTGCCTTTTGAAGTTATGTGCGATGCTAGCGATTATGCCATTGGGAAGTCTTAGGCCAAACCCGGGGACAAAAAGTAGCATGTTATCACATATGATAGCAAGACTCTCACAGAGCACATTTGAACTATGCCACTATAGAAAAAGGGCTACGGCAATTGTCGTTGCTATTGAAAAGTTTCAATTTTACTTAGTGGGTGAAAAGATAATTGTTTATACTTGATCATGTTGCATTAAAATATCTCGCTCACTAAGCAAGATACAAAACCCCGCTTGATCCAATGGATCCTCTTACTCCAAGAATTTGATATATAAGTAAAAGATAAAAAGGGAGTAGAGAACTACCGTTCCATATCATGTCGGTATGCAAGTCACTAACATGCGGGAACTACCAAACAATGACTTCCTAAGCGACAAGATGCTACTAAAGGTGATGGACTCCAACCCATGGTTTGCAAACATTGTCAACTACATGGTTGCACGATATGTGCCACTAGGGGAGGATAAAATAAAACTCTAAGTGGAAAGTATATGTAACCTTTGGGATGATTCCTACCTGTACAAGGTGTGTGTTGACAACTTGAGAAGATGCATACCAAAAGCTAAGGGATGCAAATCATTGAGAAATGCCATTCATCCCCATACGAGGGCCATCACAGTATTCCATACACAAGCAAAACTCTAGCGATTGGGATTCTTCGACCGACAATGTACACACAAAAAGAATTCACCATAAGATGTTACAATTGTCAACGATAAGGCAACATCATTGCTCACAATGCAATGCATCTCCACTACAATCGTAAGTAGAAATATTTGATGTGTGGGGTATTAACCTCATGGGACCATTTCCAAAGTCTCATGATTGCAAGTACATCCTTTAGTTGTTGATTATGTGTCAAAATGGGTAGAAGCATTACCATGTAGAGCTATCGACGCCAAACATGCCCGAAAGATGTTTCACGGAGTGATCTTCCCCCATTATGGAACAACACGCATGGTGATAAGTGACGGTGGATCCCACTTCGTGGACAAGACATTCAAAGCATTTATGAGAGAACTTGGTGCCAAGCACAACATTGCTACCCCGCATCACCCACAAAACCAAATGGGCAAGCCAAAACGTTAAATAAACAAATAAAGAACATCCTATAGAAGATAGTGAATGAAATAGGGAAGGGTTGGAAAAACAAGCTACCCGATGCGAGGACAACATACAAGGCCCCCATTGGCATGTCACCCTACTAGCTGGTATACAACAAAACCTAACATTTACCAGTGGAACTTGAACATCGAGCTCATTGGGCCATAAAGAAATGTAACATGGATGCCGTAGCGCGGAAGAAATAGATGGAGACAAATATCATAGCTAGAAGAATGGCATGAGAAGGCATATACCACGGTACCAAGCTATACAAAGAAAGAACAAAAAGATTGCACGATCGGCCGATCAAAACAAAAGATTCACAGAAGGAGACAAAGTGTAGCTCTTCAATTCAAAGTTGAAATTATTCAAAGAAGGAAAATTGAGGATCAAATGAAGGGACCATACACCATCATCGACTTTGCCACATGGTGCTATCACATTTCAAGATGACGAAGGTAAAATTTTTAAATTAAATGGTCGCGCCTAAAAAAATATTCAACCTTCTCTTGATTATAAAAATGAGCTCGATAGAATTTATCTAATAATGCAATGAAAATATTAAAACAGTTAGCAAATAATAAGTAAACACATGTTAATATGCTAATTTGACATAATTACCAAAATGCCCTCACTAAATACCATGTTGATTTGTCATATCCTAAAATATTTTTATTATTCAAAAACATTTATTCATTTTCTATTATGAAAATTTGGAATCTTGAGCTTGATGATGAGTTACACACCAATTCAAAATGAGCAACCGTTGGAATTCAAATTTTGATCATCAAAAGAGAACCTAGAGAAAAATCGGACCCGGGGAGGTAGGGCTAGCGTGCGCTCGCCAAATAAGCCCTGCACCGAGGCCACCACCTCCGCCCCTCAATTTTGGCCTTTACTCTCTTTTACTCATGTCATTTTCTTTGACAATCATTGCCTTACTGGCGAATATGCTCCATTTCAAACAGAGAGATCATTCTTCCCAATATAAACCCCCCTCACCTGTCTTCTTTTCTCTCATCTCAATCTCTTGCTCATCTTCTCCCCACTCTCACTCACATCCAAAGAATACCAGCACAAAAACCATGGCAAGCTTTGCTTTTTCTCTCTACCAATCAGCCCGCTTACCAAACACTTTGATTGATCGGGATTTATCCTTCTCAAGCAAGGACCTCGACACTTTGCCCATTACTCCCATCGCCATTCTTCCATCTCATAGCCTTGCATCAAGTGGAGGGAACATCCTTATCTCCACGACAAGGTCTAGGGTGGCTAGGAGCATCCTTGGTCTCCCTCCACGACCTTCGATCGGGACGATCGGCATGAAGAGGAAGGCACCCAAAGTAGGAGGAGCCTTGGCACGCTCTACATCAAGTAACATGTCACATTTTCGCACCGCCTAATGCATGTTGTTCCCATAGCCTTTTGGGAATATACATTGCCTAATGGCAGGCGTGGAAAGGGGCTTATGAGGAAACTTGGCAGGGCCCCAACTCCAACGGGCGACATCTCCAAGCGCTCCCTTGAGAATCCTATGGGCTGTTCCTAGAACGGAACTGAATGCCTTCGATTGTCTCTCCGAAAGTGGGAAGTCTTTGAGAGTTTCACGTGCTGCCTCTAGGAAGCCTCCAAATGTCTTTGAAAGCCACTCTGAGGGTAGTAGATCGCTGCCCAAAACCCCTTCTCTAACTATGTTGAACGCTAGAGTCAACTCCCTAAATGGGTGAGTGAAGGGGTAGGGACAGATTTCCTATATCCCGCATTGCTTCCCGATGACAAGAGATTCTCAGCCTCCCGACAAAAGGAGGAGGAGTCCATAGGTGCAGCATGGGACAAATTAACAATTTTAATGAGGTCTGGCCTAGACTTGTCCATCCCTAACCATGTGTTGTTACAACACTTCGGATAGGGCTGAGCAAGGAATTTGCCCTCGTTGTTAGGCACAACTGCCGGAGGTTCGTTCACATGCAAAACCACAGAAGAGGACGCATTTTTTGAAGATTTCAGAAACACCACGAGATATGAGTATCACAGGAGACCCCTAGTCCCATCACGCCTTGTGAACCATTGAGCAAAGACTCTCTATAAGAGTCTATCAAGGAGTTCACATCTATCCTAAGTACCGAGTGGGCAAATGAAGGCGAGTTTTACTCTGAAGAAATTCGGATTAGCACTACTTTATTCCCTATTCGCTACAAAATTCAGGGGAATTGGGTAGAGGTGTTGTATAACCCGACTGTAGGGGTCAATATCATGTCATTGTCGTTTGCCATTCCTCATTTGAGTAAAGAGCAACTTATGCGTACAGTCAAAATCCCCTTCAGAACGCTCCACGTTCTACGCTTCCAGGGCTAGGTTTGTTACACAACATCACTCTCCACCACGAAGATGTCGAATTATCCCTAGACTTTCACATCTTCGATATCGAATATTTCGACGTCTTGATCAGGCATCCCCTAGAGAAACTCTTCTCAAACCCACGAAACACAGGGGAGTTAGATGTAAAGTTGGGAAGAGAGACATATTCACGATTCCTATTGCTCGAGCCAAAAACTCGACATAATGGTACCTCTCCCCCAGTACATGCCTATTGAGGTAGTGTTGGAGATACCCTTTAAATCCCCAAAGCATCCTTGGAAGTGGACGCTAAATTCTTCACTGAAGAAATAGATGAAATGGGCGACTTCTTTGAACTCCCTATAGACGCGAGGCATCGACACCACCTCCCGTTGATCTAAAAACCTTGCCTAAAGGCTTACGCTATGTTTTTTTATTAGATCACCATTCGGTAGTTCTATTATTCCACACTCGAGATTTGAAAGCGGGAGGGGAAGTTGATCTAGATGACAAGAACTGCAAAACTAGAGACCACCTATATTGAATTTTGCAGATGCTTGTGGATTGGATTACAATGAAATGAAGCAAGGCTAGAAAGCCTCATCTTTGTGAGTTTGTGGATGATGAATTTGGAGCCCAACATGGTGGATGAATTCGAGCCTAACAAAGTAGACCAAACCAGCCACAAGCTTAGTGCTTGTGCGTCGTTGATCTTGGTTGGATTCAATAATTGAGATTGCTTCTTAGGAAGCATGTATGGTGTAAGAAAAAAAAAACCCTAGCCTGCATTCAACCGAGAGAGTGAGAGCAAGTGAGTCTGCTGCTACTGATCCAAACAAGCCCAAGGTGTTCTTGTGGTGTGCACCACGAGCTTGTTTGGATTTGCTCCTAAGAAACTATGCCGCCTCCGGATGTCGTGATGACATGGTTCCCGTTCAGTGCGGAGGACCTGCTCAAGCGAGAAGATCCTCCAAAGTGCTACATCCAAAGTAGGAGGAACAACTTCCAGAAGCAATGTACTTCGAGCTTCGTCGTGTCTACCGCAAGATCCGACAGTACACCGACACTGAGCAGGCGATATAAATAGCAGCGAGCGTAGCAAATCAATCATGAATACATAACAACACTCACTGATCTCAATAAATTAAAATTGAATTCTTAGTTTACATCATCCATTCATAATATACATCAAACTAGCATCTCAAACTTGTCTCAATAACACAACGAGTCATAATATACAATCAACCAACATATCATAATAAATTGTAACTACTCACACTGATCCAAATAGGACTAAACTTCTTGATTGTCATCAACGCGCATACACTATATCTATATCCAAATAGTAACACCTAGTGCCAAATTGATGACCATGCTTCTTCTCAACCTGATGCCCAACCTCATATGAAAAGAATGCATCCTTGGCAGCATACTCAATCTATTTTTCGGACAAACTAAAATCATCCCAACAGGTATGATCAAAGTATATGTCCTTCGACATACGATCAAGTCCCAAAACCACTGATGCAATGTTCAACAGAGAAGCCCGATGCCCTAGACCAGCTAGATCTTTATACTCTTCTACATCAAGGTTAGCCACTATGCGCTACAAATCCTACGGGTTTGAAAGTATGACACCACAATCCTCCTCCAAGCGAAGAACATCATTGCTTATGTGCACTACACAGAAAACATGTCCCTCATCAGCAAGAAAACATTTCAGAATATTTGGTAGCTCTCCGTTGGCCTGGTGATCTTGATAGACGAGACATCGATTTCCAATGCACAACTACAACAAGGCAATCTTGTACACGTCTTTGCCACACTTATTCTTTCGATGATGCGCCACTCAATATCAAGACCAACCAACATACCATTTTTACAACCATCGTTACCTTTAATTTTCTATATGAAATTCTTCACCACCGCAACATCACATGTTACAATGGTACCGATGTCGTATTGCTTTGGAAAAATCACAACATCCTCGTTGTTTCGTCAATGACCTAATCCTCTCGGGCATGCATAACCGCTTCGACGGAGACTGTAGCCAGGAATCGTGAGTGTCGACAAGTTCTTCGCACCGCTCCCAAGGGTTCCTAGAAGACCCCATTGTGTTCCTACACACGGCGGCGCCCCAAGGGCATGCACTTACCTTAAACAGGCCCGACAAGACGTCCCTTCACAATAACAACTCCCGAACTTAACGCGGTGCATCCACATGCATACGAAACGTTGCAATATTCGTAGCGCTAGCTAGTATCATGAAGTTGTCAATCACCACATATCGATCCGTGCAACATCCAAATAGGAGTAGACATTTACTTCAGAAAAAGCTTCATCAACTGTATTTTTTTTATTTTTTTTCTCTGAGTCCTCAGATATGCGCTTGTATTGTTTTTTTGTTACCTATAGACCCGTCATACCTAGACCGACGTCGTGCATACGGTATGCACTGTATTGTTTTTATGGTTCTGCACTTCGCTGTAAAGTTCTCGCGACCTAAATTGGTTGTTAATGGGTCGAGCCATAACTTGGAGATATTGGAAAAGCCGTAGTTTTGAGGCTAAAACTCTTGTAAATTACAGGCCCCAAAATTTTTCTAGCCCAACTCAAAACGTGTTGCTTGGGAGTCCAGTTTTCACCTATGCTTTGGGCCAAAACCGACGGAAAAATTGTACGCCTTTGTATTCATTTTACACTTACAAAGCATGTCTCGTGTGAGATACCAGTAGTTCTGACACTTGTTCTTGACCTCATATGTTCCACTATTTAATAGTAAAAAGTTGACAATAACTACCGTCAATAGTGTCACAGAGCTTCACGTTTCAGGTCGCCCTTAGCCAACAAGAAAACGTGGTGTACCTGATGGTACTGGTACAACCTCTGCTAGTCATGCCACCGAAAGGACCAGAGGTGGTCCTGCCCATTAAGAGCCACCTAAAATAAGCCGAGTAGGAAGGAAGAGTGGGTCAGTTGCACAATTAGCAATACTGGAGGCCTGGCGCCAAGGTGCTTCTTAAACCAAATTGTGAGGACGTGATACATTGTTAAACCATGTCCACTCTTTGAACAAGGATCCCCTTAAAGGGTCTCGACTCAACTTGGAGTCATTCTTGAGCGAGAATATAATAGCCTGCTATGTTGGTTGGGGGCAGAGACAAGAATGGGGCCATTGTGTAGCGTCCAACACTGTTCAAGAAAGATTATTTTTTTCAAGATTATAAGAATCAAACGTGTGTGTCATGTGCAAATTGTGTGCTTTCTGAATTTCGAGAACGGTGTTGGATGCTTCACATGGCCCCATTCTTGTCTCTATCCTCAACCAACATAGTAGGGTATTCTCTCTTAAGAATGACTCCAAGTAGAGTCGAGAACCGGTAAGGGGGGTCCTTGTTCAAAGAGTTCACATGGCCGAACAACACTATCAGGTCGTGACAGTTTGGTTTAAGAAGCACCTTGGCACCAGGCTCAGGTATTGCTAATTGTGCAACCGACCCACACTTGGTTGCTGCTCTGCTTTTTTTATGTGGCTCTACTTGGGCAGGACCACCTCTGGTCCTTTCAGTGGCATGACTAGCAGAGGTTGTACCAGTACCATCAGGTGCACCACGTTTTCTAGCAAAGACTTCTAGTTCGAATATAACAAATGGCACCCGTCATTTCTAAACACCGACAGTGATTGCTTGTCCTCAAAGTCGGACCCTTCCGGATTCGTCTCCTCTGGGTAGACATACTAGAGCATCTGGACACATTAGAGGGTGACTGTTGGCCTCCCAAGGTAGATGCAATGCTGGTTTCATGGACAACCCTTTTTAACTTCTCCCGTTCCTTGTCCAAAGTCCACCAATGAGCACACAGATAAGGCAACACCTCATCAGAACACCACTTCAGCCTACCAGCCAAGTATTGTTTTGACTTCAGATATGTCATGCGAGCTTCTTCATGTTCAACTGATTGGAATGGTTCGTGATTCTTGTAGTATCATGCCCGTGCGGATTGTGTGAAGGAGTACTAAAGAATCGCGGAACCATTATTATGAATAGTTGAACAAGAAGAAGCTTGCACTCCACATATCCGGTTGAATCAATGCTTCTCGGTAGGTCAAGTGGTGGTCCAATGAGGTGGCCTTGTCTCGTGTGCTAATTTGGCGGACTTTGGACCTCGAATGAGAGAAGAGGAAAAGGGTTGTCCACGACACCCATTTGCATCTACCTAGGGAGGCTAGGAGTCACCCTCCAATGAGTCCGAGATGCTCCAATCTGTCCGCCGTTGGACAAGAATTAAAACGCTTTGACTTTAAGGGCCACCAATAACTGTCGACATTTAGAAATGACTGGAGCCATTTGTTCTGTTCGAACCAAAAGTGTTGCTAAAAAATGTGGTGCACCTGATGCTACTGGTACAACCTCTACTACTCATGCCACCAAAAGGACTAGAGTTGGTCCTGCCCAAGACAAGCCATCTAAAAAAGTAGAGCAGGAAAGAAGTTTGGGTCGGTTGCACAATTAGCAATACCTGAGCCTGGTGCCAAGGTGCTTCTTAAACCAAATTGTGACGATGTGATACCGCTATTCAGCCATGTCCACTCTTTGAACAAGGATCCCCCTTACATGTTCTCAACTCAACTTGGAGTCATTCTTAAGAGAGAATACCCTGCTATGTTGGTTGAGGACAAAGACAAGAATGGGGCCATTGTGAAGCATCCAACACTATTCTAGGAAGATTATTTTCTTCAAGATTCTAAGAATCAAGCGGAAGATTCTAAGAATCAAGCGGGAATGTCATGTGCAAATCATGTGCTTTCTAAATTCTGGCACATGTTTGAAGTCAGTATAGAGGACCAAGTATGGGATGATCGTGTTCTTAAACAATATTTCAAGAAAAGGGTTACAGAAAATATCTATCATGCCCGTACCGATTGTGTGAAGGAGTAGTATAAGAATCGCCAACCATTTCGAAGAGTTGAACATGAAGAAACTTGTACGACATATCTGAAGTTAAAACAATATTTGGCTGGTAGGCTGAAGTGGTGTTCTGATGAGGTGTGGCATTATCTGTGTGCTCATTGGCGGACTTTAGACAAGGAACGGCAGAAGAGGAAAAGGGTTGTCCATGACACCGGCATTGCATCTATCTTGGGAGGCCAGCAGTCACCCTCCAATGCATCTAGATGCTATAGTCTGTCTGCCCTGTTGGATTGTAATATGGAAGCGTCTAACTTTGAGGACCAGCAATCACTGTCGGCATTCAGAAATGACTGGTGCCATTCGTTCTGTTCGAACCAAAAGTGTTGCTAGAAAACGTGGTGTACCTGATGGTACTTCTACAACCTCTACTAGTCATGCCACCGAAAGGACTAGAGGTGGTCCTGCCCATTAAGAGCCACCTAAAATAAGCCGAGTAGGAAGGAAGTGTGGGTCGGTTGCACAATTAGCAATACCGAAGCCTGGCGCCAAGGTGCTTCTTAAACCAAATTGTGAGGACGTGATACCGCTATTCAACCATGTCCACTCTTTGAATAAGGATCCCCTTAAAGGGTCTCGACTCAACTTGGAGTCATTCTTGAGCGAGAATATAATAGCCTGCTATGTTGGTTGGGGACAAAGACAAGAATGGGGCCATTGTGAAGCGTCCAACACTATTCTAGGAAGATTATTTTTTTTTCAAGATTCTAAGAATCAAACAAGTGTGTCATGAGCAAATTGTGTGCTTTCGTATTCCGAGAACAGTGTTGGATGCTTCACATGGCCCCATTCTTGTCTCTATCCTCAACCAACATAGTAGGATATTCTCTCTTAAGAATGACTCCAAGTAGAGTCGAGAACCGGTAAGGGGGACCCTTGTTCAAAGAGTTCACATGGCTGAACAGCGCTATCATGTTGTCACAATTTGGTTTAACAAGCAACTTGGCACCAGGCTCAGGTATTGCTAATTGTGCAACCGAATCACACTTTCTTCCTGCTCCGATTTTTGAGGTGGCTCTTTTTGGGCAGGACCACCTATGGTCCTTTTGGTGGCAGGACTAGCAGAGGTTGTACCAGTATCATCAGGTGCATCACGTTTTCAAGCAGCACTTTCAGTTCGAACAGAACGAATGGCACCAGTCATTTGTGAATGTTGACCATGATTGTTGGTCCTCAGTCACACGCTTCCATATTATCGTCCAACGAGGGCAAAATGGTCGTAGTATATGGATGCATTAGAGGGTGACTGATGGCCTCCCAAGGCAGATGCAATGTCGATGTCGGGACAACCCTTTTCCTCTTCTCCCATTCCTCGTCCAAAGTCTGCCAATGAGCACACAGATAAGGCCACACCTCATCAGAACAGCACTTCAGCCTACCAGCCAAGTATTATTTTAACTTCAGATATGTCGTGCAAGCTTCTTCATGTTCAACAGTTCGGAATGGTTCGTGATTCTTGTATTACTCCTTCACACAATCATTACAAGCATGATAGATAATTTTGCCACCCTTTTCTTCAAAAATTGTTTAAGAACACGATCAACTGATACTTGGTCTTCTATACTGACATTAAACAAGCACCATAATTCAGAAAGGACACGATTTGCACATGGCACCTATTTGGTTCTTAGAATCTTGAAGAAAATAATCTTTCGAGAACAGTGCTAGACGCTTCACAATGGCCCCATTCTTGTTTCTGTCCTCAACCAACATAGCAGGGTATTCTCCCTTAAGAATGACTCCAAGTTGAGTCGAGAAGTCGTAAGGGGATCCTTATTCAAAGAGTGGACATGGCTGTCCGATATCGCATCGTGACAATTTGTTTTAAGAAGCACCTTGGAGACAGACCGGTATTGCTAATTGTGCAACCGACCCACACTTGGTTCTTTCTCTCGCATTTTTAGGTGGCTTTTCTTGGGCGGGACCACCTGCGGTCCTTTCGATGGCATGACTAGGAGAGGTTGTACCAGTACCATCAGGTGCACCACGTTTTCTAGCAGCACTTCTAGTTCGAATATAACAAATGGCACCAGTCATTTCTGAACGCCGACAGTGATTGCTTGTCCTCAAAGTCAGACCCTTCAGATTCTCGTCTGAGGGGTAGACATACTAGAGCATCTGGACACATTAGAGGGTGACTGTTGGCCTCCCAAGGTAGATGCAATGCTGGTTTCATGGACAACCCTTTTTAACTTCTCCCGTTCCTTGTCCAAAGTCCACCAATGAGCACACAGATAAGGCAACACCTCATCGAACACCACTTCAGCCGACCAGCCAAGTATTGTTTTGACTTTAGATATGTCGTGCGAGCTTCTTCATGTTCAACTGATTGGAATGGTTCGTGATTCTTGTAGTATCATGCCCGTACGGATTGTGTGAAGGAGTACTAAAGAATCGTGAACCATTATTATGAATAGTTGAACATGAAGAAGCTTGCACGACATATCTGAAGTTGAATCAATGCTTCGCTGGTAGGCTGAAGTGGTGTTCCAATGAGGTGTGGCCTTGTCTGTGTGCTAATTTGCGGACTTTGGACCTGGAATGGGAGAAGAGGAAAAGGGTTGTCCACGACACTGCATTGCATCTACCTAGGGAGGCTAGAGTCACCCTCCAATGAGTCCGTGCTCCAAATACTTTTTTGGACATTATTCCTAAAATGTTTGACATTAAGGGCCACCAATAACTGTCGACATTTAGAAATGACTGGAGCCAATTTGTTATGTTCGAACCAAAAGTGTTGCTAAAAAATGTGGTGCACCTGATGCTACTTTGGTACAACCTCTACTACTCATGCCACCAAAAGGACCGTGAGTTGGTCCCGCCCAAGAAAAAACCATCTAAAAAAGTAGAGCAAGAAAGAAGTGTGGGTCGGTTGCACAATTAGCAATACCTCGAGCCCGGTGCCAAGGTGCTTCTTAAACCAAATTGTGACGATGTGATACCGCTATTCAGCCATGTCCACTCTTTGAACAAGGATCCCCATACATGTTCTCAACTCAACTTGGAGTCATTCTTAAGAGAGAATGCCCTGCTATTTTGGTTGAGGACAAAGACAAGAATGGGGCCATTGTGAAGCGTCCCAACACTATTCTAGGAAGATTATTTTCTTCAAGATTCTAAGAATCAAGCGGAAGATTCTAAGAATCAAGCAGAATGTCATGTGCAAATCGTGTGCTTTCTAAATTCGCACATGTTTGAAGTCGGTATAGAGGACCAAGTATGGGATGATCATGTTCTTAAACAATATTTCAAGAAAAGGGTTACTAAAAATATCTATCATGCCCGTATCGATTGTGTGAAGGAGTAGTATAAGAATCACCAACCATTTCAAGAGTTGAACGTGAAGAAACTTGTACGACATATCTGAAGTTAAAACAATATTTGGCTGGTAGGCTGAAGTGGTGTTCTAATGAGGTGTGGCATTATCTGTGTGCTCATTGGCGGACTTTTAGACAAGGAACGGGAGAAGAGGAAAAGGGTTGTCCATGACACCGGCATTGCATCTATCTTGGGAGGCCAGCAGTCACCCTCCAATGCGTCTGGATGCTATTGTCTATCTGCCCTGTTGGATTGTAATATGGAAGCGTCTAACTTTGAGGACCAGCAATCACTGTCAGCATTCAGAAATGACTGGTGCCATTCATTCTGTTCGAACCAAAAGTGTTGCTAGAAAACGTGGTGTACCTGATGGTACTGCTACAACCTCTACTAGTCATGCCACCGAAAGGACCCGGAGGTGGTCCCCGCCCATTAAGAGCCACCTAAAATAAGCCGAGTAGGAAGGAAGTGTTGGTCGGTTGCACAATTAGCGTAACCGAAGCACGGCGCCAAGGTGCTTCTTAAACCAAATTGTGAGGACGTGATACTGCTTGTTCAACCATGTCCACTCTTTGAACAAGGATCCCCTTAAAGGGTCTCGACTCAACTTGGAGTCTTTCTTGAGCGAGAATACCCTGCTATGTTGGTTGAGGACAGAGACAAGAATCAAACGAGTGTGTTATGAGCAATTTGTGTGCTTTCTAAATTTTGACGCTTGTTTGAAGTCCGTATAGAAGACCAAGTATCGGTTGATCGTGTTCTTAAAAAATATTTGAAGAAAAGGGTGACGAAATTATCTATCTTGCCCGTACCGATTTTGTGAAGGAGTCCTACAAGAATCGCAGACCATTTCGAATAGTTGAACATGAAGAAGCTCACACAACATATCCGAAGTTAAAACAATACTTGGCCGGTAGGCTGAAGTGGTGTTCGATGAGGTGTGAACTTATCTCGTATGCTCATTGGCGGACAACCAAGAATGGGAGAAGATGAAAAGGGTTGTCCACGACACGTGCATTGCATCCGCCTTTGGGAGGCCAGCGGCCGCCCTCCAATGCGTCCCGAAGCTGCAGTCCGCATGCGCCATGTTGGGCAAGAGAAACCTCCAATGAAAATAGCATGTTCAGATTGAACAGTTCTGCTCGATGCAGCTTATAATGTTGTTAACCAAATAATCATGATTCCAAACATTGTCAAAGAATATCACGAGGCCTCAAATCAATAGATGACCTTAGCCACGTGTGGTGTCAAAGTTGTTTTTTTGACATCAATGCGATTCTTGATGCGAGCAATGGTGTCGCCATACATGCCTTGACTGGAAAATCTTTCAGCGAGAGCATCAAATCCAACGACAATACTGCGTCTAGTGTCACAACCTAGCTGAATGCCTTGAACAAGATTTGCAGTTTGATAGGCGGCAAGAACGACCATGTTGAGAATGAGCTGCGGGGCTCTCAAGGAAGAGATGACATGTCTTAAGGAAGAGAAAGCGGTGACAAGGAAGAGATCAAACGTCTCAAGGAAGAGAAAGCAGTTGAGCTGAAGGCCCCCAATGAAGCGAACTCACTTCTAGAGGTAAAGATTGAAGGTCTCCAGAAAGAGAAGAAAGATGTTGAGAATGAGCTACGGATCTTCAAGAATGAGAATGAAAGTCTCAAGAAACAGAAGACAAATGCTGAGAATGAGCTATAGATCCTCCAGAATAAGTACAAAAGTCTACAGGAGAAAGCAAATGAGCTGCAGGAGAAAGTAGATCCGTAAGGGACTGAACGAGCAGCTGTAGGGACCGAACGAAGGTCTTAAGGAAGATAAGGAGCGTGTATTGGGTTGGTATAAAGACACATTTCAATCTTCTAAGTATGCGCGTGCGTCCATGACCCACATACGTGCTTCGTCTAGGAACATGGCAGGGCTCCATCCATCCCGACCGGATCAAGACTAGAACCTTTGGCATTAAGTGCAAAATCATGAAAAAGTAGAAATGTTGCATCCTATGATCCACTTTGACCAAAATCAAACCCCTCGTTTATTCTTTGATTATCGGATCAAATAAAATCAAAGCACCCCCGCATTACGAGACAAGAGATCGTCGGTGGGGCGGGACAAAATTTGAGCACGATCCACGTGACCGCCCGGTCTTGATCCGGACCGCCTAGTCCAACCCGACCCGTGCCGCACCGATCAATGAAAAATTTGCACGCATCTCTTTGATCCTCTCGCATATCACAGCCATGGCGGTGCTTTGGTTCATTGCCTTCGGAGGAGTGGACGAGCACCTATAAAACCTACCCTACACCTCTCCTCCATTCACAACTCAAGCCATTCTCCTCTCCCTCAATCAAAGTTTGTTCTAGCACTCCCAACCAACACCATGGCTGACCTTGGCTTAGCTCTTTACAAAACCCTTGGCCTCGAAGAAGAAGAAGAGGAAGAGCTAGAAAGATCAATGGAGAAAGAAGAGGCGATGATTGTGATGGCAACACCCCCTGACATCATGCCCCACCAACTACGAGTGGCAAGTCAAGCAAGACGGCAATCGAAAAGGTGTTCCAAGCTACTGCCCTAAAGAAGAAGGTGCCGCCCACACAAGAGGGCACCACCGGCAAGGAGAAGGCGCCACCTTCTTCATCCATCGATGTTCCCAGTCTTAAGTGGAAAATTCCTACCAGTAGCGAACCTAGGAAGCGCTCCTATCGAGAGGTCAGCCCGCCGGTTCCTTTAGCGATAGCGAGGACGCGAAAACCACCTAAGGGACCAACTCTCCCTCGCGCGGTGCTAGCAACCAAGCCTTCGTGCCAACATCAAAAATCCCACATCATAGCTGAAAAGTAACCTAAAGATCAAGAAACCGAGGGACACTATCGATGAGCTTCGCCGAGGTTTCAATGAGAAACTAGAAAGGATAGCACAAGCAAAGAAAAGTGCCTCATGCACTTGACCCAGATTATCTAGAGCCACTCCCGCTCTAATAATCTTTTTCCGTGTATTTTTCCCTTTCAAATTTTATTTCCACTCATCATTGTAATGCCCGATGATCAATGAAATATATATATATTGTCGTTCTTTTGCATTCTTTAACAGAAAGAAAACAAGTGTGGGCGAGAACGACATCGAGTCGCACAACACGGTAAATAAACTCCAAACAAAAGGTTGTGCGCCTCATCTCTCTCTCTCTCTCATTCCCCAATAATTGCTTTGAAAAATAAAATTCTAGAGTTCTTAAACTCCATTCACATGTCTTCCTTTGATTATAAGTTTGCATACACTTTATTCCTCGCAAATATTCCCGCAAACTTGTGAACACTTGATTAGAGACCCTAGTCCGCCTACTCCCTCGTCCCCAAATTAAACACGCTTTTGGGTGTTCGTTACCACAAGTTTGACTCGATTTGTAGAAAATACGTACAAGATTTAAATCTCCAAATAAATTTGTTAAAAAACTAGATCAAAAGATCTTTCCAATGATACTAATTATGTAATATAAATATTAATCCTATTATAATATATAATTGCCGACATCTTTTTTCTCGAAGCGAGAACTACATTTATTCTGGGGACGAGGGAGTAAGTCACCGATAAATGTGATAGTCCAACGCAAAAGGGTATTTGGTCCGGCCGCAAGTTTATAAGCATCATGTGTTACAATTGATATACCTAAGGCAACGATGAGAATGGTATCAACAGATGGAAGGGAGAAAATAGCATGTTCGGATCGAGCAGTGCGCTTTCGATGTTTGTAACACCCGTGTTTTTGCATCATTTTAAAATTCACTAAAAATTTGAACTTTTTGAATTACAACTAAAACTTGATTTATTTATCGCTAAACCGAAAACCCGTTTTCGAAAACCTGCATGTCACCATCTAGAATATTAGGGTTCCTCTTGTTTGTTGCTTGAAGAGCTTTATGGTCGCAAAAGATGCAAGGTAAGTTCTAGATTATATTTATGGAAAACATTGCATGAGAAGCGATTTATTTACAATTTCTCTCGAATAATAGTTATCGACTCTCGTGTGTACCAAAAATGTATATATATGAATATTTTATGAGCACAATAAATAATTATTCTTGACAATAAAAGTCGGGGAATATAAATGTGCTCGTGTAAATATTTGCAATATATCTGTTTACACATGAAATGATAATATTCGAAAAAGCATTAGGTGCATAAATATATAAGTATTTCTACAAGTACGAGGGGATAAATAATTCCATGAATATAAAAACATGGGAATACCTAAGTGCTTGTGAGAACATTTACAATATATATTTACACACATATGAGGAAATGGGGAAGAAAGAATAAAGGAGAAATGAGAAATAGAAATGGGAGAAAGAAATTGGAAAAGGGAATAGAACCCGAAAATGAGCCCCGGGCTCATTCCTTCTTTCCCCGCCCCGCAAAGCCTCTCTCTCCTCCCCTCCTTCTCTCCACACGCGAGCGGGCCGGCCCAACGAACGAGGACGGGCCCAGCACCAAGCCGCCCATCCAAATACCGAAGCCAACCGAGCCCAGCTCCACTCCCCTCCCTCGGCGACCGACGGGCTCCGCACCATCTTCTTTCCTCCGTCCGCACCAAGACGCGGCACGACACCGCTGTCCCGCTGCGGCTCAGCTCGTCGGGCCGGAGACGACCTCCGCGACAGGAGCCACCGTGGACACGCCATCAAAGCGCCACCTCGTCACCCGCACGGACGGAATCGCGTCAACTCGCACAAAGCGCCGCGCGCCCCCTTGCCGCCGCCACCCCCATACGGCGGAGGACACCGTGTCCGCGATCCGCCATGACGCCCATCTCGGAGAAGCAAAGACCGAGGACGGAAGAAGCGCCGACCCCGCCCAACGGCCGCCTCCGCCATCCGAACGCACGAGGGCTCGGGTCAGCGGGAATAGCGCGGCCGCGGACCCGCCACAGCCTTGTCAGTCATGGTGGCGGCCGGCGCGCAGTCCTTGACAAGACCGGACGGCGCACCCGCGCGACCGGGAAAGACGCTGCGGTAAACGACGACCGGGCACCATCGAGCACCACCGGAAGGCGACACCGCGCGTGGGATGGTCGGAAAAGATCCGAGCCCGAGAAAATATCTCGCCGGGGAGGACGACGCCGCCGCCTATAAACAGGCCTCTCCGACCCTCAATCGAGCTCGCCCCCGCCTCGAGGAGCTCCGCCGCGTGGAACACGTGGTGCTCACCGTGGTTTCCGCTCTCCATTCCCTCCGGCGAGGAATCGAGTTTCCCCAATCGGAGGTTTCCGCCGCCGCGCCCCCGGACAAGGGGACGACGTTCGACGACCGGGTCATCTCGGGGTGCTCTTGGTGAGTCCTTTGAGTCCCACACACTTTCCCTCTTTCGATTCCACCCGCTCCTCGATATGTCGTAGCGTGGCCCGGTCCGTCCGCACGCCGCCGCCGCGGAGATAGCTCAAGCCGCCGTCGTGGGGCTGTTCGTCAATCCCGCCCGAGCACACCACCAAGGTCGTGGAAGCAACGGGAGCCTTCAAGCCCTCCACGGCAAGCTATGGGCGACGCCACCTGATTCCGGCGAGGTTCCGACGGCGCCACCGCAGAGGAGTGGCGGACGGAAACAGAGCCGCACCGTTTCCTCGACGTAACGCCGTCAAGGCGTTATTAATCGGACGACGACATCGCCGACCCTCCGCTCCCCACCGCCGGCTACGCTTAGGGCAACACGTATAAACACGCGGCGCTGATGTGTCGGCCACCGCGGGCGCCCACCTGACCCACGTGGCACCCACGTGTGCAGATGGCATTTCGTGTACACATATTTAATTGCTAGGAGTACCCGAGGTTTGTACACGAGTTTTATAAATAGACATTCCCGTGTCGAGAAAAATTCCCGAGAAAATTTGTAAATTCATTATTTGATTTATAGAATTTTATCATGTAATTAGTTCCAATATTATTACATGATAAAATTATATTATAATATTACCCTAATGGTTTAATTAGGGATTAATATTGTAAAATCCATATCTCATGCAAATTGACTCCGTTTCGCGTGAAACGACTTCCATAATTCATCTAAAATCTAGCTCTATGCATCTAACCCATTGCCACCATAATGTTCTATGTTTGTTTTATATGTCATAGTTCGAGCTAGGTTTATCGGCACCCGAGATAGTTTTCGACGACCGATTAGGAGCTTTCCGTCCGGCGAGCTAGGAACGTTCGACGCCGTGCCGATTCGTAGAACCTCCCCGTGCAAGTCCTTACCCCCTAATCATGACCTTAAGTAATGAGATGTTGATGATGATGATAATCGGACTAGTATATAGTGGTATGAGTCCGATAATGTAGCTATGGAGCTAAGCCGGATGACGTACTCATCCACGTTATCTACACTCATACGTTGTAATCAAGTATAACCTGAGATCGCCTAATGAACCCTAACCAACAAAAGAGGTGGGTGATAGTAATTCATTGTGAGATGGGTTACTACGGGAATTGCCGTGAGGGGATTCCTCATGGAGAGATACCCGCCTCCCTAAGGACCGGTTCATAGACCTTCTACCTAGTGCGATATTACGTACAGCCACACGCCGATAAATGGGGCGGCTTGATTCACACCCGTTGGGTTGAGGTATAATTGGGAGCCAAGGTGGCCGGAGTAGGCAAACGACCTATTGGGAGCGTAACACGGGAGAGTGGCCCCATGGTCCTGGTTGGCGTGGATGCCGAGTGATCTTCCACGTAAGTGTTTGGGCGCAGATGGGCGCAAAGGTTAGGTGCACATATTTATGATTTATGATTGGGTATGGTGTTTGACAAGATAGGTTGGGTAATTAGGTATTACCTGTAAAGCCGTGGGTGATTTGGTATCACCATATTGTCTAGGATGATGCGTCATCCTTCCAACCCCTGAGAAGTCGTGGTGAAGATTATACCAATATACCTAGAGTAGCACTCTGCCGGTACGGATCTCGTTGGACCTCTCGTCGACCACCGATCATGGAAGAGGATGTGTCCATCATGTGGGGAAATTTGTACAACCTCTGCAGAGTTTTATTAGAATCTATTCGAATAGCCACGTCCTTGGAATGGGCGAATGCTAGGAAAGAACATCTATGATTAGATACAACTAACGCTTGCGGCTATGTGAAGGTGACGATATGAGATAACCTGGGAACTAGCGAGCAGCTTTTTTAGAGACTCTGCTAGGGCCCAAACCCTTAATATACCAAACCACCCCTGGTTTGGACTTGCCGAGTACCTTTGTACTCACCCCTCTCGCTTTTTCGTATATCGGCATATCCGGAAGGTAAGGTCGCTGACGAAGTAGGGGACCAACGACGTAGGAGATCGCCAGACGTTGTATAGGAGAAAGACGTAGAAGCCCAGGATTTCCATCCGCGCTCAAGTTGCCTGTGGAACATGGAGTTGTGCCCGCACGGTCTAGCACCTTAGCAGATCCGTCCACGGATAAACCATCGCTTCACGCTTGGCTACTCTGATCAATATAATCCAGAGTGGTGTCTTCATCACCGCTGTAAGACCTTCTATCCTATGTCAATATATGCTCGGAATAGTCTATCTATAACTGATTTCCATTTACTGAACCTCGGTAAACGTATTGGTAGCGTGATCCTGGCGCCAATACGCGAGATTAAGGTCCCATTAAAAGTGGGGCATGACAGATGCAACTTACAATGTTGTTAAATAATCAAGATTCCAAACATTGTCCAAGAATATACGATCTCAGTCCAATATATGACCTTAGTCACAGGTGGTGACAAATTTGTTATTGACATCAATGCGATTGTTGATGCAAGCAATGGCGCCGCCCTACATGCCTTGACCGGCAAATCTTTCGATGGGAGCGTCAAATCCAACGACAATACCACATCCAGTCTCACGGCCTACCCGAATGCCTTGAACAAGATTTGCAGTTTGATAGGCAAAGAATGATCGTGCTAAGAATGAGTCAGTAGGCTCTCAAGGAAGAGATGGCATGTCTCAAGGAAGAGAAAGCAATTGACAGGGAAGAGATCACACGCCTCAAGGAAGAGAAAGCAGTTGAGCTGAAGGCCCTCAATGAAGCGAACTCACTTCTAGAGGTAAAGATTGAAGGTCTCTAGGGAGAGAAGAAAGATGTTAAGAATGAGCTGCAGATCTTCAAGAATGAGAATGCAAGTCTCAAGAAAGGGAAGACAAATGCTGAGAATGAGTTGCGGATCCTCCGTAATAAGTATGAAAATGTCCAAGAGAAAGCGGATGAGTTGCGGGAGAAAGTAGATGACTTGTAGGGACTAAACGAAGGTCTTTAGGAAGATAAGGAGCGTGTGTTGGCTTGGTATAAAGACACGTGCTCCGGCTGGGAACGTGGCGGGATCCATCCATCCCGACCCGGATCAAGACTACAAACAAAAAGCAACATCATGGCTTTGGGCCGGAGAGATTAAATGAAGGGGTTTGAGGCTCAAGTTTGGTTTTGTCGCTCCGGTTCAACACTAGAGTGTCTACACCTATCCATTTTGGCAAAATTTAGGAAGTAAGAAAGCGGCTAGGTACGCCATCGTTCCCATTGACCGCCTCCGTGGCGTGTCTACACCTATCCATTTTGGCAAAGGAGTTGTTGCTCTAAGAAGGCCTCTTGCTTATTCCACCAATGTTGAGAGTATTCCTTTTGTTGCCGATTTATCCTGTTGTTGGCCTTAGATGGAGTCCAAGCGTGCTTCTTGGCGCCTTGGATCCTGTTGTAGAAACGAGGCTATTCCCTTCGCTTGTGTTGTAGCTAGGAGGCGGCATGATAGCAAATGATGTGACAAAATGAGTTTCCTCAAGATCCCGGGCTCTTGAAAGACAAATCTCCATCGTCTAGGTTGTTTGATGAGCGAGCGGATTGGTAAAGCGAGAGGGCAAATCATGACATGTCTTGGGATAGAGCAGAGTTGCTGGTTTTGTATGTGTGTGTGTGTGTGTGTGGGGGGGCGGAGAAGAGAACAATTTTGTGTTGTTTGCTTTGTGGTGAGAAAAGATGAGGGGGTGAGTGAGTTTATATGGGCAAAACATCCTCTCTATTCGAATAAGAGCGTCACACCACCTAGCGCCCATTAGCATGGAGCATTATTTGTAAGATCAGAGGCTAGTCTCTCCTACTATTAGTATTAGTATTAGTATTATTACTATTGTTATGAAAGAAACCAAGGCCTTAAAAAGCCAATACTGTACCACATCCCTCTATGCCATTTTGCTAACAAAGCATCATTTTGTCTTACTACATATATAACATTAATAAATTAATTATTAGATTTGGTTTTGTGTGCAGCAGCAGCTAACTAAACCATGCTTACCAACCCCATAGAAACAAGGATATATGGTACAAAAGTAATCTAGGTAAAAATTAATATAGCATTTGAAAATTAGGAACATGCATGATATACAAATTAGATATTGTTCATAGGTACAAAGAGTCTTTGTGGCACATCTATTCCAATAATTACATGCAATAAATAATAATCTATTAGAATATGCCAAGTATAAAACGTAAGAAAAAGGTATATATATATATAATTATTCTGCACATTATTTTGAACACCGGAGCAAAAAGAATCATTCTAATCAGATTTAAAACGAAAAGATATGCTAAAAAACGCGGTCAAATTGCATTATTGTAACCGAGCTCATTTTCATATTAAATGTGTTTGATCGGATTTTCCGGGCTGATCCCATGGTGAGTTTTAGGTTTTCTTTTTTTTGTTCACTAGAAAAGGATCTTCTATTGATTAAGAAAGACGAGTGTGTGATTACACTGACTTGACAACTTGTGTGTCCAAGACTTGAAATGGAAGTGTCGATAAAACGTAGGGTATCTGCGGTGCATGGTTTTAGAGAAAAGAATTGCAGTGCATGGACGTGGAAAAACGCTGTGTTTGTGCACCGAATTATATGCCCAAGGCGTACAGAAGATGTATGCCGCCGATCCAAGATTAGACGGGCACGGGGAGATGGAGAGGACCCATCCCCGGCCGGTGACTCCGCTCGTCGACGACGGCGAGGGGTTTCACCTATATATGTGCAACGGGCCGGCCCGCCCGCCCGCACGACGCCCGTGCTCGGCACGGCCCACTAGGGCACGGGCCTGTTTGGGCCCGCGCGTGCCACCGGGCCGGGCCAATGCAGTCCACCGCGCCCGCAGCCCGCCCCGAGCACGGCCGGTGGGCCTGATTTGGGCCGCGCCGGCCAAATAAGCATGGGCCCGAAGATGGAACCGCGGCCCAAGGCCCGCAACCGTGAGCAACGGAGAAAAAACCGCGGTGAGGTGGGGAGAGCGCCGGCCGCCGCCGTCGTCGTTGCTGCCTCGACATGTACCGACGAGGGCCGCCGCCTCCACGCCGGGAAACGGAGCCCGCCGCCGCCATCGAATCGCCACCTCCACTTGACACCCGGTGATGGTGCTGCCGCGTCTTTGGGGAAGGAGGAGGATGACTCGCCGGCAGCCGCGCTGACGCCACCGCCGCTGGCTACCGCTTTCGCTGACGCCGCGGCCGCTTCCCGCCGACGCGACGGGCGCTGAGAAAGAAAGTGAGGGGGGCGACGGCGGCGACAGCGCGAGTTGCGGACATCTTGATTCTTGGCCGCCAGTCGGGGATCGGGCGGTGGATCTGCAGAAGTGGGACCGTATGGGGCTGGGGTGGGCCAAGGATTAGGGTTGTAATATGTGATGGCCTGCTGGGTCGAAGAGGTGGAATTCGCCATACCGTTAACCGGCCTTCACCGTGCCTCCTCTAATTTTACCGTCGCGGTCGTGCCGGCCCGCGTGCCTTGGGTCGCCCAGGCCCGCCTGCAGCGGGCTTCGTGCCGTCCGCGGCTGCGTGTCGGGCCAAAATTTCGTGCCTAAACCGCGCCACCGTGCCTCGTGCTTTCTCGCCATATATATATAGTTTCACCGCAGAACAGTAAACTAGCGATTCCCATCATCATCTCTGGACGTGGGAAAATACAAAGACAATGCTTTCTATGCCGCGAACTCGATAGAAATACAGGATCGCAGCGACGACGGAGGTACGTTTTGCCGGAGGAGAACCTGAACGCGCGCGTTGCGGACGCCATGTCCGGCAGATCCTATTCCTAGACCCAGCCAAAACGGCGATTCCGTGCACTAAACGCGAAAGGGAAAGCGCGGGGACAACGAGTTACCTCGTTCACGATGCAGGGCCGGGTTCTCGACGGCGGAGATGTACGTCTCCACAGCGGCCGCCGGCGAAGAGGAATGCATGGTGGACTGGAGTACGGAAACGTACGGCGGCGACAAGTAAGCAAGGATTTGAGAAATCCCGTGATGGAAAGCCAACGGATAGAAAAAGAGGACCTATGACAGCGGTGTCACCTCGCGAACCTTGTGGACACAATCGATTACGCCGATGACGAAGCACCGGGAAGCGAAGATTGAGCGGCGCGTTGTGGGTGGTGCTCGTGAACGGCAGCAAACGGAGGACGGAGGGGCGAAACCGAAGGCTTTATAGCTGGAGCGCGGTTGGAGTGCGGAGAAGGCAGGGCGCGATCTCCGGGGCTGAATTGCTGGCGGCGATGGCCTTCCTCCAAACCGGCTCCTAATCAGCCGAAAAGGAAGGCGGGCGGTGATTGGGGCGTCGACGAGGGAGAAGAAGGAAGGCGAGCAAGGGAGCCGCTGCCTTGCGGCTGGAGCAGGCCGATCGGGCCGTGAAAATGGCCTGGCGCTGGCTGTTCACGCTGGGCCGAGCCCACACAGGAGAGATTGGCTAGTTCTGGTGTTGGCTAGAAAGAAGGTTGAGGGAAATTTTCAAAAGAAAAGGCAAAATAGCCACTTTAGTCCCTAAACTTTACGCCGAAGGGTCAACTTGGTACTTCAACTTTCAAAATGGTCAATTTAGTACCTCAACTTTTATTTTTGGATCAAACTTGTCCTTGCTATGATGTGGTGCTCTATTTTTGCATAAAATTTGTGCAAAAAGTCCATTTTATCCTTTGCTCATCTAGGTGACTAGGTCAAACAGGATGTGCTCATATATACTCCCATAATACATACATATAACAATATATATATTTTTAAAACCAACACAAAATATGGTTTCTAAAAATGTACTATTTGTAGTCATTCATGTGCTCATACAAATTTGATAGGCAAAATATATGTACTCAAACAAGATTTCTTTTCGTACTATATATACAACTTAATATATGTGTAGCGGTGTAGGTATGTTCTGAAATCAACATGTGCTCACATACTCATGGTAAATTATACATGCTCCATGTATATATTTATACTCCCTCAATAAATATAGCATCCTCATATTTATTTTTACTAACGGTGAAAATTGATGATAGAAAAGAGCCAAGGGTACAATGGACCTTTTATATTAGTTTCATATCCAATATGGAGTCATATATCAGCACAAGGACAAGTTTGACTCAAAAATAAAAGTTGAGGGACTAAATTGGTCATTTCGGAAGTTGGAGGACGAAGTTGACCCCTCAATGCAAAGTTCAGGGACCAATATGGCTATTTTGCCAAAAGAAAACTCTTTTCATTTTCCATCACTTGTTATAACCACCTCTCAAAAAAAATCACTAGTTATTATAACAGTCAACAGTGACACTGCAATTGGTGAAGCTGTGATTTAGGTTCAGGCACAAAACAACACATAACATGAGGATTCACTAGGAATCTGCCCGCTATATATATGTCCTACCTGTGATGGTCACAATAATAGACACTTTGCATTGCCAACTGCTTCAGAATGCAAGGTGCACGAAAGAACAGCATTTTAAAATGATGCCGATGACAATGATCATTCAAAGCCAAACTATCCTTCCAATGACTTTGTCGCCCATCACTGAGCTGAAAGTAAAGCATTTACAGATGCAATAGATAAGGGAAGAATCACACATTCACACACATACAACTAACCTAAAACCAAGTGCAGTGCTCTTCTGAATCAATTTTCAAACATGACAGTATCCAACTATATCATGATAATATCATTAGCAGTTGACAGAAGTACACGTTTTATGTCAGGTACTTATAAAACAAGCTACAGGTTCACACTTATGCATGCCATCAGATAGAAAATGGGAGCGTAACTAGCCAGCGGATCTGGTTTGTAACTGGATAGCATAAGACAACCGTTCACCAAATGTTTCATTCAGGTAATCAGGTTTCAAAGAGAATTAATGCAAGTTTCAGAGAAGTCTAATTGATCCAAATTACAGTTTTGCACAGGCTTCACTTCATCCCGTGTACAGAAAAAAAAATCACATTCTCTATCTCTGTGAATAAATCACTGACATGAAATAAAATGGAGAAAACATTTATTTAAGAGTGCAGGGTTCTCAAGTATCAAATGGATCAACTAAAGATATGTTACTTGCTGGCTTCAGAAACCTGATGTAGCTCTTGCTAAATTTTTCAAAAACTAATTGAGCCCCCAAAGACGCCCGGCTGTCCACCTGCAACTGTCTTTTTTGGCTTGTCAACCATTTAGTGCTGCACTCATTTTCACACAAGAACTTGAAAACCTGTAGAACCCTTGCATGACGAACAAGAAAAATGGCAAGCTGCATCTCATGTTTTCGCCCCTGTAACCTTTCAGCACCACCTTCTTGAGGTGATGGTGGAGGCACTCTATGCGATCATCATCCATCTCATGATTCAGTATTCTCATGCTCTGGGGAACAACCATGTGAGACTGCAGATCAACAATAGCAAAATTCATGAGCACAACACAATCCTATCCTTACCCAGGTATGAACAAAATCAATTTTCAGTAGGACGACGAGAATTACCGTGACATAGAGCGTTTCCAGGCAGGGGAAGCACCTCAAGAAGTCGGCCATAGGCTTCAGCTGCGGCTCTGTCATCTCCAGCGCCAGCGTCCTCACACACCGGAGCTCCGCCGCCAGCCTAACAGCGCACATGGCATGGAAAAATGCCGAGCCAAGCTGCAGCTCCGGGATCCCGATCCCCAAGTAGCCAAGCATCTGCAGCCTAGGCGCACGCACTACGTTTATCGATGGCCCCCAGTTGATGTCGTGCGCCAGCAGCCTCCCAGGGCGGGCGCATCCTCGACGACGAGATGCTCCAGCTCGGCGGCGCCCCTTCCAGGTGCACGCGCCGCCGCGTCAGGGAGACCGACACTGTGAGGCTACGCAGGCTCCTGGACCGCACGCGGAGGGTCCGGCAGCCGAAGACGCGGTCCAGCGACAGGCTCGCGAGCCCGGGGCAGCCGGCCAGGAGGCCATGGAGCGCGGCGGCGGAGGGACGCTGGCGAGGCGGAGGGAGAGCTCGCTGAGGTGGGGGAAATAGACCTCGGTGCTGTCCTCGGGGAGGCGGCAGTTGGTGAGTTCCGCGGTGCGGAGGGACGGGAAGGAGAGGAATGACGGAGGGAGGCGAAGGGCCTCGTCGGAGGGAGGCCGGAGGACGAGTTCCTGGAGGCTTTTGGCGGCGAGGGAGCGGAGCCAGGAGTCGAGGTCTGAGCCGGAGGGACGGGAGGTGAGGAGATGGAACCTCACGGCGCCGCCGCGGTGGGAGGCGAGGATCCGGGACACGGCAGCGGAGAGGGAGGAGGAGGGGACGGGGAGGTCGGAGTCGAGGAGGTGGAGCGGCGTTGAGGGCCAGAGGCGGCGCCAGCGGTGGGATAGGATTTGGGTGCGCCCGGCGGCCGGGAGCGGGAGGAGGGAGAGGATGGTGGTGAGGATGCAATCTGGGAGGAGGCTGATAAGGTCGTCGGAATCCTCGTCGTCGTCGCCGTCGCCGGCGGCGGTGATGGCAGGGCTTCGGTCCTCTGAGGCAGAAGTCGCCATTTTTGGGGGATTTTTTTTGCAGAAGCCGCTGTACGGTTTTCTTTTCTCTGCGATGTCCGGATCCTGGGCCTGTTGAGCTGCCCGGCCCGGCCTGCTCCCTCTCGTGGCCCATCTAATAAAAAAAAAAAAGGCTCATTTCTCTTCCTCGGAGCCCAGCCCCGCTATTCTCTCCATCGCGTGCGCGGCTCGCTCCTTCCCTTCCATTGCCCATTGCCAGGTGCTCACGCGTGTCCACTTGCCAAGACCATAGTAACGAGTTGACCATATGAAATTACCAATTTAACTTTTCATTTCAATTAACACCGACAAATAACAGAGTTTTGGTACTAACTGCAATTATTAATAGTAATTTTTTATTAGTGTCTCTTATTTCTTCCCGTTCAATCTCTTCTCATGCATGGCTCTACTACCTTAACGATTTTGTGTGGCGGGCTATTTCTTTTTTTTCAAACCCGGACATTGCCCGTTTTGCATTAAGAGAAGTGGGATAGTTTAGTTACATTCTAGACATACAACTGGCGAGATGCCGGAGGTATACTAGGCGACACACTAACAAAAGGCACCGGTTAGAACGGTGGAGCTAACAAGTTGTACTTAGGAAGAAACCTATTTTGCGATCGAGAAGAAAACCGCCGCCCTAAGGAAGCACGCGAGCAACCGGCTCAGTGCTCGTCGCCATCGCCAAGACGGTTCCGTATGTTTACCATGGGGGACTAGGATCCGCACCATGTCCCGCTTGTGCCGTGGGACATTACCACCGAAATGATCTTGGAATCTCTTAGCAATGGTGGAGTCCGGGGTTTGAGATGAAGCATCTTCTCGCCTCCCTTCCCATTTGTTAAGAAGGACGCGCCGAGCCCGACGCTCGTGATTGGGATCCGGAAGGAGGACTTGCCGGCCAAACGGTCACTCCGCCTTGGCGCCCACGCCTCCTCGCGACCGTGAGATGCGCAGGCAAGGTGGTGAGGTCACCAACGGCCGCTCTAGGGGCGGGAGGAGAGAGTCGACGAAGTCGCCCACGCCGACATAGAGGGGCGGCCGCGGTGTTCTCGGCGGTGTCGGGCGGCGTAGTGGCCGGCAAGAAGGGCGATGTGTTGTCTGGAGCCGCCGACGGGTCGTGGGGGCACGACCGCATTTTGCCGCAGACGAGGACGGCGCCGAACACCGGGCGACTCAGGCTATCCGCACGCGCCGCATCCATCTCGACGCGCCCGCCGGTTCCGCCTCTTGCAGCGTCGGTTGAACGACTGTCACGGCCGGGCACCGTTGGCTCCTCTAGTTGCCCCGCTACCTCGTCGGTGAGAGGAGCTCCATTGCCGGTGCTAGCTGTACTGGCCGGCGACGAGGTGGACAAGACCATCGAGCTCGCCCCGCGCGCCCAGCCGGCGCTGGCTCCTCTTCTTGCTGCCCCGCCACCACGACGTGTGAGAGTAGCTCCGTGTCCGCTAGTGCGCTCCACCAATCAGCCGGAGCCTGTGGTCGTGGTCGGCTCGAGCTCCACGTGCACAAGATCCGACCACCAACCGCGGGGGACTATTGTGGAGCTGCGACCGCGACCATCTTGGAGCAAGTGAGGGCGACATTGATGAATGCTCCCGATGAAGCCGCAGCGCCCTTGCAATCTATCCTCGAACGAACACAAGCATGGACGGCGTGCACGCTGCTCTCAAGAGGAAGGGGTGAGTTTTGGAGCGGGCGTCCCAACGATAGCACGGCCAAATGGTGGCAACTTGTCGGGACGCGGAGCACTCCGGCTTCAAGGAAAGGCTCCACCGGGTGAGCCGGGATCCCCCAACCCGGGTGTGCGTGGCGGGGAGGAGGGTGCCCGCCGATCCTCCGTAACGGCAAGGTAGTCCCGGTGGAGTGGGTAGGCTATACCGCCCACGCCGACGACACACCGCACGGAGGTTGCTGCTGGTCATGCGGTCGGGCTAAGACCGCCACGCCATTCGAGCCGGTGTGGTCACGCTTGGGGCCGAGGGGGAACTCGACGCTGGCCGACGCGCTCCGGTGCTGCGCCGTCGTGCCCCCGGCCTCCTCCTCCACCAGGTGGAGCAGCCTCCGCCTTCGGGGTTGGGGGCGTAGATCTTGGCATTCCAAAATCCCGAGCTGGAGGAGGTAGAGCTGGCCGATCATCTGAACACCCTAGGTGTTAAGCACCTTGTTTGCATGATCATTTGCATGGCATAATCATCATTTCATGCATAATCATGTTGTTAGTGACATTCACTCTAGTTTGACTTCAATTCATGCTTGTTTGAACTAGCTACTATAGGATATTAGCTATAATGTGGTTTTGGACCTAAATTGTGCCTAGTTATATTTTTGACATAATTTAGGACCATGTTTGAGCTTGTGTTTCAATTTATAAACTTTTTATAAATCTGCCCTAGAGCTTGTACCCTCTTTGAGTCATTTTGAAACTCATTTCAAAAGTGCATGTTAGAGTTGTTTCTAGCCAAAGTGTTCTATATATGAAATGTAGTACTCTTTGTATAGATCAAAAAGTATTCTATGAGTTTCTTGTGAAAAGGCTTGCAAGTGGTTCAAATAGTGCCCAACAGTTTGTGTCAGATTTGAATTTGAATTCAAACTCTGTTTTTGGTGCTAAGTGATGACCTTGCTGTTTTTAATTTTTATCTCCAAATCTAGGCCAAATTAGGAGAAGTTCATATTGAGACTTTTGTAGCTTATGAAATTCTCTACAAAATCGTTGTTTTGAGTTTTTCCAAATTCTGCACGAATCTCGATGTACAGGGCATGAACCTAGGCAAGGTCGGAAGCGGGGGATGGGGACCTATCGGCAAAGAACTCGGCCGACACCGCCGTGCCGACGTGGCCGCCGCGGCGTGAACGCCGATGTATGGCCCGATCACGCGCTACCGGGTCGCGCGCCACAGATAAAGGGGTGGGCAACGGGTTGCCCTAACCCTAGCTTCACTCCACCATCGCCGCCCGGCCGCTCAGCGGAGAAAAGCGCCGCCGCAAGATCGCCAGCCGTCGTCCATGAAGCGCCGCCGCCCGCGTTCGTCGCCACCACGCACCAAATCGCCCCAAACCAAATCCCTAGAGTCGCAATGGCTTGCTCTACCTAAAGCCGTCGTCAAAATGAGGTAAACGCCAAGGTATCAAGCTCGTTCCCGCATCGCCGCCGCCGCCGCCGAGTCCGCCATGGCCGCCGCCGAGTCGAGCTCACGCTCGAGCTCCTAGGTCACCTTTAGTTCTTTCTTTTGCGCGTTCTAGTTTTGCCTAGATGTGCTCGAGCTTGTGAGCTAGATGGTTGAGTGGATCTCGCCGTCGCTTAGCCAGACGCACCGCCGCCGCCGCCGTGTGCGTGGTCGCCGCCGTGCATGCGCATGGTCGCCGCCCGTAGCTCCATTGAGCTTGAAACCGCCTTGCATGTCCTAGTTGAGTAGAGTGGAGTCGAGAACGAGGGTTAGGGTGCTTTGGTCGAGCCACGAAACGGCCGGACATGCCGTGTCGCGCCGCCGCGAGCCGTCGTCGCCGTTTTCGTCCATTTCGCCTCGAACCATGGGCACCAATGAGTTCGCCTCGTCGAGTAGAGTCGATTAGAGTAGCCGGTTTGCATGGTTTATCACCGCCGGCGCGAATCCGCCGCGATCTGCCGCCGTGCCCTGTTCTGTGTCGCCGACACGCGGGACCCACGCGTCCATCTTTTTCTTTTATCTTTTCTGTTTTTCCGCATTTCTTTGAAAAGCTTTGGAAATTCATAACTTGATCATCTTAAGGTGTTTTTGAGTGAGACAAATTTTGCCATGCTTGTTAGATGATAAACTATAGTATAAAAATATGAAACCCTAATTTCTAACAGTTTTTATATATATTTATAATTAGGGCCATAAATGCATGGAAAATGAGAAAAATCCATATCTTTTAATTGGTGCAAGATAAAAATATGCTTCCTGTACAAAATGTTCTTAGTTTTGTGAGTAGAGTCCAGGAAAAATATCATGCATGGTATGTTCTGTAGAAGGAATGTGATTTTCTATTTATGTGCCATTTTCAATGTGATCTTGGGAAAATCATAGGAAAATAAATACTAGGGTTTTGGATGTGAGACTTGGTATGCTTGGTTTTGATAGGTTTTAGAAGCCTGTCATACTCAGAAATCTGTTGTCTGACACTTTTCATAGTACAAAGTATTTTCATGTCTAGTTTCATTGCTAGCTTACCATTTTTGTGTAGGGCTGTGTTTACATGATCTTGCCGTGAAATTTTTATGGTAGCCGTTGTAGGTCAGTAAGATGCTCTGGTATTTTTTGTAGAATTTTCTCAAGTAGTTATGTGTTTACCATAATTATGTTGCATAGAAAATATCCTAGAAATGCATGTTTATATTAGGGTAATGTGTTTTGGATATTTTATTATTAGTTCCTAGCATGAATAGGACCTGCTGGTATGTTTAGTTTGATAGTCTCCTATGTTTGGTTAATTTATTATTCCTAGCTTTTATATAATTTATAGTGTGCATGTGTAGTGGATATTAGGGCATCTCATTTTTATGTGCTTTAAATTACCATTTGGCTTGTCCAGTAGGTTTATTTGGTAGTTTATAGCTTGCCATGTTTGCTGGAAAAGTTTTAGATGAAGTACATGCTTGAGTAATTTGTTTGGAGTGTCCTAAGTGAGAGTTTGTCTGAAATCAGAGCCTCTGTTTTTCCTGTTTTTGAGGCTGTAGATGGCAGAATCAAGTTGAGCTGGTATGGAATGATTTGTGGGAAATTTCGTTAGCTTTCCATAGAGTATTTGTTCACTGAATTCGGAGTTGTAGAACTCTCGGTAGGACTGTTTTACTGACGGCATGTCTAGCTGCCATTTTCTAGTGATTAGTGAATTAAGGTGTTTTGCTTGATGTAGATTGCTAAGGTTTCTTGTGTAGATTTAATTGTGTTTTTTACGGAAGAGATATCCACTTACTAGTAGCATGCATCATGAAGCATTCATCCATCATTCAAATTTATTTTTAAGCAAGTCTTTATTCCTCGTATTGGTAACCATCTCTTTTCTCCATCATATGCATCATCTCAGGATCGGGAGAGGTGATAGAGGAGCTGATCGAGGAGCAGACCGGGGAACTTCACCACCTCGAGTCCAGCCCGAAGAGGTCATCGGAGGAGGAGAGTCGACCGTCGAGCTTCTGAGTGCACCTGAGCACGTGCTACGCTCGTTCTGCGAGGCAAGCCCCTGAGCATTCTCGCCTTTCCTATTCTTCCAATTAATTTGACTTGAGTCTTTTATATGTTT
Source organism: Hyparrhenia diplandra (assembly GCA_015847255.1). Classification (NCBI taxonomy): domain Eukaryota; kingdom Viridiplantae; phylum Streptophyta; class Magnoliopsida; order Poales; family Poaceae; genus Hyparrhenia; species Hyparrhenia diplandra. The sequence continues at coordinate 161,255 of JADLZK010011244.1, read as the reverse complement.
CATGCATTAAGTTTAGGAAATGGTTGAAACCGTTGATGCATTGAGATCCTTGCTGAAAGTTGCCCTATCCTATTTAGAGTCTAGGTTAAATGCTCGATATCATGGTTGCGATGAGCGATGATTCCGGTCACTTGAGGAAGTGTTGTGAATAATCACATGGGTGATTGTCAAGTCTATTCTTGATAACCCGTTTAAATAAAACATGTGAGATTGGATGGATATTGTGGTCTTTCCATCCGATCGATGAAGGACTTATTCTTTGTCGGGCGTGGTCGGAAGTTGAACGTACCTGTCATATAGTAGGCTCAGCGGGGTCATGAGCCTCGAAGCTCGTGGAATGTTAGGGGCCGGCTTTGCCCGCTTATCGCTCCTCCTTTGGCATGGTAGGTTGGGATTGATTGGGCGCAAGAAGATGCGCACGCGGCGTCGTCTTCGTTCTTTGTGCTCACTTGGTGGCCCGAGAAGGAGGGGGTAGCCGGCAGACCGAGACATACGTCCCCTAATGTCCTGGGAGTGATTGGGTCTGCCTTTGCAAAGTAGATCTGGTTTATGTTAGGGTATTCGCCAGCTGGTTTGTCTAATCGATTCGAATCGCCATCTCTCCTGGTTAGTGAGAACCCGGGATGCTTCCACGACATCGTAGTCTTAATATTACAATATATGTTACTACCATGTTGCCGCTGTTAATTTAATGATCAAGTTACTTATGCTGTTATTTATTCTACTGAGCAAAGATTAATCTTGACTATACAGGACATATGGTTATACATAAATAAGTAACCTTTTAACTTGGAAAATGCAAGTAGCATGTGTAGGCTCACTAAATAACCGTATTTTGGAAATTAATGTGAGTCAGCTGAACCCCAGAGAAAGCCTAGCATAATTCTTGGAGTCTTTTATTTTATTTTGTCGGGTAAGTCTAGCTGAAGTATTTTGTACTCGGTGTTTTATTCCCCTGTTGTTGCGGTGAGCATTTGTACCATGGGTACCGTAAGACTTGTTTGTTTCTGTCGATGAGGAGTAAGGCGGGCAAGGCATTCCATATCCCCTGTCTCTCGTCTTTGTTGCGGGGGTTGACTACGTATCCGCACTACCTTATCTTTATTTCCGCTAAAGACTATTTGGGTTTCAAAACTCTTGCTTCCGTCTTTGTGAACCCGAGTTTGTAATAAATGGTTCATCGCGACTCGATATTAATATATGTTGAATTTGGTTTGAAATACCCGCGGATTTTACTACCGAACTCAACGATCTTGGTTGTGAATGTTGATGAGTTTGAAATCACTCTGAGATTTCCGGAATACCGGGTTTTATATGGACTCAAGTGTAGACCGCGATTGCCGGTGATTGCAAATTATACTTGATTTCTTATAAATTGGTCAGCTCTGTCACAATCACCTCCGTCAACGGTAGGGTCTCAACTCCGATGTCGGGCTCCGGAATGTTGATAATCCGTTCCTCGGGGATGTCCGCGGATGCCAACACCGAGGGATAACGAATAGCTCACGGTCATCATCCGGGGGCACCTCCCGGGGCCTAACAAGCTCGATCCTCGTGCAAGAAGGCCCAAGCACGGCTTGGGCGGACACCGCATTCAAAGCGTGCGCGGGGCGGCCCGGCGAATGCCCACCACGACACGGCCGGAAGGCGGCGTCGCGCGCGAGGGTGAGGTGCGCGGCAGGGGCCGCCAAGACGGCGGGGTCAGCCCGGTCCCGGGGAGGGGCACGTAGAACACGCGACGATCCGTCATGTTCTGAGATTCACCCGGAAGTCCTCCGGTTCATGTCGTCGCCGCGTTCACGTCCTCCGGCCACGATGCGAAGCGGGATTTGCGGTAGTTGTGTACCGCAGCGGTGGACATGGAGGCGGAAGAGCGGGGCCGCCCACCATCCCCACCGCCTAGCCCAGGATGTCTTCCTCGTTACGCAGATCGGAGAGAGCGGCACCACGACAATAGGCGAAGCTCCGGCTCACCGCACTAAGAAGGGTGTCGAACGGTCGATCGAAGTCCGGTGGGGGCGCCATGGCCACGGCCGGTCCCGTGACAGACCGAGGGGTGGTCGCGCCACCGGTGGGTTGGGTGGTCGCGGCCCGCAACGCGTTGGGTGGAGGGCGGGCGATGGAGGTGGGGGTGCAAGCCAACGCCCCCGTCATCATTGCCGCGGCCCGCGGCGGTGGTCGGGGCAACGTGGCGACAGGCACCGTCCTCCCGGCACACGACGGCGACGAGGGGGAGGCGGCCTCTCATGACGCCGCGGCGGAGGCGGTGGTGGCGGTGCGGTGGTGGCGGCACCACCACGAGGCGATCGTCGGACGCCGCCGCGTGACCGGGGCGCGGGGATCGTCGAGGAGGGGGGTCCGGCGATCGCGGCGACCATTTGTGACCAAGCTGCGCGCCACGTGGACAGGCCTCCGGCTCGGTGCCCTCCCTCCGCACGAAAAGGCACCTCGCGGGAAGGTGCGTGTGTGCGGACATGGGCGGCCGCGGAGGCGGAAGAAGCCCACCCACCGGCTCCGGTGGAACGGTGCGTGGCGACCTTGGCGGCGGCGCACTGCCCCGCCGTCGGCTCTCCACTTGGAAGAAGCCCTCCGCCATCGGGAGCCGCGATCCCTAGCGGGATGGGCTTGGCGGCGCGACATCCACGGCGACCGAGCGAGCGCTGGCGCGCGGGACTGGGTGGGCGACCCGCCATCGCGGCGCTTTACGTCTCTTCCGTGGCGGCGGGAGCGTCGGCGTTGGCGGGCTCGGCGGCCAGATGGGGCGTGGTGGCGGCGGCGCCCAACCGCACTTCCGGTGGCGATGGTGGGCGCTCGAGCCGGAGTCGGAGAACCCTCCGAGTCACCGAGCATCCACTCGGGACCACGGCCAAAGGATTCCCGACGAATGCGCCGCCGGGCCACCAACGAAGGGAGTGTCCTCATCTTCCTCGACGAAGCGCGGGGCGGAGGTGAGCGGGGACTCATCGACGGGCCCATCATCTAGGGGCCGGCGATCCGGATTCTCGCTGCCAGGGACCCTCTCCTCCTCCTCCTCCTCGTCGGCCATGTCCGCCCGGGAACGGCGCCGAGCCCGAGTCATGGCGGCGCGATCGTCGGACCGTCGCGGGGGGCTGGAGATTTCGCGGTCGCGGCGGCAACTTTCGATGATAGGACTGGAGGAGCCGTCACGGCTAGGGGGTGGAGAAGAGGAGGGCTGTGGTGACGGTGGTCATGGTCGAGGAGGGCGTGGGGCGGCCGGTCGCCCGGCGGAATCGCCCAGTGGCGGGCTATTTCTATTTACCACGGCAGGCAAACGTAGTAAGGTCAAGGTAAATTGTGATTGTACCGCGGTCGCCCGGTATCCGTCACGCAATCATTTAAAAAAAAGAGCCCAAGGGGGGAGCCCGTTTCTAAGCCCATCGGTGAACCCACTTTGAACCCTAGATCCGTGATTTGCCGACTACCGCCCTCGATCTACCACAAGCGTCCTTGCGGGAGCGCATAAAGCGCACCTGGAGCTCTCGGTACTACTGAGTGCTGGATTCCTCCGAGAGTGTCTCACTCTCGGTACAGGGGGACGCTACCGAGTGTTGGATGTCAGGCTCTCGGTACACCTTATGGCGCTCGGTAGCGGCCCTGTGTGCGGTAGTGGAGGTTATCCTTATTATCATTATTTCTTAACTTTAGCTCTAATTATCATTATTTAGCCCTCCCCGAGGAGCTTATCCTAGATCCGCCACTGATACAGATCATGTGTCCATGTCACCATGTGTTTGACCACATCTCACTTTCTACACAACGGCATAACACCCTATTCATTTGAACTTATTTGCCGGGCTTATCAGCAATGATATACTAATTTTCTCTTTGTGTGTAAACCAGACTGTCCGAAGATTTTTCACTTGTTTTTGAAGGCTCCAGAGGGTTAAGACCAGTAGACAGAGTGCCAAAGTAACGACGACATGGAGAGGTGAACTTTGGACGGCTCAAGGCCAGGCTGGCCAGTGGCTTAAAAAAAACGAATAAGACAGTAGAGTAGCTTGGCCAGGTGATCGACTGACGCTGATCACATATGCATTAATTGCCACCTTCGCTATGACGAACCTACAACGACGTCACCTTGCGTGACGCTCCAAGAGTGAGACAATTAGTTACCCTTTTTGGGGCCGCAAAAGCAAAATTAACCAGGCGTTTTTTTTTCATATCTTCTAATCAAAGGCCAAGTGTCACTGATAGCTAGTAAGGAGACGAAAACGAAAGGCGGACGTTGCAAACTGTGTCCCACTAACTAGGTGATAAAAACGTGCACTACATAAGATAACCTTCCTTGATTAGTGCTTGTATATATTACCACCGCTGAGAGGATTTGCTGATATGATAAGTTGAAAATGACAGGTGTTCATCGTCTCTGATATATATACACCCGTCACATATGACATATACATACACGACGATAGGCTCAGACGATGTATTACATCACTGTTATGACGACATTCATTTTCATTATTAGTGATGGGTCACTAGTCGGTTGTCTGATACTCCCTCCATTTTAAATTATAAGTCGTTTGACTTTTTCGGTAAAATTTGACCACTTCGTCTTATTTAAAAATTTATGCAAAATATCATTTCCTTTGTTGTTGCTTGCTTTATTAATAAACATTCTTTAAAAGTAACTTAAATTTAACTATGTTTGCACAATTTTTTTGAATAAGACGAGTGGTCAAAGTTGGAAATAAAAAAGTCAAATGACTTATAATTTGGGATGGAGGGAGTACATAAAAGGATTACTGGCCATAATTTTTTGATGGAGTTTCCACTATATAGTTGTTCTGTGAACCACCAATGTGAAAGACCAGTGAAAATCAGCATATTACAGTAGCATCACTTCACAATCGCCAATGTAAAATTCACATTTCCAGATTAAGGAGAACTACACTCCTCCTATAGTGCCCAATGTAACATCCCTCTTCTGGCTAGTTTAAACCATTCAGTTGGAATGTTGTTGGCACAGGCAGCGTAAACCGGTTTATACTGATGACATCTTCTGACAAAGTATGAGTGTAAATGACTTTCTATAGGATTTGTAAATCAGGTCAAAATAAACAGCTAAAAGAAATTACCAAACCATAAGTTTTTCACGCACAATATACATACAGGTATTCACTTTAGTGGATATTGTAATGCATATTTGAGAGACTAAACAAAGTCAAATGAAAAAAATGAACTATAAAAACTACTCCCTCCGTTTCAAATTGTAGTTCACTTTGGCTTTTCTAGATACATTGATTTTGCTATGTATCTAGTTATACACTATGTCTAGATACATAGTAAAATGGATGGATCTAGAAAAGCCAAAGTGAACTACAATTTGGAATGGAGGGAGTAGTTAACTACAGAGGTGCACACCTTTTCAAGTACTACAACATTAGCTTAGATCATTCTCCATCCAATATCATTTGAAAAATTCGAAAGAATTGGTTTCAAATTATTTATATATTGGACCCGTAGGTTAAGAAAATTGTATTGTAAATATATCTCTGTTGGCTATTTTGTTTAAGGATACCACCAGTACAAATCCTCTTACCTTGGTGATTAGTGGTAGGCATAAGGCAACTACAACGGTAAATAAATAGAGTATTTGTATTGGCAGTAACCTTAGGAGAACCATCAATAGAGATTTATCTTCACTACTAGTGGTTTATAGCCATGGATCTATATATACTCCATGCATCCCAAAATAACTATCGTTATCGCTTCCCGAGAGAAAACTTTTACTAAATATATTAAGAAATATTAATATTTATGTTATATAATTAGTATCATCGAAAAAGGTCTTTGAATCGAGTTTTTGTAAAAGTCTATTTGGAGCTAAAAAAAAATATTGCATGCTTTTTTCTACAAATCGAAAGTGAAACTTGCGATCGCGAAAACTAAAAACGATAGTTAATTTGAGAGAGTAGTTATATTTTTACTAACGCCAACTATTTATGAACCACCGGTGGAGAAAATCAGAAGTGTCCTGATTGTTTCTACGCTTGATAACCCAGCTAATGTTGTTTTGTTATGACAAAATAAACTGTCATATGACTGATAAGTTAGGCTGGTAAACCATTTCTAAACCAAAAATTGCTATTTTTTTATGTCATTCATGACAAGTCTACCCTTAGTGTGTGTGTGTGTGTGTGTGTGTGTGTGTGTGTGTGTGGGTGTGTGGGTGGGTGGGGGAGGATGGCTTAAACGTCAGACAGGGGCTTTGCAAACGTCGATCAATAATCCATTATTTGTGAGTTGTCCACGTCCCTTTCGCTTTTTTTTTAAGCTTCCTCGTCCTCCCTCCTTCACAGACTACACTAGCCAATAGTTATCCGATATTTGGCAAATATTTTGATGATTAATATGGTTTCAGTGGAACGCTATCATCACGGTACATTGCCATCTATTCATATATATGAAAATTGAAGGTGCATTGGTGTCCTATGAGGTCACGGTCGGTCATGGGCGCCGTTTGACACAGGAGGAGCTCTGACGCTGACGGCTAACGGAGGAGCTCTCTCTAGTGCTGCACCAACTGTGGAGTGGGGCAATGGCGCGCCCTGACGCTGACGGCTAACGGCTGACCACAGACCACCACGTCTTATTGCTCTCCAGTACTGCGTGAACGGCAGAGGAAGCTTTGGGTTATTGGGTGGGGTCAACCATTGAAACTAACAGCCAACATCGAGGATTCGATGACGTCCCATCTTGCAGTGCACTTGCGTGGCCCATCTTCCTGTAGTTTCAAAAAAAAAAAAAAAAAAAGTCGTTTTGTCAAGCCTTTGGGTGAGTAATTGCACAAGGCTAAATGCCTTAAAGCAGCTCGGCCAATGAGGGTTTTTTCAGCACACCTTTGTATATATATATATATATATATATATATATATATATATATATAATTTCCTTTGTACTTTCAGCTGGACGATGCCCTCAAGTTTACTAGACTGAATCGAATTAAGTGTGGACCTTTTTTGTTTGATTAATGCAAAAGCATTATAGCTCCATCAACCTAGTTATAATGTCTATTTACAGTTACAATGTCATTTCGGATCGGAGAATGCTACAATACATTTTGTAATTAGGAACAAGCAAATTACCAAACGACAACTATCGCACTTTCACATAAACAACAGACTAGTCTTCGAGCAAACTGACAGGACACCATCAAGGCTTCGAGCATAAGCCTTTTTCCTTTTATTCTTACTATTTCCTCCGCTTAATGGATAATCATTATTTGTTACTAATGGAGGAATTGCTTCTTCTAATCTAGATGATTGGATTTGCACGAAACCATAAATTCTACCATTGAAATCTAGGGTAAACCTTCTCTATCCTATTCATTGGTACCCATCATACATACTTCCAAAATTTATTGTTTGTTTGAACTCATGATTTGAACGAGTAGCACATACACCCTAGCACATGACGTACCTTGAAGCGTAGGACATCACTTAAGCATGTACGTCTGATTTTCTAGACTTTCATATTGGTTGTCTTGCAGTTCTAATTAATAAGTTGTTTAACCGTTGGCATGTTCCAATTTGACCAGGTTTAGTTTAAGGGGTGGACGTGTGGATCCCAGGCCTTAGTTAGCAGATATCACATACGCATGATCATTGACCTCCAAACGTCTGTTGATCCTGGAAGACGCGTGATAAGAAATGCACCGATAATTATTTTTACTCTAATCTGAATCCATATCTATATTAGCCAACATACTAATATTAACAACTCACCTGGCTCAACTAATACACTAACAACAGATAATCGTACCATTTTTGGCCACATGTTCTACAACCCAACCTTCTTCGGCCATCGTTACTTACCGGCGCTCCACTTAAAAGACGAAGAGCACGTACAGTCCAGGCACTTGCACCGGCGCTGCATGCAGTTTTTGCTCTCTTTTTAACGCCACACTGGAGGCTCCACTAGTAACGAAAATCTTAAGTATGACGGGCGTTTCTGATTTTGCGTGGCGGGCACGCCGAAATCACGCCCGCGCACGGTTGGCGGTCTCACAGTGCCCGCCACGCTTAATCGATGTCGTGGCGGGCTAATAACAGTGCCCGTCGTGGTAAATCGTTCAAGAAAAACAAAAAAAAAGGAAAAAAAAGCCCATAATGGCCTAGATCTGGGCCGGATGGATATGGATCCGCCGCCGTCGCTGGAACCACCGGCGGCGCCCTGCTCCAGCGCCCGGATCCACCGCCACCGAGGAGGAGGCCGGATGGCCCGGATCCATCGCCACCGAGGAGGAGGAGGCCGGATCCGCAGCCACCGAGGAGGAGGAGGCTGGATCCGCCACCATCGAGGAGGAACTGACAGGATCCGCGGCCACCGAGGAGGAGGACAGATCCGCCGCCACCGACGAGGAAGTGGCCGGATCCGCCGCCACCGGAGGAAGTGACCGGATCCGCCGCCACCGAGTTGAAGGAGACCGGATCCACCGCCACCACCGCGTTGGAGGCCTCCACCGCCACCGCGCCGGATCTCGCCACCGCGCCCGGATCCGCTACCGCACCGGATCAGCGGCCAACGACGACGAGGGTTCTCCCCATAGCGCCGCCCGCGGCGAGGGAGTAGGGGAGGGAGGCACGTCGGCCGGGGTTGAGGGAGGGAGGCGAGAGAGTGGGGACGGGGAGGACCCGCACGCGGTCGACGGGGAGGACTCGCTCGCGGGGGTGGGAGAGGGACGCTAGCTCGCGGTCGAAGTGGAGGAGAGGGTGCGGCACCGGTGAAGTGCGGAGCGGCGCTTGGGGAGGTGGATGTGAGTTTGGACTCAAACCCCTAACATAGTATATATATGCTGTCTCAAATCGTGCCGAGATGGGCCATCTCCTGGGCCTCAATTTTGGGTGACAAGCTCCTAAAGCTGCCCGCCACGGAAAATCGATTTTCCGTGGCGGGCACGTTATAATGCCCGCCACGTAAAATATATATTAACCGTGGTAGACATTTTTAACGCGTGCCGCCACGGAAAATAAATCGAGCGTGGCGGGATATTAACCGTGACGGGCAAACAAAGTGCCCGTCACGGTTAATATTTTGCGGTATCACGTAAAATCATTTGGTTACTAGTCCTCACTGGGCGCTTGAGTTTGTGCCCACTGCCAAGTTAAGCGACTAGCGCTTATCTACACAATTAAGTATCGAAATTAACAGTTACAAACTCGACTAACAGCAAAAAATCGTCCACAAATTGTAGACCCATGTCACTACGTAGAAAGGGCACTATAAGAACACCTAATTTTTTGAGTAGGGGCGGTTCTATCTAAAAGCGCTCCTACAAAGGGTCTTTTTGCCTCACATGACCCAATCGCCCCTACTAATAGCGAGGGCGTCTCAATATAGAGCCGCCCCTAGCGTCTCAATATAGAGCCGCCCCTGCGATGTCCACAATAGGGCGGCTATATTGAGGCGCCCCAACAAAGGGTTGCCGAATTTTAAAACGAGAGACTAAAAATTAAATTTTTTAAAATGATCTAGGATGTAAAAAAATGACCTGAATAAAAGATGTAGATCTTAAAAAATTATGAATTGTTGTTGTTGGCCACTTTTTGAATTGACTTTATTTGATGCCTCAAAATGTGGGTTTGAATGTCTAAATTTTAAAATTTGAATTTTTCAAACGACCTCGGATGGAAAATTTTTCTAAATAAGAATTGTAGATTTCAAAAAATTGTGAAAATTTGTAGTTGACCACTTTTAATTCGAAATCATCTAGTCATGCAAAAGCTAAGTTCAAATGTCTCAAATTTGATGTTCAAATTTAAATAACGACCTCGGATGGTGAAACACTCTAAATAAAAAATGTAAATCTTAAAAAGTTAAAGTTTGTAGTTGACCACTTTTTGATTCGAAACCATTTAAGGTCTCAAATAGTCAACTTTCACTTCATTGTGTATAATATGTCGGGATCCGAACCCAATATGGACACATACATCTGTTTAGCGTTGTGGAGGGAGGGTCTCCTGCGCGAGCCCGAGGTCGGGTTCGAATCCCTGCGGCTGGAGCGGGGCGGGTGGGTGACCGGTGGGGCCTTGCCTGATGAAATAAAAATATTTTGCTATTTTTTATGAGTTTTGAAAACGTGAAATCTGGAAACTCACGATTGAGGGGCGTCAAGCGTGTCTGCGTGGTTGGGGGCGCACCTCGGAAGTGGCAGCGACACGTCTGCATGATGGCAGTGATGTAGTGAGTGGCAGTGCTTCCCCGTGACCGAAGCGGAGCATCGACACATCCCCATGGTGGTGCGCCGCTGGGGCTCATCATCGATGATGACGCCCAGGACGGTTGGCGCGTGGTTGCATTGCTTAGGCCACCACTAGGGCCGTCCCTGGGCATGTGCGACATGAGCGCACATGCAAGGCCTCCAAATTCTATAGGCCTCCAAATATATAACATAGCTAAGCATAGCAACAGCTTTGGTCCATTAACACTCACGACAGTCGTGCAGCCCAATAAAAAATTGATTTTGTAGCCAGCCGCTAAACGTCGTTCTATTCCCCATGTTCACAGATCGCAAACCTGTTCGTCTCCACTTCACGTCTATTGTCGCTATATAGCCCTGATACCCTATCAATCGTCGTCCGCGTATCGCGAGCGATCGAGCGCCCGAGCGGCAAGCGTGACGACTGACGACAACAACCAGCAAGGTACCTAGCTAGACCCAGGCGAGGCGCTCAAGCCCCGAGGGTATTATTAATCATTCTTTTTTTACAATTCACATTCACAATAATCACAGCGCTGTAGTGGGTCCACCACTAAATTTTGTTTTTTTTCGATCTTTTCATCTACTCCTAGACGCTTACTCGAATAGTGTTCAACGATTGAAGCTATGTCTTCTGCAAATTGGTCTAGAAAATTTAAATCAGGTTGGCAAAAGCGTAAGAATAGAGAAATTATTAGTCCAATCTCAGAAACAAGCTATTTGTGTTCTATAATGACACAAGAAATACTTCATGATCCGGCTAAAATAGAACTTAAGAGCGGAATAATGGAGAAGATTGATTATGAGCATATCATTGAATATTTTATTTCAAGGATCACTAAAAGAATGATGTTATTCAGGTAAGATTATGCTAATAGTTACAGTTCTTCACATAGATTATTGCAATATAATACATATATTATATCATACACCTTATTTTCATCCTATTTTTTCAATGCAAGCTAGCAGGCCTCTTTTTTTAGTTTCGTATGAGGCCTCGGATTTCGCCCGAACAGCTGCCACCACGGACGCACGGCTAACCAGCGATAGTGCCGTGCCTGGGACTACATCTCGGTATGGCAGCAACATCAGACATAGCACGGCCAAGCTAGTGCCGTTCGCCGGTTGGCCAAATATAATGCACGCCAAAAACGAGTGCTGTTTTTTCTGTGCTGCTCGCCGCTCTTGGCCGCTTGCACCGTACCGCGCCATTTTCTCTACATCGATCGTCACAACCAGTACGACGGTGACGATGCCAAGTACGCCGACCTCGTTGTCCATGACTCTAAGTGAGTGCGACGGTGACTGTCATGAGGCGAACACATCTCACCAGCTTGAAAACTAGCGCCAAATTAATTCCCATATGCAGGTGCAAAACAAGCGCGACAGGCTTGCATGGTGCAGCCTGAACGTTTTACCAAAAAAAAAAAAACCTTTACAAGATCGCGCCATAAATAAATAACCTGATTGTCACGAGTCTAACACAGCTGTGAGCTTCAAAAGTCACTAGTAACGATTTGATTTTGCGTGATGGTGAGATTTTTTTTTTTCGTGGCGGGCACAAAGTTTGCCCGCTACGGTTAATACCCCCGATTTTGCGTGACGGTTTTTTTTTTATTTTACGTGACGGGCAGTTTTGCCCGCCACGGAAAATCGATTTACCAAGGCGGGCGTTTATAACAGGCCCGCCACACAAAATACTTCTATTTTCGGAGGCGGGCAGCTTACAAAGGCCCGCCATGCAAAATATAGGAGGCCCACAGCAAAGCCCAAAGCAGATTCCTATTGGGCCATGTATATATATACTCACACTTCACACTTAGGGTTCAGTTTTCACCGGCCTCTCCCGAACCCTCTGGCGCACGCGTTCCTTGCCCTCTCGTCTCCTCCCTCCCCTCACACTCCTCTCCGCCGGCCTCCCTCCCCCTCACTTGCTCGTCCTCCCTCCCTCGGGAATGGCGGAGCACCGCACGAGGCCCATCGGCGGCGCGGCGGCTTGCACGAGCACTAGGGTCACCGGCCTCCTCTCCACCGGCCCTCCCTCCTTCCCGCGGCTTTACAAGTTAGGGTCGTGGTTTGCGGCGCGGCGCGGCCCTCCCGGCGGCGGATCCGGGGCGCGACGGCCCTCCCGGCGGGCGGATCCGGGCGCGGGCCCTCCCGCGGCGGATCGGCGCGGCGGCCCTCCCGGCGGCGGATCCAGGAGCGGCGGTCCCACCGGGCGGAACTGGCGCGGTGGCCCTCCCGGTGGCGGCTCCGCCACCGAGCGGCGGATCTGGTCGGGCGGCGGCGGGCTCGGTAGCTGCCGGTTTTTTTTTTTTTATTTTATTTTCCATGGCGGGCATAAAGCGCTCGTTACGGAAAATCGGGCGTTAACCGTGACCATGGAAGGGTGACGGGCGCCTGTGCTCGCCCGCGCGAAATGAAAATAGCCCACCACACTAAAATCATTTTGTTAGTAGTGAGTGACAGCCTTGAGCAACTCCAACAGTTTCTCATTTGGACTTGTCATTCTTAAATTTTTGTCAAAACCTCTAAAACGTCTCCAATTGCTTTGCATTTGGAGTTGACAATTTGGGCAACGCGTTGGCAAAGAGCCTGTCCTCAAGAATATAATGCGCGCCAAGACGCTTTTGGCATTCGGGGGCATCCGTCGGTATTAGAAGAGGTGGAAGGGTATAAACATAATTTTGTTTTTGTCTCGGGGGTTCTTAACGTAAGTTTTCAAGGTGGAAGGACATAAACATAATTTTGTTTCTCTCGGAGTTTCGATGAAAGTTAGACTTGGGTTTGGCATGTGAATTATGTCAAACTGTTGGAGATGAGTTTTTTTTAACTTGGCATATCTTTTTAGAAGTTGGTAAAACTCAAGATTTGCCAAGTAAAATTTGGCAAACTTTTGGAGATGCTTTACTCGATAGAAAAGAGGTATTTTCATTCCATGGTACACCCAGTGGCGGAGGGAGGGGAGGGGCTGGAGGGGCCAGGCACCCCCAACATTCTATTTTGTTTGCATTGTAGCCTATATTTAGCAACTAATCATGTTAATTAGTGCATGTAGTTTGCTCTTCTAAACTTTCTTATAGTTTGTATGGGTGCGTTTGTCCATTTACATGCCTTCTAACATGCAATTTCACTTTATTCACTACCACCACACTAATGCTTGTATAACTATATACCATGTTTCTTCATTGGATAAATATACTTTTTCGAATAACTACGTAGCTAAGTAGCCTTTGTTTAACTTGTTGTCATATTTTATCATTTTTATGGTTTCTATTTGATGTGGCTATGTTATGATTATTTAGCTAGCAAATAACTGAAGATTATTGGCTATGAGCCCATAAAAAATCATTATGATTACCTTGGCTCCGTTTTGAATTCTAAATTTTGCGGATACCATGGCCCCCTATGTTTGAATTCTGGCTCCGCCCCTGGGTACACCCAATACTCTGGTATTTGAGATGGTGTCTAAACTGACGTGTTTTTAAGACCTACTTGGAGTAAAGATTTGTACTACTAGTACGTGTAGCAAAATATTAGTACTATTAGTACGTGTAGCCTTTAACGAAAACAGGACAATTGTATTAAAACAAAAAGTCTTGAAACACGTGTGGTGGAGTAGCATCCAATGCTCCCTATAAATTCATTCATGCCGAGCCTGTTCATCCTCATAACCTCTGCTTCCACAGAAAGAGCAAGAAACCAAGAAAATCAGTCAATCAAAAAATGGCTTTCTTCCTAGTGTGCATGTCGACACTCCTCTTCGTCTCCGTCTCTTGCTACGTCCTCCAGCTGCTCGCCGACCGCCGCCGCCGGCTTCCTCCCGGCCCCATACCACTCCCGCTCATCGGCAACCTCCTGGAAGCCGCGAGCGGCGAGCTGCCGCACCGCTTCCTCGCGCGCCTCGCCGGACGCCACGGGCCCCTCATGACGGTCCGGCTAGGCACGCTAGTCACCGTCGTCGCCTCCTCTCCGTCCACCGCCCGCGAGGTCCTGCAGACGCACAACGGCAGCCTCACCTGGCGCAGCCCGCCGGACGCGTGGCGAGCCCTGGGCCACGCCGCCAACTCCGTCTTCGTGCTCCCGCCGGAACGCAGGTGGCGCGCGCTGCGCAGGGATCGGCACGGAGCACCTGCTCTCGGCGAGGCAGCTCGACGGCGCTCGGGTCCGGCCGCTGCTGCGGGACGGGGTCCTCGACCTCCTCCGCCGCGTGTCTGAGCTAGCGGCGGCTGATGAGGCGGCGCCGGTGGAGGTCGTGCACGCGGCGTTCGCGGCGATGATGGAGGTGCAGTGGCGCGCCATGTTCTCGGCGGGGCTCGACGACGACGCGGCGGCGCTGCACGACGCCGCGCGGGAGGCCGTGGCGCTGTCCCCTGAAGGCCAACGTGTCGGACTTCTTCCCGGCGCTCGCCGCGGCCGACCTCCAGGGCGTGCGCCGCGGCTTCAAGGGACGGGTGGCGATAGTTTACAGGCTGGTCGACGAGCAGATCGACCGCCGGGTGCGGCACCGGCGGGAAGCTGCTGCTGGCGGCTGTGTCGGCTCGTGCGAGAAGGACCTTTTGGACGTGATGCTCGACATGTCGGAGCAAGGGAAGGACGACGATGGCGTCATGATTAAGGTCAACAGAGATGTGATGAGAACATTTCTCACGGTAAGCACACGTACGATTAATTGCACGAAAACGCTAACGGTATAATATATACTTGCAGCCTACAGTTTCAAAAAAAAAAGAAACACGTGTTTTTGTTAAGAAGAGATAAAAGCTGAAAAAAAGGGCTAAAATCGGAGTGGTTTCTTGTGATATCTTGTGAGTTGTTCATGCTTACTAGGGCAGTTAGTCCATGTGAAGTGTGAACGATTCATTTAGGAAGATCTAGATGCAATGCATATAATCACATTTTATTATTATTTTAAGTCTCCAATGAGATATATAATAGATTTTAAAAATAAAAATAAGAAAATATATTGTAATTAGACGTAGAAAGCATGCACCAGTATATACAAGACGATGTGTGTTGTATAGGCATCGTTGTGTAACATCTTGTATTAGAAAATATTGCTCCTATGTTTTTAAGATACCTAAATTTTAAGATGATTTCAGTACATATATCAATTTTTTTGTCCTTGACCGACTATAAAAATAATTGTTTTTTTTTTTTGACAACAGACTATAAAAATAATA
Source organism: Hyparrhenia diplandra (assembly GCA_015847255.1). Taxonomy (NCBI): domain Eukaryota; kingdom Viridiplantae; phylum Streptophyta; class Magnoliopsida; order Poales; family Poaceae; genus Hyparrhenia; species Hyparrhenia diplandra. The sequence continues at coordinate 145,850 of JADLZK010011244.1, read as the reverse complement.
ATAATTGTTAATTGTCTTTGTACCAACACTACAGATCAGATTTTGACGGGATTCTGGGTTTTTTGTGTAACAGATTTTTATTTTACCAGGAACCAAATTGCAGATTAATACATAAATTGTAATAAAATCAATCTGTGATTTCAAAGTTTGGTATCTTTTTAATTAAGGACTGCTAGTGCAAATACTCTTCAAAATTAAGAGAAGCGCTCTAGTGTGTTCAGATACGAGACAATGATCAGCGCTCAAGGGAAAAATGTTTCGGTACTGATCTTTGTATTAAGAGCACTCTTGTATTAATTAGGTACTTGAAACTTTTTTTATATATCAGATTTTCAACGAATTAACTATGTGCTGATCTTCGTCGGATCTTTTGTTGTGACAACTGCCAGGATTTTTTCCCCTCTTTCTCTAAGGGGCTGTTTGATTGAGGGACTTTTTAGTCCCGGGACTAAAAAAATCCCTAGAAACCAAACAGGGAGAGACTTTTAGCGACTTTTCCTCTGTTAGTCCCAAAAAAAAACTCTCTTGGAGGAATTTTTTTTTTAAAAGTCCCTTCGACTTTTCTAACAAACACCCCTAATTATTTTTATCTTTCGATATTTTTTTCTTCAAAGAATCAAGGGCGGATGGGCCAGGTTCATTTGAGGCCTTCGGTTATATGAAGATAATGATAGTAATGCTGAAAAAGGAGTATAATGATAGTAGGGGACCCACCTTTTATATCTTTTTTATAATATACATAAATATAGATTTGGTGAAAAAAAAAAGTACGCTACAACAATATTTCAGTTAGAACTTCAAATGTAGACATTCTCTATTCTATATTTCTCGCTAGTCAAAGACAAAAAAACCAATAATAACTCGTATAAATTATAGAAAAACTATTAGTGTATAAAGATATGAGAAATGTTTTTTTTTAGAAAGATTCTCGGAGACGTGAGGCTTTGTGATGTTTGGCGAGTGGCCTGGCCACCGTACCTCTTGCACGCGTGAGTCGTCGTCAGATGTCCGATGAGACGGTGATGGCAATGTTGTCGTTTCGAGGTCCGACAACAAAAAGGAGCAGCCACTACAGTATATACTATAATTGGGGTGCGTGTGATTAGTCAGTGTGTGGCGTGGGCAGCATTGCCGGGACAGGGACACTGCCAATGACATGCACATTGAATCGAAGGCAACTGCTACTAGCAACTTCATTACAGTAGCTAGGATTGAGATTTGGTGAAATCGGAGGAATCTTGGCCCAAAGATAACTAGTTATGAAAACATGTACAGAAACTCTACGCCTACCAGCACCCTAAAGAACTAAATCGGCAAATCTTAAAATTCACGAAGTGCTATAGGCACGTTATTGATGGGGACGTCGACTGCTACCTCTAAAAGAATATATAAGTTAACTAGTTAACCAAAAAAATAATATGTATTTATCGATTAAGGTGACGGCACCATAGAGCTTTTTTAGTCATGCCTTATTTTTAATTTAGTCAAGTCGGTATGCTAATTATAATTGGCATGATTGCAGCTAGAACTCGTTTTTATTTTACAACATCAGCTAGAATTCGTTGTTATCTTCTTGTTGTTTAACTAGTCTCGAAACCGTGCACATATGTATGTATACTGAGAGAACAACATGAAGCCATACATCTATGACCTATGCAACAAGTGCTGCATGTATTTTTAAAAACACGCACACGCACACACAGAGAATGAGATACGCATGCCCTTTAATTTTATTTTAAAATGCCATATATATTGCAGGACATATTTCTGGCTACTGTGGATACAATAGCGAGCACGATCGAGTGGGCAATGGCGGAGCTCCTGCAGCACCCAGAGACCCTCCAAAAGCTCCAGAACGAGCTTCGGGCGTCCTCGGGTCCAAGCCGTGTGTGGAGCACTGCGACGTGGGCCGTCTCCCCTACCTCCGGGCAGTCCTCAGGGAGACGCTCCGGCTGCACCCGGTGGTGCCGCTGGTGCCGAACGAGGCCGAGCGGGCGGTGGAGATCCAGGGCCACGCCGTGCCCAGGGGCTGCACCGTGCTCGTCAACCTCTGGGCGGTGCACCGCGACGCCGCGGCGTGGCCGGAGCCCGACAGCTTCGTGCCGGAGCGGTTCCTGCCGCCGTCGCGGCTCGAGGAGGCCGCCGGCTTCGTGGGGACGACGGAGTTCGACTTCATCCCGTTCAGCGCCGGCCGCCGCGCCTGCCTTGGCCTGCCGCTCGCCACCAGGATGCTGCACGCCATGCTCGGGTCACTGCTGCTCAGGTTCGACTGGGAGCTGCCGCGGGAGGCGATCGAGAATGGCGTGGACATGTCCGAGAGCCTGGGGTTGACGATGACCATGGCTAACCCGCTCAAAGCTATAGCCAAGCCGTGGAGTATGTGACGCTCTGTATTGGATCACTTGTCTCTCCTCTAAATTCGGACCTGTACAACATGTATTGGGCAACTTCGTTGCAGGATTTCAAATACATAATAATAATGAATCCATAATTATATTCTTTTTCCACTTGTCAAAAAATAGTTCCCTTTTTTTTTCAAAAAATATTTGTGCAGCAAACAACCAAATTCCAGTTGTTCAGTTCAGTTTAGGCTCTGAAAGTCTTGTCACATTGATTGATGACTGATAATCATTCCAGTAATCTCTTGTGATTGAAACGTGAGGCCGTGGCTGCACAGTTGTGGTGTTGTCGAGCGTGCAAACAATTACTAGAGCATACAATATCTCGGCAGGGGCATAAAAGGTTAAGCCCACTAAAACCTTCTATTACTTGAGAGCCAGAGCAGTGCTAAATGCCAAACAGGTACATCTGCTACAGAAACCAACAGTAAAGTTGCTCCATGGTGAAGTTAATGGAGCAGAGTTTGAAAAAACTGGAGCAAAACAGTCCCAAACAGGCCTAACTGGTAAGTTCACTTTAACCTGCCAGAATGTATTCCTAAACCCTTATTATTGAGATGTCTTTTGATAAGTTCTTCACAGTATCGCAGGACACTACAGTACTACAATCAATTTTATCCTTCCAAAATTTAGTGACCAGTTCAAAATTTGCACAAAAGAATTCATGTACGCTTTAAACTTTCCAAACCATGAGTTTATGATTTTTTTTTTTTCTCTTCAGACAATATATGCAAACCACAAGGCATGTCAGCAGTTGGAGCCACGAAATGTGCCAGCTATGACATCGTCAGTAGATTCTGAAGGCCTATTGGACAATTCAAATGCCAAATCCTATTATTGCAATTTCCCTAAATTAGACAGTGTTTTTGCATTTCTTATTATTATTATGAAAAATCCAATTCCAAACCTCAGGTAAACTGAGCATGACCGATTTTCATTCAACAGATAAAATTCCCCTGATTGGAAGGAACAAACGATCATCATAGCAAAGTTCACAAAAAAAAAAGAGATCTTCATAGCAAGGAAACATCCCCAGCAGCAACTTAAGGATAGATTTTTGCTGTCACACAGTAAACAGTAGTACCAGTACAACTACAGGATTAGAAATAAACACCAACATATATCATCATAATTAGAGTGCATTGCTGACACGAGACAACTTCCTTCTGAATATACCCAAAAGATGCCAAAGATACCACTAAGTCAAGCAGCTGGCCAACAGAACAACAGGGCTCCTCAAGCAGCAGTGGTCCATTTCAACTAGCAAAATCAACATACCTCGACCATCTGTACGTAATATACATCAATTAGATTTTTCTCCAAGATAAATAACAAATAACAAGATTTTCTGACAGGGAGCTGAATGGCAGAACTCAAAGTATCCAAACAAAATATGTTGTCAACATTAACCTGCTTAAAATGGCCTACATATGACTTGTCCATAAATTCAATGCAAGGAAGAAGGCTAACTGAGTGAAACGAATAATACAGGAGAAAGCAGCTACCGAGGAACTTTACCACAACAAACATATATTTAACTGAAATCAAAGGATGGGCACTCAGTGATCCATGGATATCAGTAGTTTCACTAGTTCAACTTAGCTTGACTAACTTTTCAGTTAGAGCTAGAAAAAATTAGTTAGACTTGTATTAATCTCAACAAATGATTCAATCCATGCCCATCTAATCTTAATTAGAGACCAATACATCATCCACGTAAAGTTAAAAATGGTATCCCAGACGTGTATTTATATTGCGTAAGAAAATTATAATCATAAGCATTTTTATGCCTGAGATAACAGATAACAAACTCAGCACTCTGCATCTCGTGGTGACATTGTAGAAACTTCACACGACTTCGGCATCTCACGGTCTACAATTCAGTTAGTAATTAAGGTGATTCCTGCAGCCACCTTTTGTTCAGACTTTTCATAAAAGAAGATATGAATCAAGCTGCCACATTTTATTATTTTCACATAAATCTCTGCAGCAATAATCTCGCTGTATAAATACTTGTGCATTTGGCTGAATAATATAAAATTAATTTCACTTTCGTCAATAATGTATATGAACAAGTTCAGATCAACTTCTTAAAGCAGTTTCTTACAGGGCTGTAACCCAATGATGGAAATGTTTGAAACTAATCTGTATTGCTAACGGGATTGTAGGTTGAGTTAAGAAAAAGGAACTATAGATTGCAATATAGCCAAATGAACTACCGAGAACAAGAATGCGGCACAAAAGAAATTGAACACTAAACATAGCTCCACCATACCAATGGTTATGGAAGCATACCAAAGATTGTACAAAAGTTACCAATCCACGACAGGATGCTGGACTGCTAGTAGTTAGATAGTTAGACTGCCTCAATCAACTGGATATCTCTAAAAACAACGTCCCTATATGGTACAACTATGGGGACAAATACTTCACTGAGAAGCTGCACAAATGAAGGAAAAAACATGGTGACCAAACTTCTGAGTTTTAACACAAATGGAAGCTGTGATGGAGAAACATGACCAAAAAACCACAGAAAAATCATGCCATGTGGCATCCAATTTGGCCATAAGCAGCTTATAAGTTATACCAATATGCCCAATATATCTCCACTAGTATCTACATAGGCCTAGGTAACAGAATTTTACTTTCTTTTTTTTTGCTTTTTGTTCCCCTTGTTTGTAAGGTTCAGTAATATCATTGTTACTGACCATTCTTGTGAAACAGAACATGTAAACAAATTTTCTCTACTACAAGCATTTAAGCACTATTAGCACGAGAGTTTAATCAAATTGGCATAGAAGATGGAAGTAAAGTTGTTTTCTTAAGGAGAATGAATTGAATTTGCAACTCCTGCATAATACAATCTCAAAAATTACAATCTGCAACATTAGTATACCTAGGTATTTACACAATCAACTATCGCCACATCTATCTACACATGCTAGTCATTCAAATAAGTTGCAATGTACAAAGACACAAGGATGGGGTTGTTTTCTGTTTTCATACTCCACAGTAAGCACCAATGCTTCTAATAATCAATAAATAATGTCTGTGTATGCAAGAAATAAAACAGTGAAATCGATGCAATAGTAACATGAACAACACAGTCTAGTTTAATCATGAATTGGCATTTGGCAAGGAGGCACTCAAGGTCATACTTCATGAAAATAACAGAAAAAAAGCAACACAAAATTATTAATATGGTTCAAACTTCTATTGCAAAGTAAAATGTTGCAGGTTTGCACCTAAACACATAAAAAGGGTATAGCTTTCTGACAATAGCACTAGCCACCAAAAAATCAATCTTAGAAATTTTTGGTACGTAAAATAATCAAGTGCATTTAGCTTACCAAACCGTCTGACTGATAAACACCTTCAAAAGATATAATCACCAGGGCATCATACGATCCATCAAATGGATCCGAAGCCAAATCATGGATGTGCTTCATTTGTACCGAGGTAGACAACATCCATTTAGGATCAGCTTCAAAATAAAATGTAGCACCTCGAGAAGCTCTGCCATCTACCTCTAGCTTCTTATGTTGTCTGGCAATCCATTTTGTACCACATTGGTCATGACGGACTACAAACTTCATAGTTTCAAGCACTCTGGCGTTTAAGATGAAGAACTTGATGAAATTTACATCTGCACGGTTGTCCTCATAATTTATTATCTGCATCTTCTTGAGATGCCGATCAAGGCATTCGAGTGGAGCATAGGCTTGTTCGTTCTTCAGAAGCATCCGAGTATATGACTAAAACAGGAAGAGTGAAGGAAAGCAACACAACATAAGTTGAATTCCATCATGATTTCTGAATGCACAGTTTGGTGCCACAAACAAGTAGATGTATGTAAAAATTTAAGACAGACGAAAATCTCACCACAATGTATAACTTTTCCACGCATGGAAAGCATTTTAAGAAGCCAATGACAAGATCCAGATCAGGAGCAGTGAGGAGGGCTAAAGTCTTCACAGTGCGCATCACATTGGGCAGGCTAATAATAGGCACCATTTTCTGAAATAAGGTATGAACATAAACCATATGGTCTGGCGAAAGGCGACATTATACAGACATGGAAATGCATTGGGCTAAGTGAACGATGTAGTACCTCGAAAAGCATGGTTCCAAGCTGAAATATGGGGATGTCATCATGTAGATAGCCCAATGTCTTCAGTTTGGGTGCATGAATAACCCGGATCACCAGGCCATAAGTTGGACGCTGTGGGATAAGCGTTTCTAGGAGAGGCGCGTCCTCAACAATGAGCTCTTCCAGCTTTCCCTCCAAGCCTTTCACACCATCCGACACGCCAAGGCTCCGAAGGGTCATGGAGCTGATATGTAAACTCTGGCAACCAATGTTACCATCCAGAACCAAGGTCTCCAGGGCAGAGCATCCAGACAGGACGGCATGTAGAGCAGTCCCAGATATGTGGACATTGGCAAGTGTGAGGTTCTTGAGGTTTGGGAAATTGAGACTGTTGTTTGGGAGTGTGAGCTGGTTATTGTCGTAGCGACTAAAATGCAAGTGCAGAGCACAGACTGAAGGCAGAAGACGGAGCATAGACTGTGGAAGTACACGGTATGAACAAATCTCTAACTCCTGGAAGTTGTTGATCTTGGGGGATTGCATCAATGTGTCCAAACTCGGGTGGTATCCATAGGTGAGTGACAAGCGACGGAGAGGGCCCTCGTGCCTGCTCAACTGGCTGCAGATGGAGGCCACTTCCGCTTCCCCTCTGTTGTAATTGATATTGATATTGACCTTGAGGTTGAGAGGCGCGTTGCGCCAAAGGGGCCGCCACCGGCGCGAGAGGATCTGAGTGCGGGCGCCATGCTTGGTGGGGAGGAGGGTGATGATGCTGCTTAAAAATCTCGTCGGGGAGGCTGCTGATCAGATCCGGACCCCGGGGAGGCGCCGGCACTTCTTGGACACGGCGTCGTCCCTCATCCTCCAGCCTCCTCTTCTTCCTCTTGGCACTTGCATCCATAGCCGCACCACGCGTCCACTACAGCAAAAGGAGCACTGAGTGGAACTGTGCAAAGCATGATCAGAAATTTCGTAGAGAAATCGAGAAAACCAGTTGCTCCCAAACCCTAACCAAAACCCCAACAGGCGCCGCCGTCGTGTTCCGGGTATTTACCTACAAGATGACCGTCGGCCCGCTAGGAGCGGCGCCCCGTCCACGCAATGACGCAACGCTCCACTCGTCGCCGACTCTCCGTTCCGAGGCCGAGGGAACTAGAGGGAGGGGAAGAGGCAGTGATTGCTCAGGGGCTGCTGCTGCGGCTGTTGAAGACGAAGGGCCCATGCGGAGTATTAAAAAGAAAACAAAAAAAAACTGAAACAGGGTGTAAGTCAAAACGTGCCCAAGTCCATTTTTTTATAATGAGTGATTGTGTTAATTAAGAACGATTTAAATAAGTTAAAAAGAGCACACTAGCGCCCGGGCATCCGGAAGTGGGCGTCTGTCCGGACTCCGCCCGGGCGCTCGGTCTTTACCCGAAAAATCGGGTTGGGTTTTTCGGGTTTTATTTCGACCTTTGTTTGGTCTTCGGTTTTCGGTTACCCGAGAACCTAACAATTCGGTCTCTGGCACTGGGTTCGGTCTTTTCAGGTAAAACCGAAAAGACCGATATGCACACTGAAGGAATCACATTCAGTCATTCAGTCATTGAAAGATCTTTAACTCACACATTCAGTCACTGAAAAATCTTTAACTCTTTGCATTCACGGGTCGTAGCTATTATGAGAACCACAAGAGTGGCAGCGAGCATCACAGTCACCACGCCCAAGCGGTGAACCATCATACTTGCTGCCTAGGGGTTCCACTGACAGCCTGGAGATGAGGTGGTACCCGTGTTAGAAACGTGATCAACATAAACAGATGATCTAGCCTAGTCACATGAACATATCGCCTATATACAATTAGGAATTAAACATGTACCTTTCAAATCAATCGCCATGGTGGAGTAGGGATGCTTTCAGGAGCAAGAGGTCGATGAAGACCACGGCGACATTCAGGATGTCAACGACACTGGCTTATCGCTATTGTTGTCGTAGTCAAGGAAGAAGGGTGGCTGCCTTTGGGTTGGTCCAGCGCCCCCATAGGATCGGAATTGGAAAATGTTGGAGTGGTTACTGCTTCTACTGAGCGTTGCCCAAAAGAGGAGGCAGACCCTCCAATTTAATGTGGCGTTGTTCGGCTCGGGGCTGCAACCATTGGTTGGTTGGGCGCTATCGATCGTTGCGCATGCATCAGGGACCGCATGACTTGCTTCCCCAAAGAAATGGTCCTTGACCAGTTGACCACATTAAGATCACTTGTTCCAACATTCTCCCCTTTGATCGAAAGCTAATTATCATATGTCCACACTTAGTAGAACAATGTACTGAAACATCGTGATATAATAGTCAAGAAGAAATGCTATTGCAACACAAATATCGACAGCACATCAAACAACCTTAATAGGATAAAACATAGACGTAATGGGAGTTGGTTGTGTTATGGTCCTTATCCTGAATCAGAGGCTTTTCATCAAACCTATGCTGACAACATGTTTTTGAAAAAAATTGGGTGGTAAGCCTTTTGTTAGGGTTTAGGGTGCACTATATTGATAGTTAGATCCTGAATTCTATCTTTCACAATAAAATACTTGTTGTAAAAGTGTTCGCCAACACCACTTAACTTGTTGTTACTCGAAAAAGAATATTGATGATTGATTATTGTAATATAACGTAATTGGTTTGAAATGTTGTCAACCACTTTGAGTCCGGGAAAAAATTCTTTAACCATACGCTTTCCCAATACTCCCTCCGTCCCTTTTTTGTTTGTCTCTAGAGAAGCGTGTTTGTGAGGGAAACACGGTTCTCTGGAGACAAACATTTAAAGAACGAGAGGGAGTAGCTTCATAACATGCCAAAATTATGCATGCATGGTTGACCCTATTGCTATGGATTGCTTACAACTTTTCCGTGAAATAGCTCCTCCTGCTAGTGTGAAGACATATCCTGGTGTTGACATTCTACCGTCAACACAACCAGCATGATCAGTAGCTTCAAGGCTATAAAGACTTGAAGAAAAGGGAGAGGGAAGAAAAGAGGGGTATTTCTACTCCTAATTGAAATTTAAGACAAAATTCATTATTTAGCATCAGAAAACGTTGCAAATATAATTCCTTATTTAGCATCAAAAGATAGAAAACTTCCGCGGTATAGCATTGGTTTGATTTTTTTTTTTTCCCTATAAATAACAATACCATCTAACACCGTTAACTAGCTCGGAGGGAAAAAAAAACCATTTCCCCTGTTTTTCATGTGTAGCGCACTGTCCAAAAAAAAATGTGTTGTCATAATTCATTCATTAGTAATCTATGGAAAGAAATGGTACTGCAAAAGTTGTTTAATGTAAAAAAAAAAAAAATCATACCGACAAATATGTTTATTGTCAAAAAAAATATGTTAAGCAAATCACTTAATGTGTCGCTGGTGTTACACATGAAAAAAATAGGGGTAAAACGATATTTTCCTCCATCAAGTTAATGATGTTAGGGTTAGATCTAACAATAATGCTATTTAGGGAACTGAAAATAAATAATGAGTGCTATATCGTGGCACTTTTACCTTTCCTTGCTAAATAAGAAATTGCATCATTTTGTGGTACTAAATAATTAGGAAAATTTTCTTGAAATTTAATGTTGTGGCCTTGAGAGTATATCAAAGAAACTTTGGTTTTACAAAGAAAGTGTAAAATCACTAGAAAAGGAACACTGGAGTTGAGTTTCTAAAATGTAAAACGATAGATTTTATAGATTGGTATTGTTCTTTTACATAACAAAAATACTTTGCATCCAAAGTGGCCTAAAACTTATGTCAAAAAAAAGTGGCCTAAATTTGCAAGGCGCAACATAGCTCCAAGCGAATTTTCGAGAGAGCAATTTTATATGACCCAATACATTTGGCGGCATGGAGGCTTTATTCCCGCTCATTCCTCCCTTCTTTTCGTTTGACCAGCCTAAAAATGGCGCCAAATAAATCTCTCCAGCCTATAACTTGATCCTCTTTCCCCGATCCACACCACGACACACACCAAACCCTCTCCCTCCACCCGGCCAGCCGCCGGCCTCCATGGAGGACGACGCGGCCACCACCACCACCCGCCGCAAGAAGATCAAACTAGATCGAATCGATGGGCTACGACACCCGGAGATTGGCAACCTGCCCGCCAGCGACCAAGGCCTCGACTTCATCGGGCGCCTCCCCGACGAGGTTCTTTGCAGCATCATCTCCCTCCTTGGCCTCAAGGAGGGCGCCCGCACCCAGATCCTCTCCCGCCGGTGGCGCCCTCTCTGGCGCGCCTCGCCTCTCAGCCTAGAGGCCGACAGTAGCCTCAGCAGCCAGGAGCGGAAGCGAATCGCATTGGTCTCAAGATCCTCTCCGACCACCAGGGCCCCGCGCGCCGCTTCTCCCTCCCCAGCATGCGCCTCCGCGACCGCTACGCCAAGATCGACGGGTGGTTGCGCGCCAGAGCCCTCAACGGCCTCGAGAAGATCCATTTCGGCTACGAGATCGAGGAACCGCGTCTGCGTTACCCGCTGCCGCCGTCCGCGTTACGGTTTGCGCCCACACTCCGTGTTGCCGAATTTGGAAACTGCGAGTTCCCCAGGGACATCGCGCCATCGCTCAAGTTTCCCTGTCTCAAGCAGTTCACCCTGCGTTCTGTCATCGTGTTGGAAGACATTCTTCACAGCCTGCTGCGTGGCTGCCCTGTTCTCGAGAGCCTCTTGCTGGACGGGAATGCTGGAGTTGGGTGCCTCTGCATTAACTCACCGACTCTAAGGAGCATTGGCGTCGGTGCTTCTAGCTGTGGGTTGAGAGTAGCAAATCCTATAATGCTCCATGATCTTATTATAGAAGATGCCCCTTGCCTTGAAAGATTGTTACCACTTCACCATGGCAATGGCCCACCAACAATCCGGGTTGTGCGGGCTCCAAAAACTGGAGATATTAGGCCTGCTGTCGGATGGCATCACCAGACTTGATCTTGGAACCACTGTTTTTCAGGTAGCAGCTGGCTTTCATTCCTCTGTTTTGTATTCTGGATTTATATGTGCTAGCTACTAATTTTTCCGTCTCCTGATTTTTGTCCAGAAAATGATTGCCATAAGCCTGTCAACCTCGGTGCGCACTGTAAAGATTTTGGCCCTGGTCTCTTGGGGGCCTAATCTGGATTCAGTTGTTGACTTCCTCAAGTGTTTCCCCTGCTTGCAGAAGCTTTATGTCGACGTGAGTATTTGTCTTTGCTTGCTTTATGTGCCAATATGAACAGCTGAGACATAATACAATCTAGTGAGCTACTGTATGACATTGCTGACTGCACACCTAGTAACTGCTTTCATATTGTTTCCTTTTCTTTTTATCCAGTCTCACCTTCAAAAAGAGTAGAAAAAATAAATGGAGCTATAATCCACTGGATCCAATTGAATGCCTTGAGTCTCATCTTAGACAAGTGGTCGTGACAAATTATTGGGGCATGAGACCTGATGTTGACTTTGCCAAGTACTTTGTTTTGAATGCAAAAGTCCTAAAGAAAATGGTACTTGATTGCTTTAACAACTGCAATGATAAGTGGATGGCTAATCAACACAGACGGCTTCAACTGGACAACAAAGCTTCTCAAGATGCTCAATTTAAATTCAGAGTTGGTTTTTGGTTCAGTTCATTTGCAACCGACTACAAGACACACAGTTCGAGGGATGATCCCTTTGACAGCCGCTTATATGCAGATGATGCATGAAGATTCAATGGCCATTCAGAAGATTGTCTTATCTTTATGTCTAATGCCCAAAGTTTAGTTTTTCCTGCTAGGCGTTTAATTTGTTGTTTTGCTATTTTTTTACATACTCTTCTTACTAAAGTTACTACAAATTTGTGATCACTGTATTGAAGTTGCAAGCAGTGCCAGTCTGTGCAATTTTGTTGCAACAGCTTACTTTACACACCTGTTTATATATTCAATCTTTTGGAGAAACATATATACTATTTTTTTATGTGGTAACAACCTCAATTCTTGTCTTAGCAATTGTTTGCTTACAAAAGCATATTCTGGTGTTAGTTTTCATTTATGTGTTGCTTCCTTTTTTGGCTACACATAAGTTTACCTTGTCAGCATCTTTGTCAAGAGCTGCTGGAGCAGAATTGGGATGCCAATTTATGATTCTCTTGATCCCTTGCATTTTCTTAAAAAGTTTGAACACAACCGAATGTGTCTTTTTTCATGGAAATCGTCATCATCATGAGCTGGAGTATTTGGACAATCAGGAATGGTGCTTTTTCAGAGAGATAGCTGAAAGCAGTTTAAGGTGCATAAACATCCTCAGACAAGTCTTTGGCTGACTGTTGTGGCGCAAAAAACAAATATTTTCTACAGATTGAATTATGGCTAGAGTCGCTTGTGTAATCAATCTTATCTGTTTTGTTTCCTATTTTTGTTTCTTGAGCTTTTTATGTCAGCTCTGAAACCTCCCTTTCTTGTTTTCCTGTAACTTGCTTGGTTACACTTCAATAACGTTCCCTCAAAAACAAAAAAATTCCATTGAGTTAATTGACAAAAGGTATAAAAGTATGGGGAAAAGTAAACTTGATTTTTATGAATAATTGCCCCAACATATCTTGGATGTTGCCTATGTATGAATAGTGAATTATAGGATTGTTAAAAATTAATATGAACAGTCAGAAAAATGGAATCAGATCAACATAATTGGAATAAGTTAGTATCATTTTATCCTTTGGATCAAATGAAGTGTTGCATGCTTATCGTCTGCACTTAAGAGCTGGTATTGTGTAACTAAAATACAGCAGGGGTCCTTGACATCACATTTCACCACTTATCAAGGACCAGACAATGGAACTTGGCATCTGTAATTGCGCTCTTTCATCATATAGTTTTTGTACCTAGTAATGGATCATTTCCATTTAACAGTTACAATTATTACAATGATTACTTATAATTGTCATCCAAGTTAAACTTGTGCTCTGTTTTGGCAGCGACGTTATGTCAACCATAATGCAGAACTTTTTCTGGATAAGTTGCTGATTATACTGCTGGGTTGAAATTATGTCCATTACCTCTTTTCGTGTTTGAGAAATGGTGATTCAATGTTTACACCCTTGGGTATTTTGATATCTGCTCTGCACAAGCACTATTTGTCCTGTTCGTTATATTTGTGTCCTGCCTAACTCCATTCGAACCATGCTACTATGTTCTATCTAGATTGTTTAAGCGAAGGTTCAACAATATGCCATGTAATGTTTTGATCTAGCAGTGTACGACCCTTCTCTGATATTATGATTCTAGTGCGATGCTGCAAAGTTTACAGCTGTTGCCAGAGCACGGCTGTTGATCACTCTGGGTCTGATTTGAGCCATTGGAGTTGGAGAGTTTAGGCCTTGAGGACCATTCTTTTCAAGCAGAAAACAAATTGTGAATATAAGAAATGTAGTCCATCATTCTCTTTATTTTCAGATATAATACCCCCACGTTTAGGCCTCCTTTGGAAACCCGATCTTTTTTTTTATGACGAATGGAATTTATTTCAACAGCATGAAGCAGTTAAGAGGGAGAAGCACTCCCGACAATCACTTAATCATTCAACAACTTCAAGGTCTTGTTTGTATCTCATCTTCTTGTTAATCCCTTAATCATCATGTGTTGTCAAACTCTGAAGGTACATATCTTGTGGTAAGCTCATTAGTACTACTATCCTTAGGCTTGTTTAGAACTCCTGAGAGTCTACAAATTATTTTTGTTTCATACCTCCAGTTGAACAAGTCATGTATACATTCTTCGCAAAAATAAGTTATGCATACATCGTTTTCGAGTTTTTGTGGGACATGACATGTCTTGCAATATACAAGATTCAGCTTATTTTTCTGTATGGTTTTGGTAAGGCAACACTGTTTCTTGAGCAGTTTAAAACTGATTTGTTCCAGCTAATTGTAATATTTTAACTTAGCATACCACGTGTGAACTTTTAACCTAATATATACTATAATGCGAGGACAATGCGACTGGTATAATATTGGTACCGTACCATGTTATATCATTTAGTTTCAACAAAGACATCCTTACAATAGAAGAAGCATCAAGGTCCTGTTTTGGAACATAAGGGGAATCAACTCCCAGGAAAAATGGGATGCTTTGTAAGAGATAAAATTCAAGAGAGTGCTGGTCAGGTTTTATGTCTGCAGGAAACAAAGAGGGACAACTTTGATCTTTTCTATATCAAAAAAATTCTGCCCAAGATTCTTAGATAAATTCATCTTTTCTCCATCGGATGGAGCCTCGGGTGGACTGCTCACGGTATGGAATAGTAGCATTCTTGATAGTGATATCATACAAACAAACTCATATGCTATCACTGTTAATTTTACATCCAGACTAGACAACAGCTCTCTTTGCATTAGCAATATTTATGGTCCATCACATCCTGCTCTTAAGCATGCTTTCATTACATGGCTGATAAACTTTGACACTTCAAATTTTGAAAACTGGATGCTAGGGGGTGACTTTAATCTAATCGGATGTCAAGAAAATAGGAACAAGCCCGGGAGGAGATATTAATGAGATGAATATGTTCAATGAGCTCATCTTTGATCTAGATCTATCAGAAGTGCCATTCAGTGGAAGAAATTATACTTGGAGTAATATGCGGCAAAGATCCTCTTACGGTTAAACTTGATTGGGTCTTCACATCGACAGCTGGGTGACCTCCTTTCACGCAACCAAGGTACAACCCCTCTCAAAACCAATATCTGATCATATTCCTTATGTAGTCCACATTGGGTCCTCCATTCCAAAATCTAATGTCTTCAGATTTGAAAGCTTACGGTTGGATCATCCCGGATTTTTTTGAAACAAGGAGCAATCTTTGGAACAACTCCCCACATTTTGCAAATCCAAAGTGAAACATCTATCAACCAAACTTAAACATGTCGATCGGGGCTTAGGAAATGGAGCAAATCTCTATCCAATCTTGGAAAATTGATTCATAACATCAAGTGGGTGTTGCAACTTTTAGATGGGCTTGAAAAACAAAGATCCCTTTCAAGGTTAGAATCGCTTTCGAGAGGTTTAGTAAAATCTCATTTGAATAATCTGTTAGAATCCAAAAGAAAATTTTGGAAACAGAGAAATACCATTAGATGGGTCAAGTTTGGAGATGAAAATACTAATTTCTTTCATCTTATGGCTACTATTTCACATAAGAAGAATTTTATAGTTTCTCTTCTAGACAATCAAGGCAATCAAGTCACTGATCATCAATAGAAGGCAAATCTACTATGGACATCCTATAAGGATAGGATGGGCATTAGTGAATTCAATGGACTAACCTGCAACCTTGCTGATATCCTAATATCATCTGATTTGTCTATACTTGATGAAGACTTGATAATTCGAAATTGATTTGGTCATCAAAGAGCTACCAAATAACCATGCTCCTGGTCCTGATGGCTTTAGTGGGCTTTTTATCAAAAAATATTGGCATATCATTGGGGCAGATTTCAAAAGGCTACTTCAGGACTTTTGCACTCTCAACCGCAACCTGAGAGGTATCAACTCCTCATTTATAGCTCTAATACCCAAGAAAGATAATCCTGAGAATGTGAATGATTTTAGACCAATCTCCTTGACAAATTATTCGAAGAAGTGCATCACCAAGATCCTCGTCTACAAGACTACAATAAAAAATTATGAATCTCATTCATGAGAATCAATATGGTTTCATAAAAGGAAGAACAATTCAGGACTACTTGGCTTGGGCTGTTCAATTTCTACACTTACGCTATCATTCAAAAAAGGAGATTGTTATTCTCAAATTAGATTTTGAAAAGGCCTTCGACGGGGTTGAACATCAATTCATAATAGAAGTACTTAAGCATAAAGGTTTCTCCACTAAATGGATTGATTGGGTCACCAACATTCTATCAAGTGGAAGCTCTTCAGATTATCCTGAATGGGATACCAGAAAAAAAGTTTTAATTGTCTTAGGGGAGTAAAGGCGGGGGTGATCCATTATCACCTCTACTCTTTGTGTTAGTCTGCAGATACTCTTCAATCATTAGTTAACAAAGCTTGGAGAAATCAACCATCCTTTGGACAATAACTTCTTGGGAGGCTACCCTATAGTACAATATGTTGATGACACATTATTGATACTTCCTGCAGAAGACTCTTCGATTCTTCATCTAAAGGAAATTCTCAAAATTTTCTCGCATTCCTCGGGGCGATGGTTAACTATAGCAAATCCAGCTTGGTACCCATAAACCTTAATAACACAAGGACTCAAAATCTAGCTAACATTTTGGGATGTCAAGTAGGTTCTATGCCCTTCACCTATCTTGGACTACCTCTGGGCACAACTAGACCAACTTTTAGTGATTTCTCTCCCCTCATCAGCACAATAGAAAGGAGACTGTCCTGTGTCAGCAAGCTTCTTTCATACAATGGGAGATTAATCTTGGTAAATTCTGTTTTTTCATCCTTGCCCACTTTCTATATGTGCAGCCTTAAATTACCACCCATGGTGGTAAAGCCCATTGATCATTTCAGGATGAATTGTCTTTGGGGGAAATGTGAGGCGATATAAGAGGAAGGTGCCTTGTGGCTTGGGAAGAAGCCTGCAAATCCAAAGAAAGTGGAGGATTGGGTATTATTGACATTCAACAACGAATGATGCACTCGATGAAACATTTAGACAAGTTTTATAACAATGCGGACATTCCCCGGGTCAAATTAACTTGGAACCAACTCTATTGCAATGGTGAAAACCCCCTCATAACGAGACCTCCAAATGGGATCTTTTTGGTGGAAGGATGTACTGAAATTATACAATACATTCAAGGACCTTGCCATTTGTTCACCATAGAAAGGTAATTCTATTTCTTTTTTTCTGATATTTGGGTAGATCGGGCTATGAAAGATAAATTCCCAGAATATTCTCTTTCACCAGGAAACCCAAGTGTAGTGTCGATTTTTATTTAAACCAAACTTTCCAAAGAATTTTCTGTCCAACCCTTTCTCGGTGGCCACTTTTTACAGTTGAATGAGATTCAACTAATTTTACAAGATTTACAGACTTGATGAGAATCAACATGATACTTGGAGTTACAAATGGGGTACCTCTCTGCCTATAGCAAAAAAAAAGCCTATAAGCACCTAACGGGTAATCCTCCCCGCTTCTCCTCTATACAAATGGATCTGGTGCGGGAGTAACCCGGGCAATCGAAATTTTTCTTAAGCTCTTGGTTAGAGATAGAGTGAATACTAGAAATCTCCTCGAAGGAAGAACATGTCTCTTGCCATCCATAGTTGTGTGCTTTGCAATCTAGATGTTGAAGAAACTTATCTACACTTGTTCTTCCTGGGACAGCAGTCTTAATCCAGTGCAGATGTTTCTCAAAGCCAAGATGGATTTCAATAGTATTATTTTCGTAGAGAGCTTGTGATTTGTGCCTGTTGGGCCATTTGGAAAATTAGAAATGGAATTATCTTTCAAAATGGTCAACGAGACATGGATGAATGGAAAAGAGTGTTCAAATATGAATTCATGCGGTTTTGCCTTAAGGTTAAACCTTCTAGAGTTGCCATCTTTCAAGCTTGGAGAGATAGTCATGTATAGGTCTTTTTCTTTATTTTTCTTTTGGGCCTAGATGCCTTGTAATTTCAGCTTGTACCATTCTTTTATTTAATTAAAAAAAAAGAGAGGTCGGGGGCTCCCCGACCGGTTCGGTCAAAAAAAAAAAAAAACAAAGACATCCTTAATAAGTCAGTGATCATCTGGATTTCTATCTCCAGTTAAACATTCTGAAAATCGTACATACGCTGTTTCTTTTTCTTTTCGCAGAGTAGCAAACATCTTTGACAGATACCCGTAAAGGCCCTATCACTATTTTTCATTTTTTTTTTTTTTTGCAACAGAAGTTTCAGAAATGGTGTAGTTGTTATTATTTTGTTAGCTCATCATATTTTTCGAGATACATGTCTTGTGTTGAAATTTCTTAAGCTTGTTTAGTTGTCTTACAGTTTTCTGAGTCGTTAGATTGGTGATTCACATGTTCTCTAGCCTGTGTAATTTCATTCTGGTGCACACCAGTTATGGAAGAATACCAGTCATATTTCCTCCTAGATGGATCTGAGAAATAGCACAGTTAATCAATCAGGAATCAGGAGACGCAATTTAAGCTGAGCAATGGTAATGAGATTTTGCGCTGAACATGATTGTGCAATTGTGTATAGACTATAGTATTATTGCGGTTGTACTAGTTAACCTCATTAGAATATTGTGAATTTTAGACTGACTTTTTTTGGGGCGTCACCGCCACCATGCCTTCCTCCAGATGCCGATCTGGCCGCCACTGAACCAATTGTCCGCACCACGCAATGCCATGAGCGGATTCCGCCGCCCAGCCACGTGAGTAGAAGCATTTGCACCCCTGCCAATCCACGCCATTGCCATTGCCATTGCCGCTGCCGCGTCCCACAGCTGCCACTGTTGGGCGGGCCGAT
Organism: Hyparrhenia diplandra; assembly: GCA_015847255.1. NCBI lineage: Eukaryota > Viridiplantae > Streptophyta > Magnoliopsida > Poales > Poaceae > Hyparrhenia > Hyparrhenia diplandra. The sequence goes on along the minus strand of JADLZK010011244.1, from coordinate 126,883 downwards.
GTCAACGCCGTCACGCATGGGCCAGCCTTGTTGGCTACATGCCACAATTGTGCGCCTGACTAGTCCGACCAGTCGCGGGGGGGTTCGCCGCATCAGCACCGGAGCCACCGGATCCAGCACCGGAGCCGTGGATGCGATCGCTGGTGGCTGGAGTAGGCACCACCACTGTGGGAAGAAACCACCATAGGGAGAGGAGAGAAGGTTGGAGGAAGAGAAAGAGAGCCCTGCTGCCACCAACTCATGGGTTGTGTGGCCTCCGGCAGCATGCTCCGGCGGCGGCAAGGAGGCATAGGAGGGAGGGAGGTGGTGTTTGTGGCGCTGGCAGCATTGCTGCCCGTGTCGCCCAGATCGGGCGACGCGGGGCTGGGATGGATGATGGATGAATTATATTTTATTGACCTTATTATTGACAAAAGATATAGAAGTTTTAGGAAAAGTTATTATATATATATATTAATTGGCCCCAACATATATGTGGATGTTGCCTATGTATGAATAGTGAATAATAAGCTTGTTAAAATTTCAGATCAAAATAGCTAGAATAAATTAATATCAATCTAGAAGTATCAGTTACCTTCAGATCGAACAGAAGTGTTGTATGCTAATCATCTGCAGTGAACAACTGGTATTGTGTAACGAAAGTACCACTTATCAAGGATCAGAGAAAGAAACTTAAAAATTAAAATCTGCAATTGCACCCCTAGGAATGGGTCATTTTTGAGATAACAGAGTTACAGTTTTTTTTTTTTTTTTTTTTTTGCCAAGAAAACAGAGTTATAGTTAAAATTGTTATCCAGTTGAACATGTGCACAGTTTCTGGTCGTGACATGCTGTCAACCATAATGCAGATTTTCTGGATGAGTTTATTGACTGATTCAGCTCTATAATATTGCCAGGGTCAAACTATGCCCACTATTTTTGTCTGTGATTTATGAATGAGAAATGGTGATTCAAAGTTTACTGCCTTGGGTATTTTGATATCTGCTCTGCACATTCACTATGCATCCTGCTCATTCCATTCGGACCATGCTATCTCATTATTCGCCGTGTAATGTTTTCGTGTGTAATAGCAATGACGACCCTCTTTGGTTGGCGCCCGCGGGTCGTGCTTTGGTCGCAAAATCAGTTTTTATGTAATAATAATCGGTGAATCCAGTAGCTAGGTTCGTGTCGCTGATCGTTGGCTCCTTGCCTCCGGTCCTCTTTGGTTGTGTTTGTGTTTGTGTGGACCTGTTTGTTTCAGACTCTTTCTCTTCTTAATGAAATACGGGTAACGACCCGATCTCGAAAAAAGCAATGACAACCCTTATCTGGTATGATTCTAGCGTGAGTAGAGCCTTCCGAGTTGGAGAGTTTCAGGCCTCGAGGACCATTCAGTTCAAATATGGTTCATCACTCTACTTCAGTTACAGTACCCCATATTTATGCGGATATTGGGGTTGTGCATACAGTTACAAAATCCTCCTTAACTAACAATTATATATTGGAGGCTATGATATTAGGAATTGCTGCACCTCATGGGCAATGTAGTCATCAGTTTTCCTCTGTTTGGTTTAGCCGTGAGTCTTGGGAAAACTGCTGTGAACTTTGGATTAAATCTTTCCAGCTTCGTGTGCTTTTTTTTATTATTCCTTAGTATACTTGTAAAATCTGTACAATTTCGTCTTTACGAATGGTTAGCTGTTCCTAACGTTGATAATGAGTTGCATTCTTTGCTATGTACATTAGAACTTTTCTTAGGAGCCACTTCGTTGTTCTGTTGATCGATAAGCAGGTTGATTTTGGTTGTTTCAATAGTGTTCTGAAACAAGCTGGAACAAGGCCAAAAAAGACATCTGAAAAGAGAGAGATTAGAGCAAGTTTAGCCCATGAAAACTGTTCTGAGGGATATCTTGTTTGGCTAGAACAAGTATAAACCTAACCCGTCTCTATCTCCCTTGAAACCGCTGTGAAACAATTATCAATTTTCACCTTTTAACATAAACCCAAAAGCAGGGTCTAAAGTGCTTACAAAACCGAAAGCAACAAATAATAGCTTTAGGCTTCACACCTTTTAGTTGTTTTTTAGCAACAATAGCACTTTTTAGAAGCTTACTCAAAACGAAAAATGGTCTTCGCAACTTTGTCATTTTGAACAATGACTTCACAAAACTGTTATATAGAAGATGTATATCTTGAATTCTTTGCCATAATCTCTATTTAACCCCTTTTATGTCTTCTAATCTTAGCCATGCGAAATGACCTAACTTGCCCTTTTGCCAAAATGAACATGGAAGCCAAATCGTGGATTGGACATGTTCTGTAATAACCAATCAATGCTCGATTGTCCTAGAAGTTGAATGGACGATGGTCGTAGGTGTCGAGCTCGCCCGCTAGTGCGGCCTCGCCCAACGTGCCTCGGCCCACCTAACGGCTCGATCGACACGCTCGGTGAGCCCCCTTTGCCAGCGCTCGACGCACCATGGTAGCGCACACACTCGGGCGCGCCACCACCATGGCGCCGCCCCACAAGCTAAGCATGGCCTCACTACGATATGTTACCCAACTTGTTGCCCTACCATCTACCCGACACGGTGCCCGGGCCGAGGCATGATCCCTCGCCTTCGGTGGTGCTGCTCAATGCAACCGGCCGTGGGGGGTCTAGCTAACAAAGGATGTGCGATCTTCATTTCGATTACAAGGGCAAGTTTGTCCTTTATCATAATTGAGATTAGGTGGAGAAAAAAAGGAGCCAAATAAGGATTATGGTAAAGAAATGAAGTTACACGTCTTCTACGTGATAATTTTGTGAAGTCATTGTTTGAGATAGAGAAGTTGCAAAGTCAACCCTTTAAAATGATAGCCAATGTTCTAGAAAAATCGGCTAGCCACTTTTTCTAGAAAACCGACCTAGTTGGGTTTTTTTTATGGAAAACTAGACTAGCCGGTTTTCTAAAATAGCCCAACCTGCACTACACCACAACACCAGAATTAGGGATGGATGATCTGACGCTAAAAGCGGTTACAACGACAGACAATCTGACCCTAAATAGATATAGCGACAGACTTCAGCAGCGGGTGTAAGTCCTGCCGCTAAAAATCTTTAGCGTCAGACAGTACTTTTAGCGACAGATTGTCTGTTGCTTTGAATATTTATAGCGACAGATAGTCTGTGGCTAACTTTCAGTGACAGATGCTCTGTTAGCAAGCATATACCGACAGATCATCCAACAGTCAATTCATTTATAGCGACAGATTGTTCAACAGAACAATTAAATACAGCAAAAAAAATATAGAAAACATTTAGCTCGTATCAATATCCACATTCAAGCTTAATGTAGTGTCCACATGTCACATAAAGGTACACAAACACATGTATCATTACATGAAGATCAATATTTATTACATCCAATTAGTCTTGTACATCATATGTTTATGCACCTAAGTTGCTACAAAAGTCATAGATCTCAATACAGAACCTAAGTTGCTAGAGAAGTCATACATCTCAGTATGATGCTACTATATCCCTAAGTCATACATGGGACCAAGCAAACATGAAGCTACATCTTCCTAAACAACCTTTCCTACTAGGTAGTTACTACCACAATTTGCTCCACCAGACAAAACTATCGAAGCTTGTTGCTTGATTGCTGCTACCAAAATACAGTTGCTCTGCAACATACATGCTGATCAAAGATGTTGGTTGCAGTCCACATGCTGTTTGAACTGGATAGATGTTTGAATATGTCAATCTGCGCACATGCTAATAACAAGTGCAGATTTACATATTCAAACATTTATATGGCTCAAGCAGTAAGGAGACATACAGGTCACAGGCACAATAGGAAATCAGTCACTCACCAGTTCTTTAATGTCACATGTTGCTTATAACCCCCTCAAGTTGAGACATCTGAAACAACACAATTAGTGTACACAAAAAGATTTTAAAAATCTACTAGGACAGTATAATGTATAATTTAACTATTAGGTGAATTAGATGACAAGCTGAGCAATGCAAGTTAATTTATAATTTAACTATCTACTGTAGCAGCAAGTTAATTGTGGCATCTACTATGACAATAGATATACTGTGATGCCAACTTGTGCAAGAGCTCATGTGTGTGTGTGTGCCAATATTAGCAAATGTGACGTTCACCTATGCAAGAAGCAAGAAGACGCATGGCACCACTAGAAGCAAGCAAAACTCTAGAATGCTCACCATAGTGGAATAGTTTACTTCACTAATTAATCAACCCAATTACTACTACATATCAAATATCATTCAATATTTCATCACATCATAATTGATTCAACAAGTGAACAAGCAAACAGAATGAAAGGGAGAGTTGGACCGGGCTTACAATGATAGAATCAGAAAGTGAACAACCCTGCATGCATCTTCTCACCAGGTAGCAATAAACAAATGAGTAATAGAGTGTTATTGGTTCAAAATTCACTTATCAATTCCCAGACAAATAACAAAGCATTCTGAATCCTAGTTCACGGGGGCAGCAGTTATCTACAACCTCGGGTGTCCTAAACTACCCACAGAACAGGACAATTACCCCTTAAACATCCAGATCAAGAACACACACAAGCAACAAGAGTTAATCTAATCAATATGTTGCTAGCACCTGCTCAAGAGTAAATCATTACATTTGGTTTGAGAAAATCATCTGGATTTTGTTCAGCTTCTGAAATCATCATTTGCCAAAGAAAATTAGTGTTCATAAATAGATAATAATCAGTCAAGTAGTATCACTACTACACAACAAGGATATTGTAACACTTTCTTGTAACATATTCATCAATGTGTTACAAACGAAATCTCACAATAACATAAAAAAGAGTGTTACGAGACTTTGGTTGTAACACAAAACACTTTATTCATAAAAATGTGTTACTAACAACAATTTTAGTAACACAAAATTAGTGTTACAAGTAAAATGTTACAATTGAGTTCTACGTTGTAACACATAAATGAAACATATAAAATATGTTACAAATAAATGCCCTATAGTAATACAAAATAATGTTACCGTCCAAGTGTTACAATGAAACATATACATGTAGCCCTTCCAATTAAGAGCCACAAGGACATTGCGCTAGATGCCCCCTGCCGATCACCGCCGGGATCATCGCTGTCGTCACCGCCAACCGCCAAGTCCTGCCTTCGGTTAGTATGCTCCTCCCTAACACTAGGGTAGGATTAGAACCGATTACATCACTACGTAAAAAAAAAAAAAACGATTTGTAAGAGTTGGCCCCATTCTATTCTAAGGGGGCTGGTGATTTAGTCGCCCTTACAAATAGGCGCCGAATAATAAAATGGGGGTACTAAAATTCTTTTTTTTTAAAAATGATCTCGGATAAGAAAATGACCTTAATAAAAAATATAGATCTCGAAAAGTTATGAATCTTTGTTGTTCACAACCTTTTCATTTGACTTTATTTGATGCCTAAAAATGTGGTTGTTTGAATGTCTAACTTAAAAATTTGATTTTTTGAATGACCTCGGATGGAAAAACTTTCTAAACCAAAATTGTATATCTCAAAAAGTTATGAAACTTTGTAGTTAACAACTTTTTGATTTGAATTTATCCGGGGCCCCAAATAGTCAATTTTCACTCGGATTCGTAAGATATGTGGGGAACCAAAATAGGCAATAGACACAAGTGATTTTGTAGTGTGGTGGTAGAGAAGATGACATGCAAGCAAGAGGTCATGAGTTCGAATCCCTAAGCTTGCAATATTTCTATAAACTCTAGAAAATTAATAATGGTGAGGGATAGTGTGTGGCTGACCGGTGAGCCCTCCCTCCACTACATAAAAACATTTTGCTATTTTATTTTGGATTTAAAAATAAAATAAAATAAAAAAATATGTTACACTAGATATAGAAAAGTGTTACAAACCATGTGTTCTTTTTGTACCATATGATGCTCTCTCGAATGTTCTAGTGTTACTAGAATTAAAAAGTGTTACAAACTAAGTGTTACTCCAACAAAAATAAGTGTTACAATAAAAATCCTTGTAACACTAGAAAAATGTTCCTATAGACAAGTAAAATGTGTTACAATAAACCAGTCTATAGTAACATAGCCTATTGGAACACAAAACGAAATGTGTTACTAAGAATGGTAGTAACATTTTTTCCAATCTATAGTAACACAAGCTGGTGTTACTATATCTCTACGCTGTAGTAGTGTATTACCATTTAGTATGCAGAAAAAGAACACAACAAAGATCTTCTTGACTGAAGTACCCAAATCAACTGTAACTAGCAAATATATCCTTCTACTGCTCCTTTTCAACAACTAATAAGGCCAGGAAAATAATCTAGTCTGAAATTAACCTAAATTGTACCTCAAGTATAGCTTGATAGAACAGCCAAGCAAAAGGCACAAGCTACTCAGATCAAACCTGAAAAGGTAAAACAATCTATTTAACTATGGATGTTAACTGCAGAAATAATAAAATATCAAATTCCTTGACTCCGCAATGATTGACACATGAATTATTTCTGAACATAGAACCGACAAGTGTTAAGTGCCTAGTTACAATACTTGAATCAGAGAGATCAAGGGAGTACTGGTTGATAAATATGGCTACAGAGTACATTTGCAGATTATTAACTATTCGCCAAGAGGCCAAAACTGAATTAATTATAATTTCTGTTGGAGCTTATACTAATTATTAGACGCATGCCTTAAAAGAGGAATACTACTACATACTATCTATCTATCTAACAAGAAACTCTCTTGGTTTGTCCCAAGGCGCACATGTCATGCTTAGACATCGCCATGTTAGCTGCGTTCCCTGCAGGTTGCAGATCTGGGAATCTGGGATAAGGTCGGCTTCTGAAAAACCCCATGTTCCACCAAATGTTCTAGGAAGCTAATGCAATACTGGATTGTAATCACATCGTCACCCTAGCCTAACCATCGGTCCACCAGATCGGTGAAAATCAAGCAAGAAAGGGCAGCACACCTTTTGCTGGAGCACGGAGGAGTGGCCAGTTTGTCGCACGGTGCCGGCTGGACACCTCGCTGAGCTATGCCGCGCGTGCACGCATGGCCGTGGGCGTCGCGGTCGCTCTCCGGGTGTGTGTGATGTCGCCTCGCCACGGAATCGACAACGCCGGACTTCTCCGCCACATCGTCGGGTCCGGCTTGGACACGGGCACACAGGCGCCGACGCATGAGCGCGGCGCAGTCGTTGTTAACGCCGCCGCACTGGCCCTCGGCGACGCGCACGTGCGCGAGCGCTCGGTCGTCGTCGCGCTTAGCCCTCCCCATGCGTGCGAGCGAGCGCTTGGGCCGCCGCCGCTGCGTGTGTGTGTGTGAGAGAGAAGGAAGGAATGTACTAGGCTTTAGGGTTTGGAGGGAGGCCGGCTACAATCGATTTTGACCAGCTGAGGGATGTCGTCGACTGTTCGATCTGATCGGACGGCCACCACACATCCGGTGGCTTAGCAGGCCGTCCAGGCCGCACGCAACGCAGGGAAATAGTAGCCATATATGCTTTTTTTAATTTGTTTTCCTTTTTTATTTTAATATAGGCAACTTGAGACAAGTGTTCTGGAATATAAATAATCATAAATGGAAAATATGTACCCCTCATCGAGATCTACATCTTTGATGGCCATTTCTTCATTTGACATAGTTTGAACTACTATTTATATAAATTATTAATATATTATTAATATGTAAAAACATTTTTCTCATTTCTCGATATGAGTTTGTCTTTTAAAAAAAATGTTCTAGTCATACAGCTATGAGAGGTGTGCATTTGTGAGTAATGTGTATCTTGTGTTGTTAAAACCATTTTGGATGGTAAAAAAGTAAAATAATGTTATCATACAAGTTTTGCATATTTCTAACAAATTTTGGACCTGATAAATTATTTATTACTATTTTTATTATATGGTAATTCAACAAATAATTACAATGGTAATTAATTTTGGTCGAAAATTCTTGATTCACCAACATATTTTGGATCCATAAGCATCCTATTCAGTCAAATTTAATAAAGTGGCCCTATACTTCCTTCATAAATAGAATTATCTCTCTCTTAGTTTCATTAAAGTGTGAGATTTATCTATTTTGACATAAAAAATAATTTTGCGACTCTAAACGACTTGAACAACAAAATTTAGGGATAGGGTTTTGGTTGTATACGTAGTAGGCCAAAATTTATGCGGCCAGGCAAAATTTTACCCACGAGCGCAATGTAGTCTGGGCACGGGTGGGTGTGGCATGGGACCCACTTATTTTAGCGACAAATAGAGTGACGATATACTTATGTTTAGCAACGGACCATTTGTCAATATATATAGCGACAGATGATAGATCGCTAAATATAAAATTACCGACCCGGATAGTCTCTAAGTAATCTTTAGGGACGGACTATCCAACGATAAAAAGAACTTTTAGCGTCGGATGTCGACCCTAAAAAGTGTTGTGGTGTAGTCTTTACTTTTTGTTGGCCGTTCGGCTAATAAGTCGGTTGATTCGGATAATAAGTCGGTTGATGTTGTTTTTAGTTGTAAGAGAAAAACATTATACCGTGGCGATAAGTGAACAGTCATAACTCCAAATAAAATAGTCAATACACATTTTTATTGCCTTAACTAGAAAATACAATGGTGGGGTCAATATTATCCTTTTCATTAACAATTTTGGTTGTGAAGACGAGAGAAATACAAGGATGGAGTCAATTGTTATAAAAAAAAAAAGGGATGGAGTCCATTACCCCTTTTTAATGTTAGGTACAGGGTACTACTAGGTCAGTAATTATTTGCCAATTTTTTTTCTAAAGGAAGAAATCCAGGGAAAAAAATAGTTCACGCGTCTGACATTTTTCGCAGAGAAAATGCTTTTCACGCCACCAACGGTTGAAGATTACCCCATCGCTGGTCCTCATTCCCAACTCTCTCTCACGACCTCACCCAAACCCTTCCCCTCGCTAGCCGCCGCCGCCGCCGCCACCGCCACCCATGGAGGCCGCGGACTTCGCCAAAAAGCGCAGATCCGCTCTAATCCGGGGCCAAGAACCACCGGGGAGTGGCATCGGCGTGGGGGGAAGCAGCATCGACCTCATCAGCGGGCTCCCCGACGAGGTTCTAGGCAGCATCATCTCCCTCCTCCCCACCAAGGACGGCGCCCGCACGCAGGCCGTCTCCCGCCGGTGGCGCCCTCTTTGGCGCACCGCCCCTCTCAACCTAGGTGTCGACTGGCACCTCAGCTGGCAGGACCGGAAGCGAGTCGCCTTCGCCTCCAAGATCCTCTCCGTCCACCTGGGCCCCGCCCGCCGCTTTGCCCTCCCCTACTTCCGCCTCGGCGACCACCACGCCAAGATCGACGGCTGGTTGCGCTCCCCAGCCCTCACCGGCCTCCGGGAGATCGAGTTTAGCTACGAGTTCAAATTGACGGCCCCGAACCTGCCGCCGTCTGTGTTCCGCTTTGCGCCCACACTCTGCATCGCCACCTTCGGCTTTTGCGCCTTTCCCAATGAGATAGCCCCGTCGTCGCTGAATTTTCCCTGCCTCAAGCAGCTTACCCTGCGCCGGGTCACCCTGTCGGAGGACACCCTTCATTGCCTGCTCTCGGGATGCCCTGTTCTCGAGAGCCTCTTGCTTCAGTGCATTCCGGGCATTGGTCGCCTCTGCATTGTCTCAAAGACTCTTAGGAGCATTGGCTTCAGTCTTTCATTTCAACGGTCGGATAACTTCCTGGAGCTGGTCATCGACGCACCCCAGCTTGAAAGATTGTTTCCTCTTAATCCGAACTATGGACCGCCAACTGTCCGGGTAATGCAGGCACCTAGGTTGCAGGTATTGGGCTTGCTGTCAAATGGCATTTCAGGCTCGAGCTTGGGAACTTAGTGTTTCAGGTACTTGTTGCCTTCTGAATCTTGCATCTGGTATTTCTATGTGCAGCTTAATAATTATCAACTCCTGGTTTCTGTTCAGGAAATGATTGCTATCAGCTCGACAACCCCCCATGCCCATGGTGAAGGATTTGGCTCTTTACTCCATTGGTCCTAATCTGGACTCAGTTGTTGGCTTCATCAAATGTTTCCCCCTGCTTAGAGAAGCTGTATATCATTGTGAGCTGTTCTGCTTGTTTGCCTCTGTTGCTTAAATGACTAGTTAATATGCGAGTGCGTAGAAGATATATACCGTACACACATATGTGTGTAAAAAGATATATACCGTGCATGTGCATAGAAGAAATATATTGTTTTTGTTTAGATGATGCTTCTCATTCGAATGTTGTAAGCTGAAACCTCGTGATCTCAGAAGAAAAACCTGAATAGCTATCAGTTTATCTTAGATGCTGAATCAAAGATGACTACATGATAAATAATAATTATTATCTTGTCATCTCGATTGATACATTGTCATGTACCTACTGTACTGACTCTTATAAATTTATTTATTTTCTCTTGTGGTTGTATACAGTCTCACCCACACAAGGATATGAAAAATGTGCTGAGGTACGATTCACTAGATCCTGTCGAATGCCTTGAGTGCCATCTGAAAACAGTGGTCATCAAGAACTATTATGGCAAGAGGCCTGATGTTGACTTTGCCAAATTCTTTGTTCTGAATGCAAAAGTGCTAAAGAAAATGGAATTTGGAGCTCTTAACTTCTGCAATGACAAGTGGCTCGCTAATCAACACAGACGTCTTCAACTGGACAGTAGAGCTTCTCTAGTTGCTGAGTTTAAATTCCAAAGTGAGGGTTGTCGCGCACACACAAGAAATGAGCATACCCATGATTTGTGGATGTCTGATCCCTTTGACAAAGTCCTTGGATAGATGCTGCACGGGGATTTAATGCCCGTTCAAAAGATTACCTTTTTATGTTTCTAGAGCTAAAATTTGATGGACCTGTTTCATTTGTAGTACTACATTTCTTTTTCAGAGTTATTGGGATACCATCAACATGTTTTTGAGGTATCTCGCCTTGAAGTTGTGAACACCATGTTTGCTGTATCGTTGTTTCAGTGCATCTTTATGTGCTAGTGCCATAGATGAATGTAGGTCATTGTTATATGTCGACACTCTTGCTCTCTTTGAACGTAGGTTCAGCTTGGTGATTATGGGGGTTTCAGTGATTCATGGGCAGAGTACTTTGACTATATGTTGTTTCAGTGCATTTTTAATCTCAATGTGAGTGGCTACAAGTGACTTGGAGCAGTTTTTAAGCTTCAGCTCTACGCGCAAACTTTATTAGTGGAGCTAAAGCTGTTTTGATAAAACATTGGGTAAAATAAATAATATAATGTTCATAATACCCTCATATATTTCCCTTTTCTCTTTTCTCCTTGTCTCCTTCCCCATGCCTTTCTTCTATCTTCAACATAGTCCAATGATAGAAACGGTTCATGGGATGGGGTTCAAATTTTGTCTTCCGCACTTTTTTCTCTCGATTTTTCGAGGATTTCCGGCGTTATGCATTCGGTGGTAAGATTCTTTTTAGAGGCACATAGCCAACAATTTTTAATTATTTGCCTTATGTTTCAAATTATAAGATGTTTTTTGCTTTTCTAGATTTATAACTTTTGCTACGCACCTAGATATACAATTATGTCTAGATACCAGGTGAAAACTATGTATATAGGAATAGCGAAATGTCTTATAGTCTAAAATAGGAGTAGAAATGAAAAATCAGAATGTAGGCACATTAAATAGAAACCATAAGAGTGAAAAAAACATGACAACAAGTAACAAAGGAAAATGAGCTATGTATCCATTCTAGAAAGCACATTTATATGTAGAAAATTCTAAGATATTATTATACATGCAACTGTATATGCATTAGTAGATTCATAGCCTTTGTGCTTCGGCCAACTGCATAGCAACAAAGCGCTCGGGATATGGCAGAGTTGCATGTCGGAAGGCACGCATATGGACAGGAGAGCTAATGAAAAGGAACACATTTACCTCTGATGCATCCACACAGGCTTTACTAGGAGTTGGATAAACAAACTGTATGACACTAATTACTATAATTAGTTGCTAAATATTGGCTTATATTGTAGACCAAATAGAATGTTGGGGGTGCAGGGCCCCCTCCAGCCCCCTTCTCTCCGCCACTGGTGGTAGCGGCGTTCGGTCGGCGGCGAGGGCGCCAATGGTGACTTCGGGAATCTCCGATTTGCCGGTGTCTTTTAGTCCTTCGGAGGTGCTCATAGGGGGGTAGGGTTTGCGTCGCGTGTATTCATAGGGGTGAGTGTGCATGCATGTTATGAGTGTAATACGTGTTGTATGCTTGTGTAATTCTAAAAAAAAAAAAAACAATTTCAACCTCTTATCACTCGCGACGAGTCCCTCCAAGGGGACGGCGTCCGCGTCACCCAATTCTTTTGATTGGCTGGTTGATCTTTGAAAAAAAACCCCTTCTTTTTTAGACAAATCCCGTTTAGATCGAGAAAAACTTGAAACCTCTGAGTAACTTCGGTTTTGAATTTTTACCTTTGACCCCTATTACCCGATCTCCTACACCGAAGAAATCGTGGTAATTTTTCACTTACCCGTCTGCTTCCAAATTTTGCAAAAACACCCCCTCCCCCCACCAAATATATATTGAGGGTTCCTTTTCGGCAAAAAAATGGCTCTTTTCTCTTCCTCCCGTTGCTCTCTCCCTCCCTTGCCCTTGCCCTTGCCCTTGCCCTTGCTGCCACCACCACCACGATTGTTGGTGTTGCGGGATGAGTGGACCGGCAAGAGGGCGAGGAAGCGAGGAAAGGCGCGATGGTGTCGACCGCGGTGGCGCCGTGTCGGAGGAGGCTTTTCGTGTCGATGGCGAGGTGGATCTCCTTGAGGCGGGCGTGTTGGCGCCCGAGGTGAAGGGCGGAAGGACCTCAGAGTTGGCGATGATGTCCGCCGAGGTTTTGCGAAAGCGGATTGAGACCGCGAAGCAAAAAGCGAGCACAAGCGAGGCTCGGAGATGGGGTGACCCGTCACGGAGGGCCGTGCGCTTCATCTTACGGGCGTGGCGTCGATGGTGAGATCACCTTGGACCATGGTGTGGAAGTGTAAGGACCTTGATGTCGCCTAGGAGGCCTAGAGGGGGTGAATAGGCCTGTACCTTAAAATCACACAGTAAAAAACGAACTCGGCGGTTTTGAACAACGCGCGGCCTTTGCCTCGCCTTTGCGCGGCTTTGCCTCGCCTCGTGCGGCCTTGCCTCGCCTTCGGCGCGGCAGCGCCTCGTGCGAACAAACACAAACTGCAGTTTGAAATCTAAGCAACGAAACTTAGATCGGTGACTTTCTCAAGTTCCTGCACACAAATATATCACGGATATCAATAGAAAGTACCGGGAACTCCACAACAAAGTAGATCGGGACAAACCCTAGCTCACAAGAATATATATGCGAGAATGTAAAAAGCACCGTGAGACAAGGATTTTTCCGTGGTTCACCGTCGCCACAAAGGCCGGGTTACGTCCCACGTTGTTGAGGTATCCACAAAAGGATTGGGATTAGCCACAAAGGCTATCCCTTCCCTCGTTCTCAAGTCAAGAGAGTGAACTCTTGAGATGAGGGGTTTCCAATAGATCGATGAGGGTAATACAAACTTTCCGCAGCTCACCACAAGCACGAGAGCTTGCTTGGGGCGGCGCCTAGCCGTCTAGGAGGCTTCACCTCCAAGAGTAAAAAGATGCACAAATCGAAGATTGACGAAGCCCAACAAGTGCTCAAGGTTTGGTTAGCTCAGATCTGCTCTCTAGCTGCTAATCACACAGCTCCAACACTTAATCATGCACTAAGCACAATCAATCTCACAAAGAGATGGATGGGGAGAGCTCTCAAATGGCTTTGGAAAGGTTGGGAGAGGTGCGGAACATCGGCGACCTGCGACCAGGAAGGGGTGGGATGGGTATATATAGCCATCCCCCTCAAACTAGCCGTTAGGATTCGAAAACTAGCTGTTATGTATGCACGTATGGGTGCGACGCTTTGCCGCCAGGTTAAAATGCGCGCCTTGCCGCAGCTCAAAAACACGAGGTCACCCTGGCGAAAAAGCCATAACTTTTTACTCCGAACTCCGTTTTTAGGTGATCTTGGACATTCGAAAAGCTTGTTTCGAGGGCTACCCAACCCTACACAGAACAAGCCCAAGATCACCAAGTGCAGGTGCAGTGCTAAGTGTTTTCTCTCATGTTAGCACTTGGGTTCGGTTAGTTTGAGCACTTGAGACTTGTCTATGATTCGTATTGCATCCCTCTTGATAGTACGACATACCTATACTCAAGATAAATAGAATATAACCAATTTAACCACTTGAGTCTTCATATGCCATTTCTTCTCAAAATTGCTTCATAAGGGGTTGCGATCATCTTTGTCTCTTAAACTTTGAGCAACTATACCTTGAGCTTGTGACTTGAACCATTTCAGCACATATGAGTTCGACTTCATGGCTTCAAGTCACTTTCACTAATGATTTGATCCTCAACACAATATATGACTCCTCATAGCTTGATTAGTACCTCAACTCAATGCAAGTACTCTCTTCTTCACTTTAGCCATGGTACCTCGGTCCCAAGCCAACGCTTGCCCTTCACCTTTGCTTAGTACCTCGAAGTCCTTTCCTTGCTATCTTCACCTTATCAAGATACACTCAAGTCAAATCATATCAAGCATCCGTTGAATAACCATTTCTTCAATATTATGATCCTTGCTTGATTATCTTCTAGATATGAATGTTAATATCAATCAAGCTTCGGTTTGACTCACATAGAGACATACATGGATCAACTTCAATATGGTCAAACCAATTCACGGTTCCTTATATCCTATCATTTTGGCTTGACACTCCAACACTTATTTTAATCTTCTATTCATGGAAAACAAGCCATTATAGAGACCAATCAAAATCATCAACTCTTGTCTCATTTGCCTTTTGCCAAGTATGCTTGCTTTCACATGATGCTATGATATTCCACAACATATAAGCCATTTCATTGATTCTATTTGCATTGTTGTCTTTTGCTTGAACTAGATTGTTTCCATCATCTTCCAATACAACAATACACAATTTGGCTTTGCTTCCACACTATGTAGAATACCATCAAGTTTGCTTACTTGGTGAACCTTGAATATACTTGTTACTACACAATCCACAAGTATATGTAATAGACTTCAGTTTCTGTTCAACACTTAGCAAACTTATTAGACCTTTAATTATCTTTGTCATTCAATTCACCAAAACTCACTAAAGGGCTAGATGCACTTTCGAGAAGTCTGACCCAAGGCGACCGCCGCGAGGGAGGCCTTGTTCGCTGAAACAAAGGCGGTGATGGCGGCGTAGAGGTCATGTGCCGTCTGGCCGGGCTCCATGGCGGGTCGGGGGACGCCGTCATCAACACAGCCATACATCCAGCTCAACGCAGCGGGCGTCGGTTGAGACCCGAGGCGATCAATAGGTTCTGGGGGGATGGAACCGTCGATGTGGCCTAGCACATCAAATTTGCCACACATGGCGGTGAAGATCGCGAACCACTTGGTGAAGTTTGGCGACTTCGGATCGAGAACGATCGGGGCGTGTAACTTCACGTTGATGGCGGCGTAGGAGAAGAGCACGGGGGCAACAAAGATCCCCGGCGGGCGGCATGGTGCACGAGCTAGAGATACCCAGGTCGCGGAAGCCGGTGCTGCCCATGGCGAGGGAGGCGACGCACCGGGGAGGACCGCGCGGCTGTGGTGCGGTGGCGGCAGATCGCGGATGCAACTTGTTCGGGCGGTGGAGAAGCGTCGGGCAGAGAGGAAACAACGGAAGAGGAGGGGAGAAAAGTACGGGCTTAGGAAAGTAACGCAGATACCATGTAGAGATATCGTAGGGGCAAATACACCGCACACCCTAAACGGGGGTGGCCTTTTTGATATATATAGCGGATGGCTTCATGTAGAGAGATATCGTAGGGGGCAAATACACCGCACACCCTAAACGGGGTGGCCTTTGATATATATATAGCCGGATGGCTTGGAGTACAAGTAGAGTTTTGACTACAATACAAGTCGACTTTACATATCTAATATGTCTATATATATCGGGCTATACATATCTATATATAGTAAGCTATACATGGCTATGCATATCTCTAATACAAATATTCAATTAATACATTTGTGTCGGGTGACTCCCTACATAAATATGGGTAGTCGGGTAACTCCTTACATAACTATGGGATTTCTTGTAAATGATGGTTGCTATGCTTACGAAGCGTCTAAAAATCTTGTTTAATATCCTGTTGCAGCAGATCATGACAGCTTAGCGAGTTACCTAATTAGACAACTGCCTCTTCTTCAATTATATCTTCTTCTTTATTGATGTAGGTTATACAAGGCATTTGGCCTGCCAACAGTGGCGGAGCTATGAACTTTTGACGCCTAGGGCCGCTATCAAAATGCATGTAGCGCTCGCATCGGGTCAAATACCGCCTGCACCGGGTTTAATACCGATAGATAACAAAACTTGTTTATAAATGCATAACTTTAGATTATATCTTGCTTGGGAACATATCACGTGCAACCAAGCTTAGCGTGCAACATATGCAACCACCAATTAAGATCACATGATCTACATCCAACGTCACGGGGTTTTTCACTTAAACCCTCCCACGGATACACACGGTTTGATTTAAACCCGCGGGTGGAGGGGTTTAAATGAAAAATACCACGAACATTGAATCAAGATCTTGTGGCCTTAATTGATGGTTGCATAGGTTGCACACAACTTGGTTTCACATGATACATTGCCATCTTACTTTCATACTTAAATCCACAACATAGTTGATGAAAACATGAAAATGCTTACGCAATTACATAGCTAATGATGATTTGGATGCGCCTCGCCTACAAGTACGCACGTTGGTTGAATATATAATTGGGGTAGGAGCGGGAGTAAAAAATGATTTTATTGTCAATTTCTTGCTTCCGGTCCCTTGCCTGCTCCCTCTTCATATTCGTTTCCTACAAGTACAAGAAATTAAACCTTAGAAATTGGAAGGCAATCGGTTGGGGAAAAGATCAAAAAGACCAAAGATGGATTATATTTTTGCTTGATCGCCGACTTGTGGCACGGCCGTGCGGCCCTTGTTGTCGTGATGTAAGAGGCGGGACTGATGGCGGGCACTCGTCGTCGTCCGAAAAAAGAAGTGGAAGGCGGGATCGATGGCGGGCGCTCGTCGATGCGGGGGCTGCTCGCGTCGCGTCCAACACCAGCGAGGCGAGTGCCCGCGCACTCCGGCAAAGAAGCGGCGGCCAGCGGCATCGCTCGTCGGCGCTGGCGGCTGGGAGAGACGAAGAGACTCGCGGTCGGCAATTTCCATGAAAGACGAAACGACGTGAAAGACGATCGCGCCCGGCTGCGTTACTTCCCTCTGGCGAAGTCTTTGAGACTCCCTTCTGGGCCAACGAATTCGGCCCACCACCTCGGGCCAGGCTGAAAAGCATAAGCGCATTCTCATGATTTTTGGGCCACAACTAGGGCCACGGCCCTAGTGGCCCTAGGCCCAAATCCACCCCGCACGCCAACTTCACCTCGACATTAAGGTGCTCGGATCCTGCTCTTTCTCTAACCATTTTTTCTCCTTTGGAGCTAGCAACGTACTTATGTGCGTTAACAACTTGATTATTGGTTTTGACCATCATTTTCGATATACTTGACAAGCTGGTAACATGAGCTCTGATTCTTTGATATTCCAATATACCATTTCAGATGGGGACCATATAAGGCCTCTCCTCACGAGCTCACGGCTTTAGCTTATAACGAGAGGTTTTAAACATAGTCTATTTGTTCCAATGATAAATAGTCTTTGAGATCTTTTTTTTCATTCTTAGTTTGTATTGTTTGCTTAGGCGACCAATGATCCCTCTGCATCTTGATTTAGTGCATTAGAATTTCCTTATTCACTTTGGTTCAGCTCTTGCTTTTGGGCGATATATCATTATGTCTCTGTGTATATGTGTCTCCAAAAGCAAAAACTAAATTGTTCTTGTCAATGGGTCCTGCTTTGAGTATATCTAAAAAGCATGATTAGTTCTACTTCAATACTGTGGCTTCATGCTTTGGAAAACGAGAAAAAAATGTTTTTTCACAATCCTTTCCTCCCTAAGGATTGCACTCTTTTTTTACTCGAGAAGCATGATTAGATCTTGTAAGTTTGTTAGTATTGAAAGTGCATCTAGCCCTTTAGTGGGTTTTGGCGAATTGAATGACAACATAATTAAAGGTCTAATAAGTTTGCTAAGTGTTGAACAGAAACGAAGTCTATTACATATACTTGTGGATTGTGTAGTAACAAGTATATTCAAAGTTCAACAAGCAAACTTGATGGTATTCCACACAGTATGGAAGCAAAGCCAAATTGTGTATTGTTGTATTGGAAGATGATGGAAACAATCTAGTTCAAGCAAAAAGACAACAATGCAAATGGAATCAATGAAATGGCTTATATGTTGTGGAATATCATAGCATCATGTGAAAACAAGCATACTTGGCAAAAGGCAAATGAGACAAGAGTTGATGATTTTGGATTGGTCTCTATAATGGCTTGTTTCCCATGAATAGAAGATTGAAATAAGTGTTGGAGTGTCAAGCCAAAATGATAGGATATAAGGAACCGTGAATTGGCTTGACCATATTGATGTTGATCCATGTATGTCTCTATGTGAGTCAAACCGAAGCTTGATTGGTCTCAACATTCATATCTACAAGATAATCAAGCAAGGATCAAAGTGTTGAAGAAATGGTTATTTAATGGATGCTTAATGTGATGTGACTTGAATATGCCTTGATAAGGTGAAGATAGCAAGGAAAGGACTTGAGGTACTAAGCAAAGGTGAAGGGCAAGCGGTGGCTTGGGACCGAGGTACCATGGTTAAGGTGAAGAAGAGAGTACTTGCATTTAGTCGAGGAACTAATCAAGCTATGAGGAGTCATATTGTGTTAAGGATCAAATCATTAATGGAAGTGACTTGAAGTCATGAGTTGAACTCACATTTGTGGAAATGGTTCAAGTCACATGCTCAAGGTATATTTGCTCCAAGAGATAAGACAAAGATGATAGAGGATGATGTACGGGTTGATGGAACCTCTCAAGTGCAATGGATGGCAACCTGGACTTTTGGAGATTTAAATTTATTTATATTTTGAATCTTGAGTTTAGGACATGCCGTACTACTAAGAGGGATCCTAGAACCCTTGGCTACATGTGAACTAAATGCTCAAACCTCCAAATACCACCAAAAACATCACTCCAAGCCAAAACAGCCATCTAAAACTTCGGTTTTACCCTTTGTTTGTTACGGCGGTAGCGGCGATGCCGCGCGATAAATGAGATGCCGCGACTTATCGGCCGTTTGGGGTCCGTCGGGTATAAATACCCTTCCAACCCCTCCTCTAACGGTACTCGGTCACTTCTTCTTCCACCTCGCGAAAAGGCACCGGAGAACAGACCTCTTGCTCTCTCTCTCCCTCCATTGAAGCACCTTGAGCTCCCCACTCAATCCCTCACTTTCCACCACGGAGTTCTTGAGGGAAAAGGCAAAGAAAGCGCTTGTGGAGGCCGGATCTACTACTTCCCCAACTTAAAAGAGCATTTGGTTTACGTTTGGCCGGCGGTTCTAGGGTTCTTTACTCTTGGAGCTTGCTCCTAGCCGGGTTAGGCATCACCCTTGAGCTGCTAACTTGTGTGGCGACCTTGGGAGGTTTGTAACCTCACTCAAAATCAAGAAATCACCCCTCATCTCAAGGGTTCACTCCCTTGACTTGAGAACGAGGGAAAAAAGCAAGCCCGGTGGGCAAGCTAAGCCTTGTGTGGCAACCTCAACAACGTGGACGTAACCCGCCTTTGTGGCGATGGTGAACCACGGGAAAAATCCTTGTCTCACGTGTGCTTTTTACATTCTTGCATATATATTCTTGTGAGCTAGGGTTTGTCCCGATCTACTTTGTTGTTAAGTTCACGGCACTTTCTATTGGATATATGTGATATCTTCGTGTGTAGAAACACAGGAAACTCACTTTCGATCTAAGTTTCGTTGCTTAGATTTCAAAGCTGCGGTTGTGTTTGTCACGCCAGGCGGCGGTCTTGGGTGCGAAGGCGCGGTGCCGTGCGTTGATTCAGCTGCTCGAGTTTGTTTTTCAGGTGATTTTAAGGTACGAGGCCTATTCACCCCCCCCCTAGGCCTCCTAGGCGACATCAAGGTCCTTACAAGTGGTATCGAGCAAGGCTCTCAATTTCGAGCTTAACCGCCTTGAGAGAAAAGATGTCGACAAGTGAGGAGGTATCTCTAGAACTTTTACTTTTCTATGGCTCAAACTATGCATCTTGGTGCGCTAGTGTAACATCCCGATTTTCACGAAGGAAAATCCACGAGAATGAAATATAACACGATGGTCCCCAAGGATCATTCCATCATATTATCCGAATTACGATCGATTCTGAGTCAAACTTCGAATAAAAAAGATTACAAATAGAAGGGTTTACAATAGTACTTAGCCACATGGCGGAAACAAACGAGTCACGGCATCCGGAAACGGCTAGAAGAAAGGTTGCGGAAGCATCTTCATCCAACTCCGGCTTGAGCGTAGGCACGGGACCGTCTAATCCTTCTTGTTGCGAAATTCACCTTGCAAACTAAAAACGACTTTCGGTACAATGAGTGCGCTCACATTTCCCACCCTATACATGTGCTTTGCTTTGTGGTGCTTTGTGGTATGCAAAGGGTAGATCAAAGAGGCCTAAATATGGCTGTAGTTTCTTATGCAAGCAACCATGTTGTAATAAAAATAATATTAATCAAGTTTTATTCTCATTCCAAAAGTCACACCAACCCCGTGTGGCGCCAAAACCAACATCAACAACCATCCCAAAGTCCACCACCACAACACATCTCACTCAGCGACAAGACAGCCCTTCATCTTCTTCTGCCCTGCCTAATCGGCTCTCAGCCCTTCAGGCTCTCAGCCGTAACCCAACTCACATCACTTACTCAACCTCGAGGTAAGAAGAGAAGAACACCTCTCACTACTCAGAGAAGGGAAACCTCAGGAAAACCTAGTCCAAAGACCGGCGCAAACCCTAAGTAGTCCAGGTCTAGACAGGTCCTAGCCCGTAGGCCGGACTATACGTATAGATTTACAACTCTGCAGAGCGTGTACACAAGACCACAAGATCACCATCATCAATGCCCTAGGAGCATCTAGGAAGATAACGGAGTCCTCCCAACCGGGCGATGCCATCCTACCACTCAACTCACGGGAAGTCCGGATAGTACCACCGGGATCGGCGAGGCGGGAGAGACAACAGGGCCCACAAAGTGGTGCTTTGCCATCCGGGACGGATGCGGGAATAGCTCAACCATCACCACCCACCCTAAACACCTCACAACCTAGCGGTAATGGCACCGCCTAACTTGAAAGGATAGATCCGCACCCCGCCCATTCGGGGGACAAGTGGTGAGCACCAATTCCCAAGACTTGGGTCCTCGAGAGATACAAGTCCTTAGGTAGGACCGGACAAGACATCTTCGCGGGAACTCGGGTTCCACATTGCCCTATGGCACCTCCATTCCTGGCTTCATTCCACAAAGGCTCTCCACCCCGGGTCCCTCGGGAAAATCACCCGGTACATACACGGTACTAAACAACGCGGGGATGCCCGGAAGCACCACCAGAGCAAGACTCGTCCTCGTGACTTGTCGTAGATCTGCTGGTCGACACAACCCTCACCACCACACACCCAAGGCACACGCGAATCTCACTCACCAAGTACCTCAAGTCACCGGGCAACACAAGTCTCCGGCACCCAAAGGTCACCTTCCGTCACATATAATCCGGATCATATATAACACGTAAGTGAGATATAGTGCGATAAGCGACAACATATGATAAGCGCGTGGCTAAATCTATCGGCGGGTATGCGGGTGATGGGTTGCGACAAGGTAAAGGCTTCACAAGCATTCTAATCATGCAACCTAGCATATAGCATTGCAAATGTAAAATGTAAAGCGCTAGCAATCTATCATGGCATGTCTAATAGGATCTACGAGGTGGGTGGGAAAGTAGCACCTTAGAGGTTGTCTGACAAGTCCTCCATGTACTCCAGGTCGTCCTCCTCGCGTAGCTCCTCCTCAGGAACTGAAACGTAACGTAGAGTCGCGATAAGCGACTCCTATAGACATTCACAAAGAAGCAAATAGAAATTCGAAAACTCCAAAGCACTCATGGATAAGCCTATGACGTAGAGTTCCTTTTTAGAAAAATTTGGACTCTTGTTTCATAATTTTCTGAGCTCGTATGAATATTCTACGAATTTCCAAAGTTTAAACCAGATTTTGAAAGAGACACAGGGAGAGAGAGAACAGGCTGACACGTGGCAGCATGTGATTGATCAAGGCTGTGCAGCAGCTTACAGGCGGGTCCAGTCTGATGTCATCGCATGACGTCACAGATGACGTCAGCAACAACGTGCGGGTCCAGGGCGACAGAGGCTTACAGGTGGGACCAGGGATCGACGTGTCACTGACAGGTGGGACCCAGTCAACGGTCAATGTTGACCGGTCAAACCTAGATGGGCCGGTATTGGGCCTGGTGTATGGGGCTGGTGCACGGTGGACTAAGGGTGTTGGTCTATCGCACACGGGGTCCATGTTGGACCAGGTCCTCCTTGCTGCTTCTTCCAACTGGCTTGCGGTGGAACAAGTCCACCGAGGCGCTGCTCCTCTTCTCTCCCCATCTGTTCTGTTCTCCGCTCGCGGCAGTGCTTCGACCGACGACGTGCTCGCACGGCGGCGCTCTCCGGCGGGTTGGAGGGCAGGCGAGGACTAGGCTACAACAGCTCTATGCGACCATAGATGGCACTTCCTCTCGTCGCGAGGCAGCCGGAGATGGCAGGGCAGGTGCGGCACGGCGGCGCGCATGGCACGCCTACGCCGACAAGGCAAGGGACCCGGGCACGGTGGGTCTTCTCGTCCAACTAACTAGCCGGCTGGGTTCACGGGCTCAAGGCGATGCTATCTAGCCATCTCCCTCGCGATGAGGTCGCCGGAGGCGTGGCGAATGTGTGCGGCACGGCGGTGACGGAACAAGGACAGTGGCCGATCTTTTGGCGAAGGGCAAGCCAGGGCTTCTCCGCGTCGGGCCAGACATCGAGGCTCGGCAGGTTACAGCGTACGTCGACGACGCGTCCCCGTAGCACGGAGTGGCCGAAGGCACTAGGCACGCGCGTGGCGCGGCGGGTTCTCGGCACGGCGGCGCCCATGGCGCGGCACCGAGCCGACGCAGCAGCGGCCGGAGATGGTCGTGGGCTTCTAAGGCCAAAAGGAGGCGGTGTTTCCACGTTCCAGGGCATGGCGAGGGCGATGGTGGTGGTCAGGTTTCCGTTCAAGCCACGGTTTGGCCGGAACGTGATTTCGTCATGGCAGCTTGGCCATGGCAAAGCATGGTGGCGCACCGTGCGGGTGCTCAAGTGCTCCCGAGCATAGAAAGCCCGGTAGGGTCGTGCTCGGCCTGTGTTCGTGCGTTCGGCGTGTACGGCAGAGCATGGCGACCGGCAACGGCTTGACGGCCGGCAACATGGGCGAGTGCAGATATGCGTGACGGCGAAGCCACGGTGGCCACGAGTGGAGTGGCGCAGAGCGCGTGCTCCTGTGCAGCTGTGCATGCAATTGCCGAGGGCGCGTCCGAGATCGAAGTCGGGGCGGCCGGCAGCAGTGGTGCTGTGCGGGTGCGCGCTACTGGCAGACATGGCCTTCAAGACTCGGTCTTTGACCTACGCAGGGTAGGGAACACATGTGACTATATGTGCTCGGGTGACGTCCTCGGCCATGGGCGTGGTATTGGCCTAGGCGGTCTTGGCGGCGTGCGTGTGTGTGGCAACCAGGTGGGCGTCAAGGGCCAGGACAGCCATAACGTCAGACAAGGGCCGGAAGGTTGAAGCTTTGGTTGTGCCATGCCAAGCGTGTTCGTGTGTGCGATGGCAAGGCAGAGCCTTGCTCTGATCGGTGAGGCAAGGGTCGTGACGTGCAGGTGTGCCTGCTCCTATGGCCATGGTCGTGGCTCACAAGGTTCCACCTTGGCCTACGTGTGCCATTGCTTGCACCGATTTACGGCAGGTCCTTGACTACGACAGCAAGGCTGTGAGCTCGCTGTTGTTCAAGAGCTTGTGTGCGAGCATGTGATGGAGTTTGGCCGCGCGACTGCCGCGGGTGGACACCGGCGTGTGGCACCGCAGCAGCATGCGACCGGCATCAGGTCCTAACTAAAAGGCTTAGCCTGTGTCGTCCGTGCTGCGCTTGGCAAGGCAAAAAGACATGAACTTGTGCTCGAGCGATGGCAAGGTGCTGCCTGGCATGCGTGTGCTAGTGCCTGCACCAGTTCATGGCCGCGGCAGATAACAGCGGCTCGAAGGCCGGGCAAGGGTGGACACAGAGCACTGGACAGGGGATCCTCACCGGCAGGCTCGGCGCAGGGTGACCGCGTGGTGCAGGTAGGGCTCGACGCGGGCAGATCGCGTGCGCCGGGCCGGCTGACAGAACGCCGAACTCCAAACGAGAGAACGATACACACGCGAACACAAGTGGAGAAGTGAAACACACAGGAATATTTTGGGCTGCAATGCGGCAGCGTTTTCTGTTGGCTTGATATTGAATATAAAGTAGTTACATGCATGAATACATGGCCATCAGAGGCAAAGCTAAATGCGGCACGCTCGTGCTCGGTCACCGCCATCCCAGTGGCCTGGGACGTGCCGCAGCCATGCATGCTCTGGTCTTATGCGCGCTAGTCACGCACAGCCATAGCTGCTAGTCAGCTTGATCTATCCTAGCAGAGATTAGACAAAAGCTAAGTATAGACGGTTCAGGAATTATTCAAACAATCTCCTCCTAAGTCCTGAACACCTATGCTAACTTTACCATGCCGATCCCGTGACGGAGTTCCTGGAAGCGAACACGGCCAAGCGCCTTCGTGAGGATGTCGCTCAGCTGAAATTCAGTGCCGACGAACTCGACGTCGATCAGCTTGTTGTCGCAACACTCCCGGATGAAATGAAACTTGATGTCGATATGCTTACTCCGGTCGTGATGCACAGGATTCTTCATGAGAGCGATGGCGGACTTGTTGTCCACCTTGAGCTTGGGTGCGAGGACATCTCCTCCGACGAGTTCAGCTAGCAACCGTGCCAGCCAAACTGCCTCGCACGCAGCTCCGGCAGCCGCGATATATTCTGCCTCGCAGGACGACAGCGCGACTACCTTCTGCTTCGCCGATTGCCACGCAACCGGCCCACCTGCAAGGAAGAAGATGAGGCCGCTGGTGCTCTTCCGGTCATTGACGTCACCTGCCAAATCGCTGTCGGAGTAGCCCAGCAGCTTTGGCACACCTCCATTCTTCTTGCCTGGTCGATAGTGCAAGCCCCAATGCACCGTGCCTGCCACATAGCGAAGGACTCGCTTGACTGCAACAAGATGTTCTTGACGTGGTGCCTCCATGAACCGGCTAAGGTATCCCACCGGATATGCCAGGTCCGGCCTGGAGTTGCACAGGTACCTCAGGCTGCCGATCAAACTTCGGTACTCTGTGGCGTCCACGCTCGGCGTCGTGCCATCTTTCAGCAACTTCAGCTTCGGCTCCATGGGCGTGGCACTGGCATTGCATCCAGCCAGTCTTGCCTTCTCAAGCATCTTGCTGGCGTAGGCACCCTGCCGGAGCGTGATGCCATCAGGGCCTTGTGTGACCTCCAGCCCAAGATAGTAGGACAAGAGACCGAGGTCACTCATGCGGAACGTGTTCATCATCTGCACCTTGAACTTGTTCACCGCACCTGCATCACCACCGGTAATGATTAAGTCGTCGACGTACACGCCTACGATCAGGCGCGCGGCTCCTTTTCCACGGGTATACATCCCATGTTCGTTGATGCAGCGAGTGAAG
Source organism: Hyparrhenia diplandra (assembly GCA_015847255.1). Classification (NCBI taxonomy): domain Eukaryota; kingdom Viridiplantae; phylum Streptophyta; class Magnoliopsida; order Poales; family Poaceae; genus Hyparrhenia; species Hyparrhenia diplandra. Next base: position 100,950 of record JADLZK010011244.1, on the reverse strand, counting down.
CCGAGCCCCCATCAGCGAAGCGTCAAGCTTCTGGTTCCAGGCCCGTGGAGCCTGTCGGAGTCCGTACAGCGCCTTATGGAGTCGAAGCACCTTGTGCTTGTGCTTGCCGTCGACGAAACCCGGGGGCTGTTGAACGTACACCTCCTCCTGGAGTTCACCGTTCAAGAACGCCGACTTCACGTCCATATGGTGAACGCCCCAGCCGTAGTGCGCTGCTATGGCGAGCAACAGGCGCACTGACTCCAGTCGTGCGACAGGGGCGAACACCTCCTCAAAGTCGATGCCGGGACGCTGTACGTAGCCCTTGGCGACGAGGCGGGCCTTGTACTTGACGATGTCACCATTCTCATCACGTTTGACTTTGTACACCCACTTCAAGCCAATGGCGTGGTGTCCGCGCGGGAGCTCCACCAGCGACCAAGTGTTGTTGTCGTGGATCGACTTCATTTCTTCCTCCATCGCCGAGGTCCAGTTCGGATCACCGCCGGCATCCTTGAAGGACTTGGGCTCCTCCACGCTGATGTTGTGCAGCTCGGCCTCCTCGACCTCACGAGTGGCCAGTCCAGGCACGGTGTCCGTGCCCAGAATGGCGTCGAGCTTCCTGTAGCGGTGCTCCAGCTCCTCGTCGTCATCAGCGTCGAGGTTCGGGTCGGTGGTGAGCTGCGTCACAAACTCGACCTGCACATCCGTGGGAGCAACTGGAGTGGCCGGTGAAGGTGATGCAGGCTGTACCTCCTGCGTGTACGGTGAAGCTGGAGGAGGCGATGTGGCAGGCTGACGACGAAGTTCGTACTCTTGCTCGATGGTGAACGGCTCCAGGCTGATGTCCGTGGAGGTATCACTCCAGTCCCAGCGTGCATGCTCATCAAATATAGCATCACGTGAGATGATGACACGAGCACCAATAGGATCGTAGAAACGGTACGCTTTGGATCCTGCTTCATAGCCGATGAAGACAACTTTTTGCCCGCGATCGTCGAGCTTTGACAGGTGCGGGCGAACGCGCTTCACGTAGGCGACGCAGCCGAACACCCTTAGGAAGTGCACGGACGGCTTCTTCCCGTCCCACGCCTGGTACGGTGTCACGCCATTGAGCGCGCTCGTTGGCGCCCGGTTGAGGAGAAACACAGCGGTGTGCACCGCCTCGCCCCAGAAGTGTCCGGGCATGCCGCGTGCACGCAGGATGCTCCGGGCCGTTCCGACGATCATCTGGTTCCGGCGCTCCACGACGCCGTTTTGCTGTGGCGTGTACGGCGCTGAGTAATGACGCTGGATTCCTTCTCCTGCACAATGTTCACCAAACTCAACTGATGTGAATTCTCCGCCATGATCCGTGCGCAGCACCTTCAGCTTCTTGCCGGTTTCGCGCTCGGCGCGCGCTTGGAACGCCATGATCGCCGCCGCTGCATCCGCCTTCGAGCGCAGCAGCGTGAGCCACATGTATCGGCTCATATCATCGACTAGTAGCAGGAAGTAGAGGTTCCCCGCAGGTGTTGGTGGCGAGATCGGGCCGCACAGATCGCCATGAACGAGTTCGAGCTCCTCCTGAGCCCGGTACTTGGCAGCCTGCGAGAACGGCGTGCGTTTCTGCTTCGCCAGGACGCAGTCCTCACAGACTTGGTCTACGTGGTCGATCGCCGGAAGTCCTCGCACCATGTCCGCGCGCCCAAGCTTGCGCAGCGCCGGGAAGTTGAGGTGGCCGTAGCGCTCGTGCCAGCGCCATGCCATGTCGCCGACCCGCGCTGTGAGGCACACCGGGGCAGCGATGTTCATGTCGAGTAAGTAGAGCCGGCTGGGTGATCGGTACACCTTCGCCAGCAATTTCCGCTGCAGATCGAAGAGGCGCAGAATGCCCGATTCGATGTCGACCTTGTACCCGTCCTCATCCATCTGCCCGAGGCTGATGATGTTGGTGGTGAGGCGGGGGATGTAGTAGACTCCATCCAGCCGACGATGTTCACCGGACTTGAGCGCGAAGAGGATGGTCCCCTTGCCTTGGATGTCCACCACCGAGCTGTCCCCGAACTTGACGGTGCCGGTGACGCCGCGGTCCAGCTCGGCGAAGACGGAGCGCGTTCCCGTCATGTGGTTCGTCGCCCCGGTGTCCATGACCCAGCGGCGAGAAGCCACTCCCTCCTCTTCCTCCATGAGGTGGAGATGCACCTTGGGCTCAACGAGGTGAACCTCTTGCGGTGGTGCGTCGAGGGGCGCAGCCGACCTGTGAGATGAGCACATCGGTGTCTTTACCTCGGTCTCTGCGGCGATGTACATGAGGGCGCCTTCCTCTTCCTCTGCTTCCGCGACGTGAGCCGCGGCCTTCTTCTTCTTTCCACGGCAGTCTTTGGCCCAGTGGCCAAGTTTGCCGCAGTTCTTACAGCGATCGCCGGGGGTGGTTTGCCGCCACCGGCGTTGCCAGAGTTCTGGCTGTCGTGGCCATCGCGCGATGAGGATCCTACGCCGCCGCGACCGCGTCCACGCCCTTGGCGCTTCCCGCGGTTGCTGGATCCGCCGCTGCCGCTACCGCCGGAGCCCTCCTGCTCGCGGCGAGATTTGCGGCGCGCCTCCCAATCTTCTTCGCACAGCATCAGGCGCCCCATGGCGTCCGTGACCTGTGGTGCCTTGTCCCGCTCCTCGAAGATCCGCAGCCTCCCAACCACGTCCACGATGGACGCCTTGTTTAGGTCCATGAACATTTCAATGGACACGGCGGCTTGATTCAGATTCCGTGGGACCACCTGCAACATCTTCTTCACTACCTCAGTGTCGGAGATGTTGTCGCCGAACGTGCGCAGGTTCTCGGCGAGTGTGGAGATGCGCACGCCGAAGTCGGAGACGGTCTCCCCGTCCTTGAAGGTGATGGAGTTGAATTCCCTTCGGAGCTGCTGCGCGCTGGCGTCGCGCGCGCGCTCGTCGCCGATCCGCAGGTTCTTGACCGCCTCCCAAGCTTCCTTCACGGTGGGCTTCCTGGCCAGCGTGCTCCAGAGATCGGATGGAACCGACCGTAGGAGCCCTGCCATCGCTTGTCGATCAGCGTGGTACTCGTCTTCGTTGGGGTCGTCGTCGATGCCGAAGTGGACGGCGTCCCAGACTCGGAGGGTCTGGAAGTTCACCTCCATGACGAGAGCCCACTCCGGATAGTTAGTCCGGGTCAGCATTGGCCTCGCGACGTTCGCGGACGGCCGCTCGATGACGCGCTCGACGAAGCGCGACCCAGCGTCCCGGGTGCGCGAATGGCGCTTGCTGGAGCGGCCACGGCGACGTGGCGGCGAACGCGACGGTTGGACCTTGTTCCCGCCGGAGCCATCACCAGTCAGCGGCTGCTTGGATGGTGACTTCGACATGGCGCCGGCGGAACCTCGGCTCCGATGCCAATTGACAGAACGCCGAACTCCAAACGAGAGAACGATACACACGCGAACACAAGTGGAGAAGTGAAACACACAGGAATATTTTGGGCTGCAATGCGGCAGCGTTTTCTGTTGGCTTGATATTGAATATAAAGTAGTTACATGCATGAATACATGGCCATCAGAGGCAAAGCTAAATGCGGCACGCTCGTGCTCGGTCACCGCCATCCCAGTGGCCTGGGACGTGCCGCAGCCATGCATGCTCTGGTCTTATGCGCGCTAGTCACGCACAGCCATAGCTGCTAGTCAGCTTGATCTATCCTAGCAGAGATTAGACAAAAAGCTAAGTATGGACGGTTCAGGAATTATTCAAACACCGGCGGTGTGGCTTCGGTCCAGGCTGCTCCGAGCGGACCAAGGACTCCGGCTAGACGCCGGCCTCGTGGCTCAGGCTGCAGCACCTGGCGAGGCTTCCCAGCTGTGGCTGCAAGGTGTGGAACACGGCAAAAAGATTGCCTCGGTAAATCAAGAACAGCGACAAGTGGGGTAAAGGCGGGAGCTTTGATCGCAGAGAGGCTCACCGGTGGCTTGGGGCGACGATCCGGGTGACGCCGCTTGGGATTTAGGTCAGGATGGCGAGGTAGGTGCTCGGGGACGGGGTAGCCTGGCACGACGTACGGAGGCTCGGTGCTGACCCGAGGCTTCGTGGCGCGCGGCGGCGTGGTGTCGGCTTGGTCAGGTGTCCGCGGCGAGGCGAGGATCTTTGGGCGGCGTAGTCGTTCGCGGGTTCCCTCCTCGGCTCCTGCTTGCGGATCAGCGGCCACGGCCTCCTCGCCGGCGAGCGCGGTGGCTCCGGCGACGACGGCGCGTCCGGCTTCTCTCCTCCCCGCCTCCTTCCTTCCCCCGTTCCTCTCCTCTTCTTCTTTCTTGGCTGGGTGGTGTGTGGATGGCGACCGGTGGCGGCGGACAGGGGAGCGAGGGCGAGGAGCGACTGCGGGTCCTCTTTATAGCGCGGCGCCTAGGGCTCCTGGTGGCCGTCCCGGCGTCCGTGCCGTCTGATGTGACGGCCGGCGCTACGTGGCGAGCATCCGAGGCTAGGAGCAGGTTGGCGTCCAAGGGCTCCGACGGCGCCCGACGGAAAGCAGGGTAGTCGCTCGGTACGGAGAGAGAGACGACGACGGAGGCGTCCGACGGCGGAACGGCGCTTAGGTGGCTTTGTTGCGGCTGACTGCTGGGCCCAAGAGGATGAACGCCGTGCGTAGTCCTCACGCAGCAGGAGGCAGCGGTTCCTGCGTGTGTTCACGCGATAGGCCGGGAAGGAGTTTTTTTTTTTTTTTTTTTAAATTACATAGTACAACGCAGACACTCACAACATGCACGCACACACTCACCCCTCGTGAATACACGCACGCAAACCCTACCCCTATGAAGCACCTCCGAAGGACTGAGCCGGCCGGCAGAGATCTGGAGATTCTCGGTCACCATAGGCGCCGTCGCCGACGGGAACGCCGCTTACCACTTAATGCACAACGCCGGTAAATCCTGAGAAAATCCCAAAGAAAAGATCTGAGCACCGCGATTTGAATCACGATGGGTAACGCCCCACTGGACCGTCCTACCATCTACCATTGGGTAGCGGCCGGGAAGGAGTTGGACTCCGGTTGCTCTCGTACTGGGCTGTTGGTCGACGATGGGCTTGGCCGCAAGGTGTTCAGGCTGAAATGGCCCTTGCCATTCTCCTTATTCCAAATCCTTTTCTATTTCTTTTTTTCTCTTCTTCCGATTCAGTCTAAACTATTGCAAGGTTCTTTTGTGAGTGGGCGTTAGTATATGTACGTATATATATACATATACATTATATATACACATATACATACACATACCTGTATAAAAGGCATGGGGGTGTACTAAAGTTGGTTACGTGTATAACCAAAGGGATATGCACAAGGGCATGCAACGTTGGCCAAGGGAATCACGGAGGCTTTTATATTTCTCTTCTAATTCCTATTTCCATTCTATACTAAACCATGGTCTCTTATGCGTGTATACATGTGTTGCCAAGCATATATACGCCCTAGTGGGGTCTCCTAGAGGTCACTTAGGGGTTTAGGATCCAAGCCAATGGTTGGCAACACAAACAAGATTGATTATCAATTTAAAGTTGGTTTGATTTTATTCATCACATAAAATCAAGAAGACCCAAATCATGCCTTGATTAAAATGCAAATGCCCACACATACTATTAGGGCCTACTTGTGCAACTAGGTAGGGTTTCCTAGCATGTCATACACCAAACATGGGTTTGTTTTCAAAAAATTTTGTTGGTTGTGATTTTTGGTGTTTGAGATTTTTAGGGTTGTTACAGCTAGTGTGCTTGATATTTTTAGGGCCATGGGTCCTCATATAGAGCAGATTATTGATGTGAGCATTTCACCTCCTAGTGATGATTTGGACTATCTATCTAGAGAGGAAGTGAAATACTTACATCATTACAATGCTCAAGCTACTAACATTTTATTTAGTGCTTTGAGTGAAGATGTATTAGATGGTGTCATATTTGGAGATGATGAACCGCTTGATGATGCTCATCTCATTTGGACCGCACTCAAAGAAAGATATGGCAAGTCCAAGTGTGATGAGAGCAGCCTCTCATTGGAGGAACCACTTGAGGAGTGCTCAACTTCACCAACACATGATGAGCCTCAAGTGATTCTTCCAAAAGGCATAATTGATCATGCCACATCCACTTCCTCACCAACACATGACTTAATGGATGGTAATGAAATGGTTGGTGAGAACAATATTTTTACATGTGGTACTTCTACTTCCTCTAGTTCTTGTGAGACTAACATTTTGAAGGAAGAAGAAGCTTGTGATCGGTGGAGGCCAAATGATGAATCCACCTCACCTAGAGGCACAACTCTCTATGTCACATCTCATGTGTGCCTCATGGCAAAAGGTGAGAAGGTAAAATCAAAAGCCAAACCCTCTCCACCTCCTAGTGACATCTCTAGCAGTGATCTAAGTGAAAGCTCTAGTGATAGTGAATCTAGTGATGATGAAGAGTATGCTAGACTCATCAAGAACCTAGATCCTAAAACTGGAGTCTTTCTCTCTCAGCTAATGAAGGATTTAGAGAGTACCTAAGCTGAGTTAGCAACTAGAAATGAACAACTTGACAAGCTTGAAAGGTTGTATGTTGATAATAAGGAAGCTCTTGCATTAAAGAGAAGTGAGGTGGACTCCTTACACAAGGCCTTGACCGAAGAGCAAAGAGAACATGTTCTCACAACGAAGGCTAATATTGCACTCAATGACAAGTATTGTGTCTTAGTTGAAAAGCACAAGGAGATTGAGTTGCAATATAGTCATCTTAGGGAGAGCACCTCACAGCCCTCTAATGCAAATGACACCTCTACTCCCTCCACTAGCCAAGGTTGTAGAAAATGCTTTAATCTTGATTTGAATGTTTATGCCACTAACCTTGTTGATATGGAAGCTATGAGAAAAGAGATTGCTAGGCTCAATGAGATAATCAATGATGAGCTTGGGCACACAGAAGAAGCCAATACAAATGGTAAGAAAATGGTGAATGGCTCTCAAAGTGTGCAGTTTGAGAGGAAGCAGCAGATTGGTACAGTTCAGCCTGCACAGATCACAAGGTGCCACGCCTCAAGAGAGGCAAAGTGCAGCCCCAAAAAAATAGGAAGGCTACCAATTTGTCTCCTGATCAAACTAAGCTCATAACAAGGATGACAAGTGATGATAGCAAAGCTTCCAAGACCATCAAGGTGCAACAACAACCAAAGACTCTCATCACTTGCTTCAAGTGCAAGAAAGAGGGTCACTATGTTAAAGACTGCATCTTGAGGAAAGAAAGGAGGGGCATGAGCAAGATCCAAAAGAAGAAGATGGCTCGTGCTAAGTACTCCAACATGGGACACATTGCCTCTATGTGTTCCAACAAGGTTGATGACCAAGCCACACTTCCAAAAAGCAAGAAGTGTTATGGATGCAATGAGAAAGGACATGAAATTAATTCATGTCCAAACAAGAAAAGTGAAGGCTTGTCATCATCAAGAAAGAGGCTCATCAACAAGGTAGCAAGCAAAATGCAAAAAGAGAAGGCTAACAAGAACAAAAGCCGCCTATTCTACACTTGTAGAGGAAAGGGACATTGAAGTAAGGATTGTGCCATGGGTAACATTCCTAAGCTCAACTTGTCAATTAATTCAAATATGCTTAGGATGCCCAAAAATGACACTTGTGCTAGAGAGGTGATTGGTTCACCACGTGCTAGCACAAAGGCCATTTGGGTGCCTAAGTCTCTTGTGACTAACCCGATGGACCCAACTTGGTTTGGGTACCACCAAGTTGTGCTTGATGAGTGTTGTAGGTACTTGGAGGTGATATGAAGCTTCGGGTGCTTGAGCAAGTTAACTGAAAATATTCACTCAAGCTATCAATCAATTCATATTATACTCTCTTATATGGTTGACCCGAAGATGAATCAATGAAAATATCCTAAACTTCATAATCACCTCGGTAACTAGTACACGACCCTTCTTAGCTAGCCATTCGACTTGTGCGGAGTCTCTAGTACTTCACAAATATATGTGTGTTTGTGAATTATTAGGAGTGGCTAGAGTGCTTCATGTTTAAATGAATTATTTGCCATATGATGCTTTTAATGGCTCTCTAGTAGAGCAAGATCTTATTCATGTTGTAGGTATTGAAGAACCACCTTGTGTTGTTGATCGTCTTACGTGCGATGGACCTGTATTGATCTGGTCATAACTCCATCTTAGAAAGTGCAAATGACAATCCGTTTGTTGGGTTTGAAAGTTAACTTGATGAGCTTTCATACCATGTGCAGCATGTACCAAGGAATATTGTAGATTGATACAATTTTGCACTAGAAGTTGAGCATATGACAGATCTGCTGGACATTCCTCGACAAGTCTGTACTAAAACTGGTGTGCAGCCAAAATAAAGTTTGCAAACAGATCAGCAATGGTGGTATTGGAAACTAGACTTCATAAGATTTCCAACAAGTGCTAATTTACCTTCATAGCCTTTGGGAATCAAAAGTTATGAACATTTCTTCGAGATGGTCGGGTTTTTAGTGAAGTGATCCGGTTTTAAGTGAACTGACCAAACCTCTTTGATGGTGGAGAGTTAATGCTTAAGGAGGCATGAATGGTTGAAATGCTCTCCCAAAAAGAAGTGGAGATTCCTCAAGTTGCTGCTGCACCAAATTCTGCGACATCTCTCGATGCAATACATCCGCAGACCTCTCATTGCAACAATGCAGAGCGGCAAAGCCGCACCTCGAGTGGCAAATGCCACGCCCGTGCGCATGCAGCAAACCGATTCCACTCAAGTTCATGAACAAAAGCCTACAACTTTCATATGAGAAAAGTGAACATGAAGATATTGTCTCATTCATTACTTTCAAGAAGGGTGGTGACGCCTAAATCTCAAGTGCAAGTTATGTTCAAAATTTACACCTTTGTGTCTTGTGTAGCCACTTCGGTAAACGAAGCACTTGAGGATTGTCATTGGTTATTGATCATGAAAAAGAAGACTATGATTGAAACTGAATTGATCATCTACACCAAGCAACATAGATGACTTGAGCTTCTTCCATGGACTTCAAATCAAGAATCTCAAGTTGAAGAAAGTTTCTCTTCATACATGCATAACTATGAGTTGGTTTGAAGGATTTGGAGTCTTGGTTTTCATATTGGAGAATACAAGTAAATTTCAAGAAGACCAAGAGTAAAGAATCATGCTCAAGTAAAGTAAAGGCATTGATCACTCACAACTCAAGAACTTCCTACTTCATGGAATCTTGACATATGGTAGATTGCCAAATTCTCATTCTCATATTATGGGCATCTACATGCTACGATGGTTGTGAGTATCTCTTGGCATACCTAGTTCAATTTGATTATTCTATTGTTGCCATGACCTAAACATAGAGTAAAAATTCCAAGTTCTTAATTGAATAAAGTGCTATGTGAGAAATTTAAATGCTTAGGGCACTTATCAAGAGGGAATTTACTCTATGCCTAGAGTCGTGAGACTAACCATTTCTCTAAGTGATTTTTATAGTCTCATTGAATGAGAATTTGTTTCTCAAAGGGAGTGTGCTATCATATGAAGGTCATCTATCCAAAATTATGTGATGTATTCTCTCTCTAATTGATTTGGAGTTGATTTGTCTATGTTAGCCACTCACCGTAATATGGCTTAAATCTACCCTTTGGACTTAAATGACCAACCATGCATATTCACATCTTTATTCCACTCAAAATAATATGCATGATTCTTTTAAGGGAGATTTAGTCCATGTTATGAGGTTTCTTCATTTAGTGACACACTTGCCTTCCACACATACAAAGGGTTACTAAGTGAGAAACTAGTGCTTGTGTTACTAATGACCTTTTTGTGTTTGAGCTTATTCACAGAAAAGTATCAAGTGGAGGTTGTGCTTATCAAATTGGATATATCACAAGCTTAAAGGTTACTCTTCACCTAAAGGAAGATGAGTTTTGCTAAAGGCCAAGAAGATCGAAATATGAGGTTAAGCAAAATAAAGTTTGAGGGTTAAATTGGGAATGCTATACTGAAAGGATTCACAAGATTGCAAACATTGATAAGAGGACTGAATGGAAATAACATCTTGTTAGTACTTTCAACCAAAATTCACCTCAAGATTGGACAAGAAGAAGAGAAATAAAGTGAATCATCAAATCTGTCCGAGAAATTAAAAATACGAGTTGGTCTGCCTTCAAACATGGATTTTGAAGATCAAACATTGATGAGTTGACCGAAACTTTATGAGAATGATATACATGAATAGTACTTGTTGCTGTACAATTGACATGAAGCTTTGTTTGGAAGAAAATCAGTTTTTGAGTTTAACTCTGTCACCTCTCGAAGTGCAGTTTCAGATTTGAGCAGCTTTTGGTAGAAAAGTGTTTTGACTCGACCAAATAGAGTTCAAATGATCTAAAATTTATACATCAGTTAGAGAACTCATAGATGAATGTCTCTACCAATTTTCATGCATAGAGGACTTTTATTATGGGAGATATGAAGTTTTCTTCAAGAAAGACATAATCCAAAAACTTATCAGATTTCGGACTTGAAAGAATTGGTAGAGAGATTGATTTGACCGATCAAATGAAGTCCAAATGAGCTAAAATTTTAACATGAGTTAGAGGACTCATAGATGAATATCTCTATCAAATTTCATGCATATTAGGCTAGTGGTCTGAGAGATGTGGATGTTTCTTTGAGGATGACAGAATCTAAAAAAAAAGACCGAATGGAATTGGAAGGCATTGTAGCAACAAGATTCAGATTGGCTCTCAAATGGTCATGAAGATACTTCAAAGTTTTAGAAGCATCAGTTTGATCTAAAGAAATTTTAATTAAAGAAGAGAACTCACACACGGATGCAAATGAGTTGCAATCGTCGAGTACAAGAAGTAGCAAGTAATTGCAACTAGTTGGAATAAGAAGTAATCACCGAAGGTTCTCGTGAGACGCTGAGATCAAATCAGTTCAAACTAGTTGAAATTAGTTGTTTTCAGTAGTTACATGTAGCAACAATGAGTTACAATCAGTTGGTACTAGCTGAAATCAATTAAGGGCAACTGAAATTAGCTGAAACTATTGGATTGCAAGTATCTTGAAGGAGTTTGAGACTAGTTGAAATATAGTGCAAACCTCTCCTATGACCATATATTGTTAGTGTGCTCAAGTGGACTTTGTGTACTCTTGTATGCACAAATTTAGGGGAGCTTTGCCTAACTCTTGTGACTATTGGTTTCCTCCCAAGTATATGATGTGCAGTCCAACACATGTGCAAAAGGAGGATGGAGAGTCCCCTGTGAAGTCTCTAGGTGCCTCACGGTTATTCTAGGAGGTCTCGGTCTTTATAAACCAAGTGCTCCCAATTTAAATGTTGAATGCTCCAATCCTTCAAAGTGGAACTAGATTTGGATGAGTTGGAGAAAATAATTAAAGAGTGGACTTTCATTGCTATTTCTCCTCTCTAGAGCTCATCAAGTGCTCCTCATCCATCTCATTGATCACCCAGGATCTGGTCTACAAAGAGTGGAAATTCCTAGTTCACATTTTGCAAAGTTCATGAATTTTACATTTTGCTCTCTATGTGGGCTGCCTTGGGTAAAGAAAGAACTAGGGGCCTAATAAGTGGATCTTGGATGATCATAAGAGCTCTCTATCTTGCCACATTTCATCAAGTGAGAACTATGGCCATTCAAGTCATTGAAATCTCACTCACGATGGTACAATCAATGTGGTGATCTATCTACCTTGGTGGTGGTATGTGTTCTTGACATAATTTCAATTGTTGCAAATTTATTGTGCCTTGACCAAGATATAGGATGAACTCCTCTTGACTCTTAAACCGATTCAAGTGCATTTTACAAGTAATTCAAGTACTTGATGCACATATTGAGGGGGAGCCCATCCTATGCCTTGTGTCTTTTGAGACTAACCTTTTCTTCTAGTGATTTGTGTAGTCTCATGGTGAGAATGAGTTTCTCTTGGGTATGCTACCTTAATTCAATCCAAATTGGTAAAGTTATCTCTAATATTCATTTGGATTGCAATCTTATCTCTTTAAGTAGCTACTATCCATAACATAGCTTAAATTCCCTTATTTGGACTTAATTGACCGAAAGTGCATATGTTTTTGCCTTCCACATATATATGTATGCACCATCAACAAGGGGAAATTTAGTCTATGTTATGAGGTTTAACAATTAGTGACTCACATGCCTTCCACATCAAAAGGGTCACTAGTTGTGAAACTCTAGCTTGTGCAATTTAATGTTATCTCTTGTCTTTGTGAGCCTTATCTAGGTGATACTATGAGATATGAGCATTCATTCCAATTGGCATCAACTTGTGAAGATACTTACAATAGAACAACACTTGAAATTGTTGATCTTTGGGCTTGCCATTGGTTGGTATGGATAGCTCTCGAAATAAGCTTTCCGTAAAGTCTAAAAATCACTGAAATCGAGTTCGGAGTAAAAAGTTATGGCATTTTTCGGTGAGGTGACTGTCTTTGTTTACGTGAGCTGCGGCAATGCCGCGCACCGGGCGGCGAAGTGCCGCACCTGGACAGGTCATGATCTGCTGGTTTTTGAACTCTAATGACTCATTTTGGTTTTGGGTGCATATATACTCATTATATGGCCCCCGAGCTATCTGTTGACAACCAAAACATTGCAAACCTTCCATAAAGCCATATGAAGACTCTTCAAGTGATGTTAAAATTGTGAAGACCATATTTCAATTGGTATTGGTGGAAAATCTCTCAATTTGGTATATCAAGAAATATGTCTTCACCGGGTATCTCAATATGTCAACAAGAGTTAGCAATGGACATTCAAATGAAATGAAGCACAAGCTTGGGTTATCTCCTTGAAAATGATGATGTTGAGAGACGGGCACAAATGAAATTATCTTGAAGAAAGAATTACTAGTCCCATCAAAGCACTAAATTTAAATATTGAAATCATCTTCTTTGTCGAGATTGTGAGGCTTAGAACAAAGGTATATCGTTCCATGAACTCTTGTACTACCTTTGTGCATCTAGGCCCTTACATGCTAGTGTGTGCATGTGTATGCAATATTTCGAGTCACATCATGAGTTTGTTCTTATGATGGCGATTAGAGGTTTCTTTAGATATTTGGTTCGTACCTCTTGTGGTGTTGGCGTGAGTTAGTCTCATGTTCAAACTATTATCGTAGTGAGGTATGAGCTAAATATACTAACTTCTCAAGAATCTTGGCTTAAAGTGTTGCATACTTTGTTTGGTAGAAACGTTAGGAGAGAAATCCTATATGCTTTGAACCTTGACCAACTCTTGCTCTCACTTGTCTACCATCATATTTCTTCCTTTTGGTGGAAAGATCCTTTTTGGAGATTAATGCCAAAGGGGGAGAAATATTAAAGTGAGATTGATATGTTGTTGTAAAGGGGTAAAGGAGAGGCATGTAAGATTTTTCAAAAATTTGTGTGGTGTGTGCAAGGATAGTTTAAATTAATGCTCTTTAAGGACCATTTTTGCTAGTGTGTGACATTCATGCCTTGTATGGTGGATTGTTTATCTTTTGAGTGCATGAACTGTCATCGATCACGGTTATAATGTAACACCTTGCACCCCACGGATGCTAAGATATAGGAGAGTTCCCACACTTCATCTTAGATATGTGCAGTTGGCATTTGAGGCCAAAAGTTTAATTTCCTTCAATGTACACATTTAGGGGAGCTCACTATATTATAGGATTCAAAATCTTAATGCTTATCAATCTCTTGTAAGCTTTAATTGTGATGTCATCAATCACCAAAAAGGGGGAGATTGAAAGTGCATCTAGCCCTTTAGTGGGTTTTGGCGAATTGAATGACAACATAATTAAAGGTCTAATAAGTTTGCTAAGTGTTGAACAGGAAACTAAGTCTATTACATATACTTGTGGATTGTGTAGTAACAAGTATATTCAAAGTTCAACAAGCAAACTTGACGGTATTCCACACAGTATGGAAGCAAAGCCAAATTGTGTATTATTGTATTGGAAGATGATGGAAACAATCTAGTTCAAGTAAAAGACAACAATGCAAATGAAATCAATGAAATGGCTTATATATTGTGGAATATCATAGCATCATGTGAAAACAAGCATACTTGGCAAAAGGCAAATGAGACAAGAGTTGATCCAGCGATACCACCGGTCAGAGAGACGTGCAGGGGCCGGGAAATAGTGTCAAGCCAAAATGATAGGATATAAGGAACCGTGAATTGGCTTGACCATATTGATGTTGATCCATGTATGTCTCTATGTGAGTCAAACCGAAGCTTGATTGGTCTCAACATTCATATCTACAAGATAATCAAGCAAGGATCAAAGTGTTGAAGAAATGGTTATTCCATGGATGCTTAATGTGATGTGACTTGAATATGCCTTGATAAGGTGAAGATAGCAAGGAAAGGGCTTCGAGGTACTAAGCGAAGGTGAAGGGCAAGCGGTGGCTTGGGGCCCGAGGTACCATGGTTAAGGTATAAATACCGAGGTACCGCACTTATCGGATTGTTGGGGTCCGTCGGGTATAAATACCCTTCCAACCCCTCCTCCAACGGTACTCTGGTCACTTCTTCTTCCACCTCATGAAAAGGCACCAGAGAACAGACCTCTTGCTCTCTCTCTCTCTCCTCCATTGAAGCACCTTGAGCTCCCCACTCAATCCCTCACTTTCCACCACGGATTCTTGAGGGAAAAGGCAGCAAACTGCTTGTGGAGGCCGGATCTACTACTTCCCCAACTTGAAAGAGCATTTGGTTCACGTTTGGCCGGCGGTTCTAGGGTTCTTTACTCTTGGAGCTTGCTCCTAGCCGGCTAGGCATCACCCTTGAGCTGCTAACTTGTGTGGCGACCTTGGGAGGTTTGTAACCTCACTCGTAATCAAGAAATCACCCCTCATCTCAAGGGTTCACTCCCTTGACTTGAGAACGAGGGAAAAAGCAAGTCGGTGGGCAAGCTAAGCCTTGTGTGGCAACCTAAACAACGTGGACGTAACCCAAACTTTGTGGCGACGGTGAACCACGGAAAAAAATCCTTGTCTCACGTGTGCTTTTTTTACATTCTTGCATATATATTCTTGTGAGCTAGGGTTTGTCCCGATCTACTTTGTTGTTAAGTTCCCGGCACTTTCTATTGGATATATGTGATATCTTTGTGTGTAGGAACCTGGGAAACTCACTCGATCTAAGTTTCATTGCCTAGATTTCAAACTGCAGTTTGTGTTTGTCTGCCAGGCGAGGTAGTGCCGCGCGTTGTTCTGAAAACTGCTCGAGTTTGTTTTTACAGGTGATTTTAAGGTATAGGCCTATTCACCCCCCTCTAGGCCTCCTAGGCGACATCAAGGTCCTTACAAGTGGTATCAGAGCAAGGCTCTCAATTTCGGGCTTAACCGCCTTGAGAAAAGATGTCGACAAGTAATATGGGAGTTTGGAGAACCCCTAAGCATTGCACTCTTTTATTATTCTCGAGAGGCATGATTAGATGTGCTTTGTAATTAGGGTAAATTGCACTCGAGAGGCATAATTAGATGTACTGTAATTAGGGCATGATTAAATTGCAAAGAACCACGTCTGAATTACGAAGTTGAGAGAGTAATGGTAACTAATAGTGCAAAGGGCACATGCAAAGTAATATGGGAGTTTGGAGAACCCCCTGAATCAGTAAAACAGTTCATGAGTGAAGGATGATTTCTCACTACAAGTAAACTTCAGCAAAAAATTTTAAACTTCAAGTGTTTTAGGGTAACTTTGTATTTTCGATGTGCATCCATATAAGGTTTCTGCTGTTGATTCATATATGAGGTAGTTTTAAATAAATGAAAATTACTAATATCCATACATCATAGGTTCCCCGGCTATTTCATCGTTTGTCAATTGACCTTTGATTCCCTCTGCAATGGCTTTGAGAAGGACATTGTATTCTTGCAATCATCAGATTTCACAATTACAATTTGCAGGCTTTAGTTTACCGAAGGGAGGTAGAGGTGGATGCCATGGTTCAGTGAAACCACAACAAGAAAGCATGTCTATTGAAGCAGGTAACTAGATCAATATATGATGATTTAGCTTTCAAAAAACAAAAAGTACACAACTGCACAACATAGGTTTGTTTCAGATAGTTTCAGTAATGCATCCAGTTTTGGAGTGGGTATAGGTGTTAGAATTTATATATGAATAAGTTCCCCTAAAATTCATATGAAGAAATTCTAATAAATCTCAAAAGGCCCAATATTTGTGTTCTCTAATGAGCTTTATTGTTTTAGCCCATGAGTAAAGGTGGGAGGTGCAATATCAATTAGTAACATATGGCTAGTTGATGTGGAGGTAGGGAGGTTTCCTCCCTATATATTTGTACCAAGCCTCCTGGGAATAGAGACAACATAATAACTACAATTGGGAGTTTCAATTAGAAAATCCTAAAGTAGTAAAATAGTATTTTTTCTCTTCTCATTTCTGCGCCGTCGTCACCAATCTCCGTAGCCCAATCGTTCGCGTGCACTAGCGACTCGGGCGAAAGGTCTCTCCGAACCGTCGTCTTTGCGATCCTGCACCGGGAGAAGGCGAATAAGGTTTTTGGGAAGCACTATTCGCGCGACTGCTCCCGATCTTCGCCACGGCTCGTCTTCCGGGAAGGACACGCGGAGGACCGTCCCTAGCGTCCGTCTTCATCGACAACTTTTTTTCGACTACTTCAGCAACCGCCGATCTACGACGGCGACAAATGAGCTAGAGGACCTCGGCATCACATTCGGGAACCTCTCCATTACGTTGTCCTCAACGTCAGCCAGGTATTCTCAAGATCCAATCTTCGTGTCAGTCATGTTCAATCTATCTGATCTTTCTGGTGTGTTAGTTGTGCTTACACCTGTTGCTATGATCATGCTATGTCTTTTGCTACTGAATCATTCTATGATCTATAATATGCTTTTATGCTATGCTAGTATGCTTGACATGCTTTATCTAGTAGATCTATTTATCATGATTTATTTTATTGAATTAATCTGAAATTGCCTAATATCTCAACAATAGGCACCGTTTACCATGCAGCTTCTCATTTAGTTTTATGTAGCTAATGCAGTGACATAGAGATATGTATGTAGCTTCATTCTTGAGGATGTTACAGCTTCCCATTCTGTTTTATATATGTCTGCCTTTTGTGTTCAGTTTGTGTGACACCGTACTCAAGGTTGGGATAAAGCCCAACGGTGAAGATGGAGCTCCAAGCTGAAGGAGCGTGGTGGTGTCGGTGATGCCTGTCTGTTTGCGGCCAGTTGGCTTCTGCATGATAAAATAAAAACTGTGTTGTTTGCCTGCCTCGCCAAGGCCTTTTATTTTGCTTACCTAGATGTCTTTCAGAGCAAGTACTTTCTCGGTACAGTCCCATGGCATTTCAGGCATGGTAACTGTCATATGTCAGATGTTGTATTTCCGTTGTTTTCGATGAGACTGGGGAGCTTCCACCCGTAAAAATAATGTGCATCCCTCGGTATGATGCAATGAATTAGAATCTCTCTAATTGTCTTCATGTACAATTAGTGTTTTTATGACAAAATACCACTCTACTTTGAATCTAAGTGTCTCTCAAATGAAGTTGTAGACCTGAACAAGTAGTGTTTTTAACAACAAAAAGTGCTACCAATGTCGTGGTTAATGTAATGTAAAATATCTCTAGATACATTTATAATCGTTTGTATTATCATTGCTTTTGCGACGTCGTTCTATTGCACACTAAGCTAATTTATTCAGCTTGATCAAAAATTGATTCCTATCAATTTACCTTGACTCTTCAATACCTATATTGTTTACCAGAGTAATGATGATCTCATTTTCCTCAATTCCTTCAACAGAAGGATCGGCGCGCAAAATGCGGCGCATCCTCACTAGTTTAGTCTCAATGTGAGCAGCTATGTGCTAGGAGCCGGTGGCCAACAAGCTCGTGGCCAAGCCCGCATACTGCTATCCATTGCTATATTCACACACATTTTCAATTGGATACTAACAAGCAGTGCAAAACAACATTTAAATGAAATAATTTGTATACATAAGTTACCTCAAAAAATTCGTGTAACATTCCTTGATGCAATAGTCGTTGATGATAGTTTCAATATCAATTTCATCCAACAATCCCTTCTCAATGCATAATGTTGCCAATCCATTCAGCCTCTCTTGTGAAATTGTAGATCCCAAATAGTTTTTCAACAATTTTAATTTTGAGAGTAAACAAGACAGGGAATCATTTAGTAACTAGAATTCGTAAAGCAGGGATCAGATCAGACAGAATCAAATATGCACCTGGCTAGTACGTACCACCCATTGCTGGGATTGGGAAGACCGCCACTGGAAGAGAGCACTTGATCAGGAGGCAATCAGGACAAACGTCGCCTGGGCCTGAGGGATGAGGATCAAGCGATCAGGCTGGAACGATGATTTCGAGATTGCAAGAAGCGATCAGGCTGGAATTTGATAATTCGATGAGGATCTGGAACGGAGGGAGCCAGGAGGTCGCGACTCGTGAAGTCACGATCACGAGCGAGCAGCGGCGCGTGAAATGATAGCCCATTTTTCTAGGAAAAATCGGCTAGCCACTTTTTCTAGGAAAACTCGCCTAGCCGTTTTTTAAAAAAACTAGCCTAGCAGGTTTTCAAAACCAGCCCAACCTATTTTTGTTGACAGGTTGGCTAATACTCCTAGTTTATGTGGCTAATAAGTCCGTTGATGTTGTTTGGTTGTGAGAGAAAAAACATTGTGACCGTGGTGATGAGTGAACATGTCGTAGCTCCAAAATATATTTTTTCCGTCTAAACTCAAAATAAAAAATATTTTTTTATTGCTTTAACATGAGAAATACAATGGTGGAGTCTATATTATCCTTTTAATAATTTTGGTTGTGAAGACGAGAGAAATACCAAGGTGGAGTCTATTATCCCTTTTAAAAATTACTTGCCAAATTTTTCTAAAGGAAGAAATACAGGGAAAAAAATAGTTCACGCGTCTGACTTTTTTTTCGTAGAGAAAATGCTTTTCGCGCCACCAATGCCTTCTCGTTCCCTCAATTTTGTTTTTTTTGGGCCAACGCCAAGGAAAAGAGCGAATCTCCACCGTTCATTTCTTCCCAACAGTGAAGATTACCCAGCGCTAGTCCTCATTCCCAACCCACGACCTCACCCAAACCCTTCCTCTCGCCAGCCGGCGCCGCCGCCGTCCATGGAGGCCGCGGCCTTCCCCAAAAAGCGCAGATCCTCTCTAATCCATGGCCAAGAACCACCGGGGAGTGGCATCGGCGTGGGGGAAGCAGCATCGACCTCATCAGCGGGCTCCCCGACGAGGTTCTAGGCAGCATCATCTCCCTCCTCCCCACCAAGGACGGCGCCCGCACGCAGGCCGTCTACCGCCGGTGGCGCCCTCTTTGGCGCACCGCCCCTCTCAACTTAGGTGTCGACTGCCACCTCAGCTGGCAGGACCGGAAGCGAGTCGCCTTCGCCTCCAAGATCCTCTCCGTCCACCCGGGCCCCGCCCGCCGCTTCGCCCTCCTCGACTTCCGCCTCCGCGACCGCTACGCCAAGATCGATGGCTGGTTGCGCTCCCCGGCGCTCACCGGCCTCCGGGAGGTCGAGTTTAGTTACGAGATGGAGTTGACCCCGAACCCACGGCCGCAATACCAGCTGCCGCCGTCCGTGTTCCGCTTTGCGCCCACACTCTGCATCGCCATCATCGGCTTTTGCGTCTTTCCAAACGAGATAGCCCCGTCGCCGCTGAATTTTCCTTGCCTCAAGCAGCTTACTCTGTCCTGGGTTACTATGTCGGAGGACACCCTTCATAGCCTGCTCTCTGGCTGCCCTGTTCTCGAGAGCCTATTGCTTGAACACAATTTCGGCATTGGTCGCCTCTGCATTGCTTCAAAGACTCTTAGGAGCATTGGCTTCCGTGCTCATTCGGATAACCGAACTAAGGTCGAGTTCCAGGAGCTGGTCATTGAGGATGCACCCCAGCTTGAAAGATTGTTACCGCTAAATCCTTACTATGGACCGCCAACGGTCCGTGTAATGCAGGCACCTAGGTTGCAGGTATTGGGCTTCCTGTCAAATGGCATTTCCAGGCTGGAGCTTGGGAACTCAGTTTTTCAGGTACCTGTTGCCTTCTGAATCTTGCATCTGGTATTTCTTTGTGCAGCTTATTAATTATCAGCTCCTGGTTTCTGCTCAGGAAATGATTGCTATCAGCTCGACAACCTCCATGCCCATGGTGAAGGTTTTGGTTCTTGACTCCATTGGTCCTAATCTGGACTCAGTTGTTGGCTTTATCAAATGTTTCCCCTGCTTAGAGAAGTTGTATATCATTGTGAGTTGTTCTCCTTGTTTGCCTCTGTTGTTTAAATGACTAGTTAACATGCATGTGCGTGAGTAGAAGATATATACCGTACACACACATGTATATAATATATATATATACTGTGCATGTGCATTGAAGATGTATATCGTTTTTATTTAGATGATGCTTCTCATTCGAATGTTGCAATCTGAAACCTCATGATCAGAGCACTCAGAAAAAAACCTGAAAAGCAAACAGTTTATCTTAGATACTGAACCAAAGATGACTACATGATAAATAATAAATATTATCTTGTCATCTTGATTGATACATTGTCATGTACCTACTGACTCTTATAAATTTATTTATTTTCTCTTCTCGCTATATACAGTCTCACGCACACAAGGATATGAAAAATGTGCTGAGGTACGATTCACTAGATCCTGTCGAATGCCTTGAGTGCCATCTGAAAACAGTGGTCATCAAGAACTATTATGGCAAGAGGCCCGATGTTGACTTTGCCAAATTCTTTGTTCTGAATGCAAAAGTGCTAAAGAAAATGGAATTTGGAGCTCTTAACATCTGCAATGACAAGTGGCTTGCTAATCAACACAGACGTCTTCAACTGGACAGTAGAGCTTCCCAAGATGCTGAGTTTAAATTCCGAAGTGAGGGTTGTAGAACATCCTCGGGAAATGAGCATACCCATGATTTGTGGATGTCTGATCCCTTTGACAAAGTCCGTTGGTAGATGCTGCACGGGGATTTGATGCTGTTTCTAGAGCTAAAATTTGATGTACCTGTTTCATTTGCAGTACTGTGTTTCTTTTTCAGAGTTATTGGGATACCATCGACATGTTTTTGAGGTATCTCGGCTTGAAGTTGCGAACACCATGTTTGGTGTATCGTTTCAGGGCATCTTTATGTGCAAGTGTCACAGATGAATGTAGGTCATTGTTATATGTCAACAACTCTTGTCCTCTTTGAACGGAGGCCCTCGTATGGTGATTATGGGGGTTTCGGTGATTCATGGGCACAAGTACTTTAACTAATGTATGTTTTGCTGAGGTTTGTGACTACAAGTGACTTGGCTCTTTGTGACTAAGGTCCTGGTTGGCACGTTCTGCTTTGCTAATGGAACATTTTGTTTTAGCTTCAGCTCTGTAAGCTAACTTTATTTGTGCAGTAAAGCTGTTTTGATAAAACATTGGGTAAAATAGCTCCTTATAGTAAATTTTTTAAAAAAATGATCATAATGCCCCCTTATTTCCCTTCTCTTTTTTTTCCTTGTCTTCTTTCCCATGCCTTTCTTCTATCTTTGTGGAGCCCGTGCCTTGGGGCTATGCCCTATGAGCCAACATCCTCACGACCAAGCCCGTGCTGGGCATCGAGCCCCAGCGGCCGGTTAGTCCATGCGTTCGTAGTCAAGCCTTGCAAACTTATAGCTAGCAGCTCATGCACTCGCGCCACGCCCGAATGCTCATTTCAAAATAAGTAACACACGAGGGTTGTGCCGCTGAATCGCAGTGTCGGCCCTATGTTTTTGAGGACCCTAGGGCGAAAACAGAGCCAAGACCCCTATAAACTATTATATATCTTGTCTTTTTCTTTTTCGTTTCTCAGTCCCCGATAAATGTTTCTTAGACGGCATTCTAAAATTCAAACACCTAAATTAGACAACAAGAACTGGATTACTAAACTGCAGGTTGTAGGCTTATAGCAATGAACGATAGGAATTAGAAAATAGGAATAGGTGGAATCATGGATGGAAATACCTTCGGCCGGCAACCGGCGTCAGCGGAAGGCTGCGGCGCGATAACGATTGGCCGGCCGATTACGATCACGATGCCCAGTCGGCTAGTCCCGGTCCGCCAGTCGAGTTCACGGAGTCACGGAGGAAGTTAGTCACGAGCCTCGGCCTCAACTGCGCGCGGCTGGCGGCTGCACGATGCCATGATCTGATCTGCGGACTGCGCGACTGCTGGCCTTCTGGTTTCTCACGAGGAAGACCCACGCGCGGCTGCTACTAGGTGCTGGTCTTCAGACCCACGCGCGGCTGTTAGGTGTCTCTATTTTCTTGGGCCAAGCGACATGGGTATACATACGTATTGCATACCAGATACCTGGGCTCGGGCCCCTCTTTGGCATGGGCCCTCGGCCGAGGCCCAACCTGCCCCCCCAGTAGGGCCGGCACTGCTGAATCGTGAGACGGGGAAACAGGGCCCCGAGTGGCCGATTCGCAGTCGAGGAGAACGACGAAACACGAACAACCGCTGGCGCTGGCTGCAGAAAAGCCGAGAGCTTCAGAAGTTATCGGAACAGGCACATTAGGGCAGTGCGTTGGTGTTGTCTTATAACTGCGTCCCGTGTTGTGACAGCGTAATTTAAGACGACTTAATAAACTAAACGATACATTAGTTGTTCCCTTAAGTTGTCTCATAGTAGCGTGTAATTTCTTAATTTATGGAGAGGTAAAAATAGGATTGTGAGGTGCATGATGACAACAACTCATCAATGGTATATAAGTTGTCTCATACTCCTAAATTTTAGCTCATGAGGCGGTTGTTTTGCGGCTGCGACCTCATTCTCTTTTTTTCTCTCTCTTTCCTCCACATCATCAAAAATCCTGCGTGTCATTCGTGAGGCGAGGTATGAAGCAGACGGCCGGGCGTGAAGAATGCACGCGCCCTTACGTGTCGCCGGACATTTAGTGGGTGCGAAGCTAAAACCGCGTGTACTAGGACCAGAGCGACTGCATTTGCACTCGAGACACTCGCAGTCGGCAGGTTGCGTCCCGTGCGCAGGCAAAGGCGTGCCGTGCGTACACACTCCTAATCTCCTCTCCTCCCTCCCTCCTCGGATCCCTCCACCTCGTCCCTCGTCATCTTTATCAGAGGGCAGCTGGACGACGGCAACGAGCCAAGCATGCCTCCGAAAAGGGCTCCAACACCTCCGTGGTCTTCCCGTCAATCCACGCTCCCTTTGCGCGCGCGAGAGAGAGAGAGGGAGCGAGGGGAGCATCATGGCATCGGGCTGCGGCGGACCACCACCACCACGGCGCACGCAGCCGCCGTACGTGCAGTGCTGCCGGCCGGGCTGCTGCCGCTTCCATTTCGTGGCAGCTCATGCGCCACGCCCGAATGCTCATGTCCTAGCGATCGGTTGCAAACTCATAGCTAGCAGCTCATGCACAGCGCACGCCCAGTCTAATGTTACTTATTTTGTCTCATGAGTGTTAGTAATTTTTTATATAATTTCAATTAAACTTGAAATTATTTGACTTCTCAAAATGTGATAATTGCATTCTTGTGTGGACCGAGAAAGTATATACCATCTATCAGTGTTCGTGACCTGTGTGCGTCACCCATGGCGTCAAATG
The DNA here is from genome assembly GCA_015847255.1 of Hyparrhenia diplandra. Classification (NCBI taxonomy): domain Eukaryota; kingdom Viridiplantae; phylum Streptophyta; class Magnoliopsida; order Poales; family Poaceae; genus Hyparrhenia; species Hyparrhenia diplandra. The sequence continues at coordinate 77,287 of JADLZK010011244.1, read as the reverse complement.
CTGGTTCATATATAGTACTATGAACGTAACGCATCCGGAGAAAGCAGACGACGACGACGACGACGACGACCACGAGTGGTCCCCCGCAGCGACGGCGGCGAGGACGAGTGGTCCGATGACTCCGCAGCGCACCGAAGACAACGTTCACATCATATTTTCGCACCAGTCGTGCGCTCGTTGTGGCCGGATTGGTCAGTGTAGTACAACATGTCAACAACAACTGGTGTCCACAAATTTAGCTTCCGGCCTACCTCGCTGGACCCCAGCTGGTCATTGAGATTGCAACGGTACGTACGTCCTCAACTATCATTATGAGAATCTCATCAGGGACCCCCGGACCCCGGACCCGGCTGGACACCGACCGCCGACCCACCAAGAGGGTTCGAGTGTGTTTGGTTTCCTGGCTTAGATGGAGCCTGGCTAGGACTGGAGCCTGGCTTGGCTAGACCTGTCCCCAGGCAGCAACAAGTGTCTTATTGGCACACACCCTGGTACCGCATATCACATAGAGAACCGGCCACATTTTTTGGTCCCCAAACGCGCGCGGTCCTTGCCGGCTAATCGACCATCCCGGCAATTGCAGCCATGCTGCGCGCAATTTACACGGACGACGACTGTCGTAGTCCTCGTCAACGCGTGCCCGCAGTGGGCTGTGCTCCGCGTTCGCTGTCTCCCTCCGTCTCAAAGAAAAAGGTAACACCTTGGTTGTTATAGAGAGATCAATGTTGCTACAAAATTTTCTTCAATCTGTAGAGGCAAAGGTGGCGATGACCTGGATAGTGGCATGAAGTCAATGTCAACATTTTCAATCTTGCATAGAAAGCCTCCAATAATTTGTCTAGCTAGCTACAACTCCCATTGGGTAAACTGCTTTAACGTGTAAAAATAGGTTGATGTATATATAAAGAGTAATGCTTGATTCCTCTCGCTAAGGGCTTTAGACGACGACGAGGTAGCAGAACCATCATCTTTGCGCAAGACACAAACACACATGGGGTCTCTAGTGCAGAAGCCAAGAAGTAGACGAGTTTTAGAGCTGGCTGCCGCAATTTGCCGCCCTGCTGCTGATGCCATGCTACGGCGCCGCGGCACCACCTGCGGCAGCCACATACCTGGGGAGAAACTGCACCAGTAGCTGCGGCAACATCAGCATCAATACCCATTCGGCGTGGAGGCCGGCTGCTACCTGCAGGCCGGCTTCAACCTCACCTGCAACCGCTCCAACCACCCACCGAAGCTGTTCCTCGGCGACGGCACCGTGCAGGTGCTGGACATCTCCGTTCCCAACGCCACGGTGCGCATCAACAGCAGCCTGGTCGAGTTTCCTGGCGGTAATGGTACAAATGGCACATGGGCAGGCGCCTTAGGGGAGGGTGGGCCGTACTACCTGTCGGAAAAAAGGAGGAACAAGCTACTGGCCACAGGGTGCGATTTCCAAGTTCTCCTCATGGGAGACCAGAATCGCAACCAATCTGTTGTGAGCGCCTGCTCTGTTTTCTGCAACAAGTTTCCGGGTGGCTTTACTGCTTATGTCTTCGACGAATGCTCTGGCGTCGGCTGCTGCCAGGCACACATCCTAGTGGGTCTCAGCTCCTATGAGTTCCAGGTTATCAAGATGAATGAATCGATAAACGGACCTGTCAGTGTGTTGATAGTGGAATCGGAGTTCAACACTGACCCCGGCGAGCTTTTGGCGATGAATCCGAGGACGCTGCCTGCAGTGCTTGACTGGAGGATCAACCACACGACGTGCCATGGCAACGAGTCCTCGCCTGTCTGCCGCAGCTCCCACAGCCTTTGCCAAAACGTCACCAACGAGTACGCGACGATTGGAAAAGAGGGGCTTATCTGCCAATGCGCTCAGGGGCTACCAGGGGAACCCTTACGTTACCAATGGTTGCAATGGTAACTAACGTAAATCTAAATCCATCATCAACTCACCATTTCTGATCTCCCATGCTTGAATTCTCTTACTTTCTCAAAATTTATGTGTTCTGCTGCTTTTGTTCAGATATCAATGAATGCGACTCTCCAGAGACGTACCCCTGTTATGGCCTTTGCAGAAACACAGAAGGAGGTTATCAGTGCCACTGCACTCCTGGCTTCGCGGGCAATGCTTATATACCAAATGGATGTAAAGGTAATGCAACTCAGGCTAGCTAGGATTATTACAGGTTACAGCTTCATGAGTAGTGTCATATGATTTAGCGTCCGATAAGTAATTCATGTATCACGCGTAATATAGTTCAGAGGGATAACACACGGGAGTACGGGACACAGTTGTGCAAGATTATACGGGTTCAGTTACGAGGTACCCTACGTTCAATATAATGTAGATGCGGATCTTTATTGCCTGCGCGCTGCGCGCAGGAGTCAGTTGCAAGTAGATGATCACAACCATGCCGTCTATGGGTGGAGTTTTATCGAGGTATTGGTCAAGGGCGCCCTATCCCTCCATATATAGTCCAGAGGATACGGTTACAAATAGAGTTCTGGTCAGTTTAAATGTTGATTTCCTAGTTTATTACAAGCAATCTAGTTGGATAGAGTTGATTTCTAAATATATTTTCTTCAACAATTAGATGAGGTACACCTGTTTGATTTGGCCTGTCGAGTAGTCGGACTGTGCCACCCTCTCTTGGTTGGACATTTTCCCTTGAAATGAGGGTACTCGGCACCCATGTAGTCGACAGTATCCCTTGAACCTCTATGTGATTCGAAGAGTTAGACAGGGAGTTAGTCATAATTGAAGTCGATCCGAACGTTTTTTACATATAGTTGTAGTTCATCGGAGCCATGTGAGCAAACCCTATGGGTCTAGTCGGTCGAGGGGTAAATTTGAAGTCATTGTCTTCTTCTCATCCTGCGTGCGCACACCTGGTTGGCGTGATGTGATGATTCGGATGAAGATGAGGAGCGGCATGTACAACGTGCCCAAGTGGTCATAGCCAAAAGCTGTGGTCGGAGGCGGTATGACCAACTCAGCCCGACGATAACATGCTCGGCGGATGTACCGATGACATGGTTGGAGGTGGGGTGATCAGCTCGGGGGCCCGCGATGACACGGCGGTGAGCAGTCCTAGATGATGACGTGGTCAGAGGTGGCATGACTGGCTCAGGGGCGAGCCGACAACCGGAAATGATTGTTCCGACCACCCCTCGCGGCGGGCCGGCCCAAGACGACTTCTGCGAGAACGGGCGGCCGGGGTCTAGGGTTCAGCGGCGGGCTGCGGGGTTCCGGCGGTAGCGACATCTTCTTCAGGCAGCCCGGTGGGGCTATAGAATGTTCGGGTAGGGGAGGTAGCTAGGTAGGCCCAGCGACAGGAATGGTCGCCGGGGCGGCAGGTGTGGTTGGCCGTGGTCGGGCGGGGGCGTCGAGCTCGCCGTCACACCATGGCGGTCGGTCGGCGAGAAGAGAGGGGCGGCGAGAAGCGAGGCGGGGGAGTGTAAGAAGGGTGCGTCGCGGGGCGCGCTTAGGGCTCGCGCGAGCTCTAGTGAGCCCTAGCACGCCTCGCGATGAGGGCGGGGGCGGCGGGCGGCGGTGTCGCGAGCTCACAAAGGCGTAGGCGGAGGTTGGTGGGGCGGCCCGGGCGAGCAAGAAGAAGGCGTCGTGGGCCGACCTTGGTCGGGCGTCCGACCCGGGCGGCCGCTATGCACGCCCCCGCCGACGCACAACGTGGTCGGAGGTGGCATCAAGGGTGGATTTGGGCCCGGGCTACCCGGTAGCCTAGGGGAGGCCCAAAAACTATAGGAACACAAAAACACTAAAAACAAATAAAAAGGCTAGGCAACCCAAATAGCCCACCCCAAGGCCACTACATCCCGCCAGACTCCAACCCTAGCCCACCCTGACTCGGCTCTGAGCTCTCTACGTCTCGGGACCGAGACCACACCACGGAGCCGGAGATCGCGTCCACTCAAGTCGTGATAGGTCGACGTTGACTGCTCTACCTTCGCTCTATGCCCTCCTGTCGTCGCCCCTTGGCCCTCCTTTTTTTTGCGACTAAATGACACAACAAACGAGTGGCCTCTTGTGTTGTGCATTTGTGCTACACCCACCCCGCCCCACCCCGGTGCCAGGTGACCCGGCCAATGGCCGCCACAATTGCCGAAGTCTTCCGTAACTCGGTGCTGATGTGCGCGCCCCTCAGAACGCGTTGGATCTACTTTAAGATTCGTGCATAGAGATTAGGGTTTAGAGCCAAATATAGAGTTTAGGGTGCATGGCTTAATATAGAGATTAGGGTTTACAGCTTAATATAGAGATTGGGGTTCATGGCTTAATATACAGATTAGGGTTTATGGCTTAATATAGGGATTAGGGTTCAATTTAGTGTGTAGTGTATAGCTTTTAGGGTGGGATTTGCACGAATCTTAAAGCAGATCCAATGGCTTCCGAGAAGGTGCGCGTCGGCGGCTGTTATTCTGATGGCCGCGTTCCGCCACGGTCCCCTGGCTCCACGACTTGGCCGCGCTAGCCCCGCCCCAGCGGCTCGGGCACCCAGCCCAGGTGGCCGGCGCACCCCCAGGCCGAGGTCCCCACGCCTCTTCAGCTGCCAACGCCTAGTAGGTGAGAATGAGATCCCTACTCCCTAGCATGGATTTGAGCACTGGACTGTGGGTTTCCATTGTTCATATTGAATCTTACTTTGCAATTTCAACATTTGATAATTCATATCTTAGGGACAAAAGTTAATGCTAGAATGGAAACGTACTACGGTAAGAAAGATGCATCAAAGAGTAACGCCGGAACTAAGGAGAGTCAGGTTGAGAAAAAAAAAGAACCACAGAGTGAACTTGATATGAGAGATATAGTTGCTCATCAGGGGATAGGAAGCCAATTGATGAGTTTAATCTTGACATTAGGGATGCCACTAGCAGAGCGTATCTACAAATAGGTCCATACAGCCAACTGGTCATAAGTTTCCAAGAAAAAAAAAAGATGCTAAGGTCAATCAAGAGGATTTGTCGTTGGATCATCGGTTTTTCTTTTGTCATGTAAGGCTCTTCGTTTGATACTTTAATTCTAGCCATCGTTTGAGATATTTGAATCAATATTGTTATTTGTCTTCTTTGAAACTATGTTATATCTAATAGTATATGGTTAGTAAGATTTCTAGCCTTATATTAGTTAGATCGTGGCACAGCCCGTTTATGGATCCGCCACTAGGCGGCAAGACCAGTGATAAGACCAAGTGAAGCATGCAGAATTACTCCTATATTTCGTGGCTTGCTGCTATTAATAATCATGGTTTCAGCATTCATATGCTACATCATTGGAAAGATATGTGAGTCTAGTTTCCAACGCAACAAACCGTACATCTTTTGGACTTCCGAGCTAGGAGTTATGGCTATTTTAATGGAGGCTGCACAGGCTGCTGGTGGCTGCGCGAGAATAAAGAAGACTCTTTAGTTTCTCCACTAAGATGATACTCCACTTACTTTTATTTATGCTTATGTTTACACCCAACTAGGAGGACCCAACTAGGAGGGATGTTCCTAGTATAAATAAACCATGTAATCCATCATTAGATGGCAGATGAATTGATATGATATGAGAATTGAGCATGGCTCTTCTTTGAGAAATCCGTAGAGTAATCTCCGGTGCTAGTTGATCTTGTTGAGTGATCTCCGAGTGATTCTAGTTTTATCCTATCCACCACCACATACCCTTCCACGAGTCGATTCTTATCAACCAGCTTGGGGTTCCTGGCGTTGGCATGCCCAAGTGGTCAGAGGTGGTGTGACCGCCTTAGGGGAGGTCGGCGACGGTGTGCCCAATGGTCATTGCCAACGACTAGTCGAAAGCAACATGACCAGCTTCGGGAAGCCTGACGGCGGCGTGCCTGAGTGGTACGTCATAGCCGATGACATGGTCGGAGGCTGCATGATGAGCTTGGGGGATCCTGATGGCGATATAGCTGAGTGGTCATAGCTGATGACGTGTGGGAAACAGCATGTAGAAGAGGATTTTTATTGCTGATCTACTAGCCACTAGGCGCGCTAACTAACTATCGTATGATTTAGCGTCTGACAAGTAATTTGTGTATTATGAGTAGTAGATCAGAGGGGTAGCACACGGGACACATGCTTATACTAGTTCAGATACAAGGTACTCTACATCTAATGTAGAAGAGGATTTTTATTGCTTATGCACCCTGCGCTGGGGTCGGTTGCATGCAAGTAGGGGATCAAACTATGTGTCTATGGGTGGAGTTATGTTAATGTGCCGATCATGGGCTCCCTACCCCTCCTTATATAATCCTAAGGGTAGGGTTACAGATACAATCATGATTGATTTATAGTTTGGTTTCCTAGTTTGTTATAAGAAAATTTAGTTAGATAGAGTTGGTTTCTAAGTATATCTTGTTATGCCCAGTACACTAAGTCGATGAGGCACCCGTTCGGTTGGACCTCTTAAGTAGTCAGATTGGGCCACCGTCTCTTGGTCATTTTCCCTTGAGATGAGGGTGCTCTGGTACCCATGTAATCTTCATGTGATTTTAGATGAACTGACTCTCCCTACTCATTTATTAACCACCTCCAACTTTCAATCATATGCGTACTTTTCCATTAGTGTAATACATGTCCTTAACCATAGACTCACTATAAATGGAGGGTTTACATGCATCATTTGCTTTAATTCTATAATACATCCTGAAATTAATCTCTATAATACCGTATATTTGCCAAAGGAGGGAGAATTATTCCATACAACAAGATTAGTTTTGATCCAGATCGATATGTCTATGTACACTTAATTTCGGTTTCCTTATCTATTTACTTTTATCTTTAATAGACATTTACTTGCACATTGTATTTTTATAGACATCGACGAGTGTGCACGTAGTGATATCTACCCACCATGCTACGGGACTTGCACAAACATACCTGGTAATTACCAATGCCACTGTAGTAGTGGAACCTCAGGGAATCCCTGGACTAGAGGAGGGTGCATCGCAACCAATAGCTTCCCAGGTGACAATAATTTCACTAATTAATCTATTCTCAACTGACCATGTTTCTTTAAGTTTAAATTCTGATATTTGTGCTACTTCATATCTTTCAGTTCGAGCAGTTGGACTAGGAGTTGGCGGTGGCATAGTTCTTTTGCTCTTTTGTGATTGCTGCTCCTTTCATTTCGTATAAAATCAAACTACACAAGACTACGAAGATGAAAGAAAAATTTTTCAAGCAAAATCATGGATTGCTACTGCAGCAGTTACTATCACAACATGCTGATATTGGTGAAAGAATGATCATTACCTTAGGGGGCTAGAGAAGGCTACAGATAATTTTGATGCATCTCATCAAGTCGGTGGTGGGGGACATGGTATTGTGTATAAAGGACTTTTAGACCTACAAGTTGTGGCCATCAAGAAATCGAAAGTCACAGTACAAAGAGAAATTGATGAGTTTATAAATGAGGTTGCAATTCTTTCCCAGATCAACCACAGGAATATTGTCAAGCTTCTAGGATGCTGTCTTGAGACCGAAGTCCCACTATTGGTTTATGAGTTCATAACAAATGGTACTCTTGCTCATCATCTTCATGTGGAAGGACCGGAATCACTACCATGGGATGACCGGTTGAGAATTGCTCTTGAAATTTGTAAAGCTCTAGCCTATCTACATTCTGCTGCGTCAACACCAATACTCCATAGAGATATAAAGTCATCTAACATACTTCTTGATGATAAACTAACAGCAAAGGTATCAGACTTTGGAGCTTCAAAGTACATTCAAATTGATCAAACAGGAGTGACTACAGTGGTCCAAGGAACCATTGGCTACTTAGATCCAATGTATTATTATACATGCCGACTAACAGATAAAAGTGATGTTTTTAGTTTTGGTGTTCTTCTTATAGAATTGCTTACTAGGAAGAAACCGTTTGTCTACCGAACCAATGATGGTGGCAGTCTTGTTTCACATTTCACATCATTACTCAATGAAGGTGGCCTGGTTAGCATAATAGATCCTCAAATCATGCAAGAGGCAGAGGGTGAACAAGTCAAAGAAATTGCCACGTTAGCTGTAATGTGTACTCAACTGAACGGAGAAGATCGACCTAAAATGAGGGAAGTTGAGATGACAATTGAAAACTTGAGACTCACAAAGAAGCCTGCTCATCATAATAACACAACTACATGGAGATACGAGAAGGATCAAACTGCTGCTCCTTACATGTCATCTGAAGGAAGTAACGTGGAAGCAAGTAGGCAGTACACTATGGAAGAGGAAATATTGTTGTCGGCCAGGTATCCACGCTGAGCACGAGGTCCTGTTCTGGCCTCACAGCAACGACACCTATGTTCATTCACAACGTATGACAAGGCATATATAAGACACAGGACACAACTGTCGCTATTGCTCTCTCTACTAAGTATCATGGAAATGCTTAGCTACTAGTGCCCTATATATTATATTTTCAATCCTAAGACACATTTAAAGGTTTATGTACTTATGCTTGATGTATTTTGGAGCTAGTTTGCTCCAAGGACGACTAGTTTAATCGTTACAGCTGTTCATGTTGCACGTTACAGTAGTTAAGCCTCAATCCTATCTTATGTATAGATATGAGAATACCAGGCCACAACCCGGCCTTAAGGTGGACACGTCACCGGAAATTCGGCCAATCGTGTGTCTTTGCCACGTTGCGGCCCAAAAAAAAAAAAAAACTGGCTGAATCCTGGTCGCATTGGTTATGGTTCGCTCGATTGGGAGATCGACGGTCCTCCTTCCTCCCCCAAGCCAAATATATATGCGCTCTAACCCTAACTTCGCGTCGCCGGCCGCCTCCTCCCCCTCTCCCTCCTCTCTCCCGGGCCCGGCGAGGCTCCTCCCCGCCGCTCCCGTCCCCCGCTCCGGTCTCCCCTTCCTCTCCTCTTCCTTTCCCTCCGCCGCGGGACGCGAGCAAGGTGGCCATCACCGTCGGCCGCGACGCGATCATGGCCTACTCAGCGGCCGGCAGCCTTGCCGGGCACGCCGTGGGGCGAGGCCGCGGAGGCGACCAGGCCCGAATCACGCCCGCCCCTCCCGGTCCCTCCGCCCCTGCTCTCCTTTGGCGTGGCAAGGCCGTCTCCTCGGCCGCCGGGCCTTCGCCGCTGCCGGCGTGCTCTCCACCGCACCGTCCCGCCGGGCGGTGGAGTTCTTGAGCCCGGGAGCGCCGCCAACGAGGAGCGTCGCCCGGGAGCAACGTCATGAAGCGCGAGCAGCCGTACCAGCCGGCGGCGCGCACCGACGCCGCCGCTAACGCGCACTCGATGGCGTCCGTGCCTTCGACCTGTCTTTGCGGCTTTTTGCCTGGCAGCATCGGATCCGTCCACTCGGATCGGTGAGGTCTCTCGAATCAGCGCTAGATTCGTCCATCCCCTGTCTCCTCGCGCGAACCTGCGTGCTGAAATTTGGGGTGGTTGGTTGGGGGTGATTTTGCCTTGGCAGGGTGGGTTGATTTGGACTCCATGTCTGTTGCCTGCAGCATGGACAACCTTGAGTTCGAGCTGGAGGACAACCTCGAGTTCATCCTCCATAGCATCCAGGGGCTGATGGAGGACCAGGGTACCAGAAAGAGCTCTTCGCCAGCCTCGTCAGCTACGACCAGGTCTGCTGTCCATCGATGTTTTTCTTTTTTTCTTTCGTGTCTTGATTTCATTTGTTTGGGGACTCCTGTTTTTTTTCTTCTCTACATGCAACCGGCTTTCGGAAGCCATAGCTTCTCCTTCTCTTCATGTCTCTATAAATGAGTAGATGATATGGTGATCTAACCTATGTCGCGTCTGTTCATTCCCCCACCAGATGTGGCTTTGGTGGCTGCGGGGCGGTGGCGTGCTGCTCTGGACGGCGGGGGCACGAACCCCTTGGTGCTGTGACAGCAGGCGGGGCGCAGATGTGGGGCGCTGCGCCGGGCGGTGGAGCGCGAGGCCGTGGGGGCGCAGCATGCAGCGGCGCAAGTTCTGGTGCGTGGCAGTGTGGGTGCCGCGGTGGATTTTTTCTTGGTGTTCATCGATCTTCTCCATTTGCTAGAGCGAGCCCGACAGAGCAGCAGGCTGTGCGCCATGGTCTGGGTGACACAAAGGATGATACACGGTACAAATTTCTCTCACACTGATTTTTATTCTTGTGTAGTGATCTTGGTTTCTCAGAGGAGTTCATTTCATAGGCCAAATTTGAGGACTATCATCAGGTGCGACAACATCAATGTATTTGTGTTCCCTTCTTTTTGTCATAATTCTTCTAACGGTCATTATGTTGTAGCCTTTGTGCAGGACATATGAAACTCCATATACCGCGTAGAATCCGTGCGCGGAGAGGCTATCTGATTACTGTATGAGTACTGTTTACCAATCCGGCGCCGCCACGTAGGCTCGTGCGTGTGCCAGCCTCGATTCGGTGCCGTAAATAGATCAGCTGCCGTGTGCTATTCCCCACCTTCCTCCGTTCTCGCCTCGTGCTCTCTGATGTCGCCTCTCCTCACCTCGCCTCGTGCTCTCCGATGTCGTCTCGTGCTCTCCGATGTCGTCGTCCCCAGTCCCCACCCTCCGCCTCCCTCGATCTCATCCCAGGCCGTCCATTTTTAGAAGATCATTCTGCGTGCTCAGGCGGCGACGGCGGATCTGCCCGCGATGGGCGCATCGACATCAGGTCCACCGCCACCGGCATCGAGTCGTTAGAAGATCGTCCCTCCGGCGTGCTCAGGCAACGGCGCCGGATCTGCCCGCCAAGTGCGCAATGACATCGGCTCCACCGCTGCCGGCGTCGAGTCTACCACCACCTATGCCGGCTTCACCGCTGTCGGGGCCAGCTCCACTGCTGCAGTGCCGTCCTTGCCGTGTGCCAACAAAGTTGGCCTCCTAAATCTCGAGACGAATCTGGATCTATATAGGTAAACACGTTCTCCAGTTTTCGTTTGTCTTCTCTTGGTTGCCAACTTGCCGTAGATGGTTTTGTTCTGCTGTGTGCTTATGGAATCCAAATCCTGCAGCTTGGCTTTGACATGCACCATCTTGTCGAAGTCTTGAGACCACTCTCTCCTCCGCTTGACAGCTACTGCATCGGCCCGTCATCACTGCCGCGGCGGAGGAGCAGGAGTGGGCTCTGGCCTGGGACGCCGAGTCAGGGATGGCGTGCGACCAGAGGCCATATCGACGATGTGCTCAATTTTGCAGTAGCAGACTGGATTCAGAGCCCTCTCTCTGATCTTGCTAGGTTTGGTTCTCTCTAATGCGTGCACTTTAGGGGTTTGTTTAAATGCAGGTTCAGGCCAAAAATATTCGTTGCACCTTCTTTCGATATTTTTGTTTCCATTTCCTTGGTTACCATCTTCACGTTCAGTAGTTGCAGCTTCTTAACTACAATGCTGGTATGAGCGGCCATGTAGAGATGACTTTCAGGGCAAGGGACGACAAATATTCGTATCTATTATTATATGGCTTAAAATAAAACACACCAGATCACCAAGCACGGCTTCTAATATTATATCCTCCTCTCCTCACCTAGCACGGCTTATGTAATTTGTTTGATGACTTGCAGTTCTGAAGCATGTTATGTCCTGACAGCATATGCATCTATGCTGGCTCTTCCATGAATACATTTTCTGAGAGCGATAAAATGACTTTTATGGTCTCTGATCAAGTTTCATTTGATAAATTGCTTAATACTTATCACTTCATTCCTGGCAAACCTGCATGTGGGTGGTGTTTTGTTTTCTCTCATCTTTCTTACCAACTACCATCTCTATGTGAAAACTTATATTGGAATGATCTTCCTCATGTCTGTGCAAAGACCAGTAATAGAATAGGAACAGTGGAGTGAAGACAATGGAGTGATCATGGCTTTCCAATGTTATAGGGTTATTATGAAAACTTTTATTGCATCCTAGGTTAACACAAAATAGGTATTGAACAATCTTTCTCCTGTGTTTTCAGTTCGTAGCTTAATAATAAGAGATTAGGACTAAAGATTCATGGGCTTAATATTAAGAGCAGACGACTAAAGATGTTATACTGATGGGTTTTCATATGTTATCTGAATATTATGGCAGCTACTCCATGGTTCTGCAGATTTAATATAGATAAGTTAACTCAGGAATCTATTTTTGGTCTCGATGTTGCTTCATGTAATTTTTGTTTATTCCTATTTTGCTGCCTCAGTTTTTTTTTTGGATGCCCATACTGCAAGTGCTACATCCCCATATTCAAATTTCCATTTTCAGATACAATAGTGTCCCGTTTATATATATCTGCATGTATATCTGTAGGGTACTTCCTATCAATAATACACATGTTTTTGTTATGCTATACTTTAAATATGTAGGGAGCCATCGTCTAGAGAGCTGAGGCACTTCCTATTCTACTGACCAGTGATATCGCAATGCTTCTATGTGCCCCTACTCCCTGCCCATCTAGGTATGTGGCTATGCTTAGCACCTAACTTTTTAATAATATTACATATGGTTTGTTCCTTGCAGGCTCTTTTGCCATAGGCCACTCATATGATCTTGCATATTGCACTCTGATCAAGAGATAAGGTTAGCGTACTAATGTAAAGGTCAATTTACAGTAGTTTTTCCACCTTTGATAACTTTATTCTCTGCTGCTCACATTTCAATTTCGCAACTAATATATGTGCATGGTTTCGACAAACTGATTTGCACGTGGTCCTTCTGTGCTTAGTATCTAAATATTTCACCTTTTGCATTTATTCCATTACAGATGGAGATTTGCTCGAACCACCAATTGGATAAGCAACCCACACTACTGTCGACAAAGTACAAGCCTACCATTCTCTTGCATGGCCAAAACCACACCAATGCAATGCTTAGTCTATTAGCTTCTAGGTTAGCTAATGTTTGCCCCTTACATTATTCAGGCCTGTCATTAGTTACCACTATGACTGTTGGTATGTAGCCACAATGCCTTGGACGAGCAGAGGAGCATCGCGAATGGTTATCATGTGAAATTGCTTTTGCCGCGTGTCTAATGTTTTTGGATTGATTTGCTTTGATGCAATTATTGACATCCCCTTGATGGGATCTTTATGTTTGAAAATTACATGAATTGAGTGTATTACGCATGACAGTGACATCCTATATGTACCGAAAAACAAGTTTATTATCATACGAATTTTAAATACAGCTTAAGTACGTGTGGCAAATACAAATACAGCTTACGCACTCAACTTCAAATGTTGAGATGAAGTTGTTCTTTACACAGTACCCTTTTTTTTTCCTGTTCTCCGATATGTTGAGATGAAGTTCTTTTTAGTTCTCAAATACGCTAACATGATGTTCTTCAACTACAAATGGTACATAGCTGTCTTTTTTCCATTGACATACAACAAAACATTTCAGTCATGCTACCAAAGCGCGTCTGGCCTCTGGTAGCGGCGGCGCCTACCTCCCTAGTATATATTATTGTTGGTGTCCTTATTCCTCTCAATTAGTTACCACATTTTTTTACTTTATCTATTAATGAGCGCATCTAGAGATTTATTTCTACAGCTCATTATGTTGTAAACCTTGTGCAGATAAAACACCTGGGTGAACAGAGGACTTTTCCATTTTCCTGCTACTTCTGCATTTGGACTGAAAGTATAGATTTACTTCAGCTAGCACCGACTTCATTCAGTAGAGATCCATTGGTGGCTATAATGGGCGCCTCTGTTTCAGCTTGCTGCAGATCTATGTATCTTCAATCTTTGTAAGTATTATTTGGGAACATCTAGAAATACATGATTGGTTTGGTAATTCAATGTATTTGTCCATCTACCCATCTGAACAATTTTTGTAACTATTTCTTGCATGTGCAGGCTAATATGAGGTTAGTGAGAGAATTAGACCATCTTGGAGTAGCGTTGCAGGTAATGATTGCCACTCATACGTAGGTTGTGTATCAAAATCTTGTTCCTCTGTAGTATAACGAGGTTTGATAGGATTCAGTTTGGTATTTATTACCAATGCTTTCCTGTCGTTTCCTTACTAGTCACATAATGTATTAGTCCTGGTTTTGCTTAATAAACTACTTAAATCACAATCGAACATTGCTGTTGACCTGAACCTGATGCATTCTATTGTACACATCTAGGGTCCTGCATGTCCTGAAAGTACTATAAAGGGTCATGTTTTTCAGCCGTGAGGTAGAACATGTGGCACGATTAAATAGATCACCTGGAATTGGAGGTGGTGGTGGTACCAGTAGCCCTGGCTCCTCTCAGAGCCTCACTGAAACTACTGATACCCAGATGGTCCTTGCAACTCCCAGTTCTGTGAACAAAATTGCCGCTGCTTCTATGGTTCTAACATCCTCTGCAGACGCCGCCACTTCTAAGACACCATCAACAGCCGACAAGACAGGGTAATCTCCTCTTCCTTCAAGAAAGCAAAAAGGTATATTGTGGCCTACATAGCCGCTCCTTCCTAAATGTCTTTGTGCAGTGATAAGTCAGGCAAAATACTGGAGGCATCTGCTCGCAAAAGGCTTGAGTTTCACTCGGATGAGGAACAGGAAGAACAGGCATGGCACTGTTTATTTTTTTCGATTGTTACCTCATCAACATCTGTAGTTTGACAGCTCTGTGAACAAGATTATAAGCTTATCCTATCACTGTGCCTACTTACCCGACATATCCTGCTTTCTGTCATAGGATGCTCTCCCAGAAGATGCTTTGGAGACCGCAGGGCCGGGTGCTGAGTCCCTGATCGATGATTCTGGCCACACCAATGCTAAGAGGTGCGTTGCAAGGACTATCCCTCTGATTGCCTACTTTCTTCTTACAATTGCTTAGTTGGTTTGTTAACTCTACCCACACAAAAGCTACAGCGTGCGTTGCATGTATTGTACACCTGATCACATACTCTATGCTAACGTCTATTTGGTTGTTGTTCTTAACTGTAGCAGTAGCTTCCTTCTTTGAATTACCGAAAGGAGTTTTGGATAAAATCGAATGTTTTTAGATCCGCGGTTCTATTGGCAAAACGATCAACACAAGAGAAAATATAGACTAGTTAAATGGGACATATTACGGCAACCGAAAAAGACCAAGGAGGACTTGGGATTCTAAACTTAGAAACTCAAAATAAATGTTTGCTTAGTAAGTGGTTATTCAAATTATTAAATGAGGATGGGCTATGGCAAGATCTTTTAAGGAATAAATATATCAAGGATAAAACACTAGGGAATTGTACAAAGAAACCATCTGATTCACATTTTTGGAAGAGTCTCATGAATGTGAAAGACACTTTTATGGAATTAGGACATTTTAAGGTAAGAGATGGGACACAAACTAGATTTTGGTTAGATACTTGGTCGGGTAACAAACCACTCAAAGATAAATTCCACTGTGTTGTTTAATATTGTAAGGAGAAAGCGGGACCACAAGAGCCAATATCATTAACACTCCTATACCAAATATTTCTTTTAGAAGAAATTTAGTGGGAGTAAACATGATCAATTGGAACCGTATAATGCTTTCCATACAACAAGTTAACTTATGCGAGGAAAGAGATGTGTTTGTTTGGGGTTTAAAATCCTCGTGGTATCTTTTCTGATCAAGTCTATGTATCTTTGCGTTAATTAATATAATGGTGTTAGAGTGTCACGGGATATTTGGCAAACAAAATTACCCATGAAAATCAAAGTTTTTATGTGATATTTAAAACGAGGCGTTATCTTAACCAAAGATAATTTGGCAAGGAGGAATTGGCATGGGGATATTAGCTGTTCCTTTTGTCATTCCTTAGAATTGATTCAACACCTCTTTTTTTTTTTCAATGTTCTAATGCTAAGTTTCTTTTACGCTCTATTCATATACTTTTTGGAATTGCCCCACCCTTGAACACATATGATATGTTCCATATTTGGTCCAAAATGGGTAACGAAAAAATATAATACATTGTTGTTAACTGCGTCCGCTCTTTTTTTGAGCAATATGCCTAACCGGGAATGAGGTGGTTTTTGACAAATGTAGACCAAAAACTCTTTTTACGGGTTCTATTTCGAGGAACGCGTTGGCTTCGTCAATGGGCAAACCTAAAAGGCATGAAGATCTGCAAGACCAAATGACCTTTGTGGCTTCACATCTAGAAAACGGCGACTTTTGATTTCTTCGGATCCAATGGATGGCTTTCAAAGAGACACATTGGCTATGTTTAGTCAAAATCTTTTCCTTTATTTCACCCAGCGTGTGCGTGGTTTTTCTTTATAGCCTAATTTGGCTTTTGTGTGTTACTTTGTAATAAGAGGTCTCGATTCTATCTTTTGGATAGATGAAACCGGATTTTTCAAATCCTTTATCTAAAAAAAACTGTAGCAGTAACTCTATAAAGGCTAAAGCTGCGGACAACAAGAGGGCACGTCGAGGTTCTGCTTTGCTTCCCAAGAGTGGCTAGATAAGGTGGGGATTGTTCCACCCTACATCTTCCTACACAGACTGGTGGCCTACACTTTGCGTCTGTTTAACAAAACTAAACCTCTGCAGATATCTTGACCACTGCAAATCTTTTTGCGTCCAGATAAGACTTCTGCCTGCTTTTGGAGCCGTCGTTGTCTACGCACCATCGACCGACGAGCTGATGTTCCATGCCTGGGGCATTTATTGTTGTAGAGGCAGGAAAGACTTTGTAGTTTAATGATTCTTACACTTTTTGATTTAGAAGAACTGAAAGTGTGGCCTCAGGTAGCGGTGTTGCTACGGCGCGACAGCAACCCTACAGCCATAGCTTCTATTGACCGTTGAGCATATTCGGTTCAGGACATCAGACTTATTGTGGAGATCGAGACACTCATTAGGTCTTGCTGATTCCGTGCAATCTGCCTGTTTCTGTTTCCATCGGGCTGTAGAGTTTTGCTGGCGCGCTGCTGGTACATGATAATACCATCCGCGCTAACGTAATCAGGGTCCGTTACACGAAGACCTTGTTTCTATATGCGCTCGAATACGCGATGGCGACCATACTTATATCACTAATATAAACACTGTGCGTTGTTGTGTTAGACATTTATCGGAGTTCTTGGTGTTTGCGGGCGGCCAGATCTCGCGCGCGAACGCGCGCCGTAGACTAGTGGTTTACTCAACAACTTGCACACGCCTCGAACTTGCGGACTTTGTTCTACTGTGCTTGAGCCCATTCATCACACGTGAGCCTGGTAGGGCGTCGCTCCCGTTGGCCCCGGCACGGCCCATCTGCTGGGGCTTGTGAACCTTCTGCATCTGTTGCCCGGCCCATTAGTGTCGCCGGCATCAGCAGTGCTGAGTTCCTGACTGCTGACAGAGTCATCGTCTAGTGTTGTCGGACAACGATGATGCATGAAATGAAAAGGCCTATTCTATTACACTACTACAAAATTGGCCTTCAGTGCCACCACCATCAGTGTCGGAATTGACTGAACCACCACTAATGAACATTCACTGCCTGATCTTTGCTTCAAAAACCAAAACTTGTGGTGGCTGTCCTGGCAGTGAAAGCGTACATCACTACTGATCTTCTGGCAGTGAAAGTACAGCGGACTATCACTGTCGGCTCTTGTCTTGCACCAGCAGTGATCAATTCTTAACAGTGTCGGGTTGTTGCTTCGCCCAGCATGTGTCTGTGTCATTGTCGGGTTGTAGCTTAACCCGCCACTGTTAAGAATACAGTGTTTTTAAGGACAAGTAACACACAAATGTTTTCACAGTGTGCCTGAAAGATTGATACCACTTTACCCAGACAAAGGTCCAGCAACAATCCGGGTTCTGTGGGCGCCAAAACTAGGGATATTGGGCCCGCTATCCGATGGAATCACTAGACTTGATCTTGGAGCCACTGTTTTTCAGGTAGCAGCAGCCATCAATTCTTTCGTTTTTTATTCTAGATTTATATTTGCTAGTGACTAATTGTGAAATCTCCTGATTCTTGTCCAGAAAATGATTGCCCTAAACTTGACAACCTCGATGCGTACTGTAAAGGTTTTGGCCCTTGACACTTTGGGGCCTAATCTGGACTTAGTTCTTGACTTCCTCAAGTGTTTCCCTTGCTTGAAGAAGCTGTATATCAGTGTTAGTGTTTGTCTTTGCTTGCTTCATGTGCCAATATGAACAATTCAGACATAGTATAATCTAGTGAGCTGTGTGACATTGCCGACTGTTTAGTGACTGCTCTGATATTGTTTTCTTTCTTTATTATCCAGGCTGACCTACAGAAGAATAGGAAAAATAAGTGGAGCTATAATCCACTAGATCAATTGAATGCCTTGAGTCTCATCTTAGGCAGGTGGCCATCGTGAATTATTGGGGCATGAGACCTGATGTTGACTTTGCCAAGTTCTTTGTTTTGAATGCAAAAGTCTTGAAGAAAATGGTATTTGGAGCCTATCTTAATAACTGCAGTAATAAGTGGATTGCTAATCAACACAGACGCCTTCAACTGGATAACAAAGCTTCTCAAGGTGCTCAATATAAATTCGTAAGAGGTTCTTGTTTGACTTCGCTCACGTACACCAGGCACACACATGATTTGTGGATGGATGATCCCTTTGACAGCCAATTCTACAGATGATGCATGTAGATTCGATGCCCATTCAGAAGATTATCTTGTCTTTATGTGTAATGCCCAAATTTAGTTTTTCTGCTCTTATTGATAGCCTTTGATTTGTTGCTTTGCAAGTTCTGTAGTCTTACTAAAGTTACTGCAAATCCATGCTCTATTGAGTTGTGAACAATATCATTATCTGCTCAAATTCATCGCAACAGGTGACTTTACATGCCGGTTTAAGAACTCAATGTTTTGGAGAAACATATGTACTGCTATTATGTAAACATGCAGTTATTTACCTAAATTCTTCCCGTTCATCTCCCTGTTCCTGTTTCGTGCCATTGAGGCTCCATTCCCGCGCTTATCCTCCTCTAATCTGAAAATCGCGCCCCCACAAATTTCGCAATAGCACGGTGGTAGCATTTCTGAAGTACCAACCGACCCTGAATCCTTGAATACCCAATCCTTCCACCCCACACCACAACCCAACGCCCCAAGCCCTCCCCCACTCTGGCACTCTGCCAACCGCCAGCCATGGAGGAGGATGCGGCCACCGCCGCCGCCAAGAAGACCAAACTGGGTGGAATCGACGGCCAAGGACGCCCGAAGATTGGCAGCCCCGCCGGCGAGCAAAGCCTCGACTCCACCATCGACCGCCTCCCCGACGAGGTTCTTGGCAGCATCATCTCCCTCCTCCCCACCAAGGCCGGCGCCCGCACCCAGATCCTCTCCCGCCGGTGGCGCCCTCTCTGGCGCGCCGCGCCTCTCAACCTGGCTGTCGACTACGACCTCAGCGGCCAGGAGCGGAAGCAGATCGTCTTCGCCTCCAAGATCCTCTCCGACCACCCGGGCCCTGCCCGCCGCTTCTCCCTCCCTCCATGCGCCTCCGCGACCGCTACGCCAAGATCGACCGGTGGTTGCGCTCTCCAGCCCTCACCGGCCTCGAGAAGATCCACTTCAGTTACGACATCGAGGATCGGCGCCTGCTCTATCCACTGCCGCCGTCCGCGTTACGCTTCGCGTCTACCCTCCGCGTTGCCGCCTTTGGCTCCTGTGACTTCCCCAGAGACATGGCGCCATTGGAGTTTCCCTGCCTGAAGAAGCTCACCCTGCGTTCCGTCTTCGTGTTGGAAGATGCTCTTCACAGCCTGCTCTGTGGTTGCCCTATTCTTGAGAGCCTCTTGCTGGATGGGAATCTCGGCGTTGGTTGCCTACGCATTAACTCGCCCACTCTAAGGAGCGTTGGCTTCAGTGTTTCTTGCTATGGTAGGAGAGGAGAAAATCCTATCGAACTCCAAGATCTTATTATAGAAGATGCTCCTTGCCTTGAAAGATTGTTACCACTTGACCATGATCCGATAACAATCCGGGTCATGGGGGCACCAAAACTAGAGATATTGGGTCCATTGTCCGATGGCATCAGTAGACTTGATCTTGGAACCACTGTATTTCAGGTAGCAACAGGCTTCAATTCTTCCATCTCGTATTCTGGATTTATATGTGCTAATGACTAACTTTGTTTTTTCCTGATTCTTGTCCAGAAAATGATTGCCCTAAGCTTGACAACCACGATGCGCACTGTAAAGGTTTTGGCCCTTGACACTTGGGGGCCTAATCTGAACTCAGTTGTTGGCTTACTCAAGTGTTTCCCCTGCTTGCAGAAGTTGTATATCATCGTGAGTATTTATCTTTGCCTCATGTGCCAATATGAACAATTGAGACAATATTTAGTGAGCTACTGTGTCACATTGCCGATACCATAGTAACTGCTTATTGTTTTCTTTCTTTTATTGTGCAGTCTCACCTGCAGAACGGTTGGAAAAATAAATGGAGCTATAACCCACTGGATCCAATTGAATGCCTTGAGTCTCATCTTAGACAAGTGTTCGTGCTGAATTATTGGGGCATGAGACCTGATGTTGACTTGGCCAAGTTCTTTGTTTTGAATGCAAAAGTCCTAAAGAAAATTGTATTTGGATGCCTTAACAACTGCAATAATAAGTGGGTGGCTAATCAGCACAGACGGCTTCAACTGGACAACAGAGCTTCACAAGGAGCTCGGTTTGAATTCAAAACTGCTCGTTCTGATACATTCGTACGCAAACAGGCACACACACAATCTGTGGATGGATGATCCCTTTACAACGACTTCTGCAGAAGTCTACTGTCATGAAGATTCGATGCCCATTTAGAAGATTATCTTGCCTTTATGTCTAATACCCACATTTAGTTTTTCTGCTCTTATTGATAGCCTTTAATTTGTTGCTTTGCAAGTTCTGTACTGCATACTAAAATTACTGCAAATCTATGCTCTATTGATGTTTTGAACAGTATGTGTGCAAATTCACTGCAACAGGTGACTTAAGATTTCAATCTTTTGTAGAAACTTATGTACTGTTTTATGTGGTAATAAATTCTTGTCTTGGCAGTTATTTACCTAAAAAGCATATGTGAAATTCTGGTGTTGTTTTTCATTTATCTGTTGCTTCCTTTTTTTTTTTTTTTGTTTACTCAAAACATTTCCTTGTCAGCTCTTTTAGTTAATAAGATTACATTTACCTTATTGACAGATGATATAAAAAGTATGGAGAAAAGTAAAACTTGTTTTTTTTTATTAATTGCCCCAACACATCTTCTGATGTTGCCTATGCATGAATAGTGAATTATAGGATTGTAAAAATTTTAGATGACATAATTGGAATAGATTAATGTGAATTTAGAAATACCTATTATCTTTGGATCAAACAGAATGCTGCATGGTAATTGTCTTCACTATAAAGCTGGTATTGTGTAACTAAATTACTAAATGGGTCTTAGACATCATGACTGAAACCACTTACTAAGGATCAGAGAAAGAAACTTGAAATCTACAATTGCGTCCTTTTTCAACGTATAATAGTTTCTACCAAGTAACGGGTCATTTTTGAGCTAACTGTCATTTGGTGAGCATGTGCACAGTTTTTGGCTGTGACGTTATGTCAACCGTAATGCACAATTTTTGGATAAATTTATTGATTGGTTGAGCTCTAATACTGCCAGGGTCAAACTATATATGTTATTTCTGTTTGTGATTGAGAAATAGTGATTCAAATACTTTATTCAGTATTTTGATATCTTCTCTGCACGAGCATTATGCATCCTGTTCTTTTACATTTGTGTCCTTCTCATTCCATTTGGACAATGCTGCTATTTACACCATGAGGTTGCTCTCCTCTCTGGCATGATTGTTTAAGGTTCAATAATCTGCCATGTAATGTTTCCATGTGTTCTAGCAGTGTGGGGCCCTTCTTTAATTACTATTTTACAATGCTGGCTGTTGCCTGACTACCTGAGCACTGACCCTTTTTTTTTTTTTTCTTATTCACGGATTGCCACAATTTCGCCCTTGAGCTAGGGCTGTTGGTCACTGGGCCTGAGATGAGCCCTGAGTTTTGAGAGTTTCAGCCTTTCAGACCTCGAGGACCATTCAGTTCAACAGAAAACAAATTGTCAAGATAAAAATCATATTTCATCATCCTTTATTCTTTGAAAGTCTGCCGCTTCTCTGCATCTTGATCCAAAGCGTCACTGAAGTACCTATGGATCAACAATCTTGGTGTCCTTGAAAATCTCGTTTGACATTTCTTTGTTCCTCTGTTCTAGACTCCTAGGATGGTTCTTCGGGCTTTCTTTTATGGTGCTCTTAAAATAGCCTAGTATGGTGAAGGCTTAGAGAGTAGGCTGCTGCAAGCACTACAAGAAAAAACACTTCTAGTTGCATTTTATCTGCAGGAGCAAAAAAAAAATTTTTATCTACAGGCTTTATACATATTTAATCTTTAGTGAAATATAAACACATTTTACTAAAGTGTGTCTAGAGCGTCTTCACACGACAACTATAAACACATTTTGTCAAATGTGTCTAAAAGACATGATCCAATTTCTAGAGATGGTGAATTGTGTATCTACATTTTGTAGAGAAATTTTTAATTTTTGTTTTGAATGCGAAAGTCCTAAAGAAAATCGTATTTTGATGCCTTAACAACTGCAATAATAAGTGGCTGGCTAATCAGCACAGACGTCTTCAACTGGACAACAGAGCTTCTCAAGGTGCTTGGTTTGAATTCAAAACTGCTGTTTCTGATACATTCGTACGCTACAGGCACACACACACGATTTGTGGATGGATGATCCCTTTTACAGCGGCTTCTGCAGAAGTCTACTGTCATGAAGATTCGATGCCCATTTAGAAGATTATCTTGCCTTTATGTCTAATGCCCACATTTAGTTTTTCTGCTCTTATGGATAGACTTTAATTTGTTGCTTTGCAAGTTCTGTACTCGTACTAAAAATTACTGCAAATCTGTGTGCTCTATTGAGGTTGTGAACAGTTTCAGTATGTGTGCAAATTCAATGCAACAGGTGACTTAAGAAGTCAATCTTTTGTAGAAACTTATGTATTGTTTTATGTGGTAATAACCTCAATTCTTGTATTGGCAGTTATTTACCTAAAAAGCATATGTGAAATTCTGGTGTTGTTTTTCATTTATTTGTTGCTTCCTTTTTTTTTTTTTTGTGTACGCAAAACCCTTTCCTTGTCAGCACTTTTAGTTAATAAGATTACATTGACCTTATTGACAGATGATATAAAAGTGTGGAGAAAAGTAAAACTTATTTTTTTTTTATTAATTGCCCCAACATATCTTTTGATGTTGCCTATGCATGAATAGTGAATTATAAAAATTTTTAGATGACATAATTGGAATAAATTAATATGAATTTAGAAATACCTATTATCTTTGGATCAAACAGAATGCTACATGGTAATTATCTTCACTATAAAGCTGGTATTGGGTAACTAAATTACAAAATGGGTCTTAGACATCATGACTGAAACCACTAAGGATCAGAGAAAGAAACTTGAAATCTACAATTGCGTCCTTTCATCATATGATTGTTTCTACCAAGTAACGGGTCATTTTTGAGCTAACAGTCATTTGGTGAGCATGTGCACAGTTTTTGGCTGTGACGTTATGTCAATCGTAATGCATAATCTTTTGGATAAATTTATTGATTGATTGAGCTCTAATACTGCCAGGGTCAAACTATATATGTTATTTCTGTTTGTGATTGAGAAATAGTGATTCAAATACTTTCTTCGGTATTTTGATATCTTCTCTGCACGAGCATTATGCATTCTGTTCTTTACATTTGTGTCCTGCTCATTCCATTTGGACGGTGTTGCTATTTACACCATGAGGTTGCTATGGCATGATTGTTTAAGGTTCAATAATCTGCCATGTAATGTTTCCATGTGTTCTAGCAGTGTGGGCCCCTTCTTTGATACTATAATTTTACAATGCTGGGTGTTGCCTGACTACCTGAGCACTGACTCTTCTGTTTTTCTTATTCGTGGATAATTTTGCCCTTGAGCTAGGGCTTGTTTTTTTCTTATTTGTGGACTTGCCAGTCACCCTTGTGCTGGGGCTGGGGTGGATTTGTCTGGTTCCCTAAAATTAGCCTTTTGATTATATATCAATACTATTCAAGTGGTGATTACACCTGGTGATAGCTAAAAAACTACCTGAAAATGACTGTTGGTCACTCTGGGTCTGAGTAGATCCCTCAGAATTGCAGAGTTTCAGGCCTCACGGACCATTCAGTTCAAACAGAAAACAAATCTTCAAGATAAGAAACATGATTCATCATTTTCTATTTCTTCAGTTATAGTACCCCATATTTGTAGGGAAAGATTCCTTAATTGAGAGCCACAGCAGCTCCTGCTGTTCTTTTTAAAAAAAGGGGTCAAAAGAAAGGGGGAAACATGGTTCATCATTTATCTCTTTCTTCGGTGCAGACGATTAACATAGCAAGATCATTCTCTGTTTTCACAGGCCTATGTATGAATAGTGAATCATAAGATTGTTAAAATATGAAACAGAAATATCTTGTACAAATTAATGTCAATTTAGAAGTATCTATTACCTTCAGATCAAACAGAAATGTTGCATGCTAATCATCTACTGAAGAAGTGGTATTGTATTACTAAATAAAAACATGGGGTCATCGACATCATGATTCAAACCACTTAGCAAGGATCATAGAAAGAAACTTAATTTGCAATTGTGTCCCTGTCAATGTATACTTTTTTGTACCTAGTAAATAGTAATGGATCGTTTGAGCTAACAGTTTTTTTTTTTTTTTGGTATTATTCTTTATATTGTTGTCCAGTTGAATATGTGCACAGTTTTTGGCAGCGACGTTCTGTGAACCATAATTCAGACTTTCCTGGATAAGTTTATTGATTGATTCAGCTCTATGCTTCCACTGTCAAATTATGTCCATTTTTGTTTGTGATTGAGAAATGGCGATTCAGAGTTTACTGCCTGGGTATTTCGATATTTGCATTGCACTAGCACTATTTGTCCTGTTCATTACATTTGTGCCCTGCTCATTACATTAGGACAGACCATGCTGCTATGTGCTATCTACATCATGATGTTGCTATGATTGTTTAAGGTTCAATAATCTACCATGTACGGCCCTTCTCTAATATGGTTGTAGTGATGCTAGGAAATTTAAGCTGTCACCTGACCACGGCTGTTGGTCACTCTAGGCCTGAGATGGTCCCTCTGAGTTTTGAAAGTTTCAGCCTTTCAGACCTCGAGGATCATTCAGTTCAAACAGAAAACAAATTGTCAAGATAAAAATCATATTTCATCATCCTTTATCCTTTGAAGGTCTGCCGCTTCTCTGCATCTTGATCCAAAGCGTCACCGAAGTACCTATGGATCAACAATCTTGGAGTCCTTGAAAATCTCGCTTGACATTTCTTTTTGTTCCTCTGTTCTAGACTTCTAGGATGTCTCTTTGGGCTCTTTATGGTGCTCTTAAAATAGCCATAGTCAAGGTTTAGAGAGTAGGCTGCAGCAAGAACTACAAGAAAGAACACTTCTAGTTGCATTTTATCTGCAGGAGCAAAAAAAAAAAAAAAAAAAAAAAAACACGTGTGCCACTACAGGCTTTATACATACTAGTTAACATGCACGTGTGCCACACGTGCCTAAAAAAATATTCATCGTTTTTATTTGTTAGTTTGTATAGTTTGTTTGTAATTACCATCTTATCCTATTTTACAACAATTCAAACAACAAGAGGAATAGTAATGCTTCATTTTTTTAAAAAAAACTCATCGTCGTTGTGTCCACCAATATCATGTTCATCTTATATATAGGATAGGATAGGAGTAGGAGACAATAAAACATGTGACTGAAGAATACGGGATGTTAGATCAAGGACATACCAATCACACATTTTTGTTGGGATTTTCCAGCAAAAGAAAAGTAGAGAATAGCCCCAATTCACGATGTCACATATTGCTTTAATGCGGTTTATGTCTGACAAAAGGAGTGTGCATGCTATTTTGCTAAATTCTTCAAGAATGAGAAAAGGCTAATTGGTTAGGCACTAAAAGCAGCAAAGAAATGAAGCATCCAACCTCTCATGACTAATACGTTATCTGCTAATCTTGCAAGCAAACTCTGACTTAACCTTTTCATCAGAAACACCTTCCTTCTAATAAAGTTGAATCAAGCAGCTGAGAAGCGAGCAGAATTTTTCCTATGGAAAAGAAAATATATAAAAAATATGATGTTCCAGGCTACGGCCCCAGGTTTACGGCGGATAAGAGGTACTTTCGGCAGCTTCGCCTACGGGCCATGTTCCTGGGTGCCACGATGGTGCCTGGGGGCCAAACAGCTGTGGAGGACTTTGGCTCCGCCGCGAAGTACGCTTCTTCTTTTGGTTCACCTTGCATGGCCATTGCTGGACAACGGACCGGAGATTTAGGCACGGCCTACAGCAGTCCAACTTATGTGATCAGGTGGCGGAGACCATGGACCATATCCTCGTGGGTTGCCCGATCAGTCGGGAAGTCTGGCATCTGTGACTTGTCAGGTTGAGGCTGCACCACACGTTGCTGTCGTGCTCGATGGAAGTGCCATACAGTGGTGGCTGGTTAACAGGAAGAGGGTACATTAGATGGTTCGCCGCGGGTTTGGCTCTCTTTTCGCTCTAGTCAGCCGGATGTTGTGGAAGGAATGTAACAGAGGACGCTCGATGGAGTCTCAAGAGTGCCTCTCAAGTTAGCGGAAGGCATTCGGGCAGAAGCTAGGGGTGTGGTGCGCCCGCCCGGTTTCGTGCAGTTGGAGGTGTTCGGTCGTGTGCGCCTTGAGAGTTTAGCCTTTTGTCCAGCTTTGTGTCGCAAGTTGTTTGCTATGTAATCGTCTCTATCCGATCCAACAGTGGTAGGGCTTTCAGGGGTTACCTTGGTTTGGTTTGTATGATCACACTCTTTCTTTTTAGTGAAATACACGTCTAAGTGTGGTCTAAAAAAGATTAGGGCCTATAGAAACTCATCCCAGACCATTCGCGCCCGACGCCCCTAATAGGGTCCCAATGTCAGGACCGGCGCTAGTTCAAAAAGCCCATGATGTCTCTGCGCCGCGGACCCGGCCCCGTATATGTAATTGTTTTCCCTCGACTATACCATGTTACCCGCAAGTTGTTGGTGACCTCGGGCTCGGGTGAATGACTCACCAGATTATCAGCAGATCAAACTAAAGAGGTAGTCTTCGCTGTCCGTAAGTTTGCCTTTTTAGCCGAGGAGTCTTACGTTGCGAGGAACTTCCACTCGCGCAAGGCCGCGGTGATTATGTTCTCGCGTGGCGGAGATCGTTTTGCCTCCGCCTAAGCTCGATACAAGCGTGGGGCAGCACCACCAATTACCCGGAGGCGGATCAACGCGGTTTCATTCATAACGCGAAGAAAGGAACGGGTATGTCGGTCTTTGCAGTCGCAGCCGTGTCGCCGAGGACCGCCCTTCCTTGTTCCCGCGCTTTGACCCATTGCCGTGAACTGTATTCGCCACTTATTCAGCACCGTGATCTCGCGGCGCGTAATCGCCGTCGTCGAGTGCGAACTTTTGCCGCAGTACCGCACCAGCGCTTCAACCTTGCCGGCCACCAAAGAACAAAGAATTACGGATGCGGGCGGAGCGACTCGGCGGTTATGGGGAAGCCCGGCCCCGGCCACGCGTATCTGGCCACGGCCGACTCGGGAGGGGAGGGGAGGGGGGAGAAACGAGAAAGGATGACGGGCGGGCGTGGGTGGGTATGCGGGAACAGGAGCGACGCGACGGTTCGCAATAGGAGTGTTCATCATAAAACTAAACCGCTAAAAAAACAGAGGAGTGTTTTCTTTACTAGGATAGCATTTTTTTCGCAGAGATCAGTGCAAGTGACTTGCATGGAAAACAGGATATACATCACTTTCAGCTTCTTATACGCCTTTTTAATCACACAAAAGCTTTGCACGTATTCATATTAAGAAAGAAGATTGTTTACATACAATCATAAGGAGGCGTGTTACAAATATGCATAGTGCTATCACGCCCGCTACATCGGCGTTTTATAATTATGAAATAAAAGCCTTGTGCCCTAAAATTCTACAACAACCGTCCAACGTCGCCGGGGGGCCATGACACTCTTAGCAGCAACGCTGTTTGCCTTAGAGGGGGCCTAGCGACATTGGCGGCAAAAGCTTATACCTTCCCCAACGCTGCGGCGAACTATAGCAAAGGTAGTGGGCGTACGAACCGACTTCAATAAGGAAATTGACATCCGCAGACGCCCGGCAATGTTGAAAGAGCACCGCAGTAGGACTTCCATCCCGGCTGCTCTAGGTTAAGAAGCTTCGCGATGCCTCCAAGGAGGTAGATGACGCCGCATGCACGCCGCCCCGCCGGCCGAGACAATCGGGGTAGGGTTTTTCATCTCGATTCTTACCACTAACACAGGCCACTTTCGCTCCGCCGAAGCAACAAAGATGAATAAACGAAACCTCGGTGCGGATATGACACTACAACATCCACCACGCCACCAGCCGGACAACGACGCGGGCCCCGCAATTCCTAGCGGCCCCATCCCCAAAGCGGAGCGTCTTGGCGATGAATCGGCGTGAATGGTAGTATTTGAGATAGGGCCGCGACGCCCGTCGAGGATCCCGGGGCGCCCGAGGCTAGCCTGCACCGGCGCCCGCCGCGCCCGCACTACTACAAAATTGATTTTACAAGGCACTTCAAAAACATTAATCATGGCGGGTTTTAAAAAGCCGTCACGGTTAATATCATGATTAACCACGATAGTTATTTTTATTAACCGTGGCGGTTTTTTTAATCTGCCATGGTAAATCGATAATCAGAAGGCGTAAGCGGTTATTTAAAAAAAAACCGCCACCGTAAATGGCACGTGGGAGGAGCATGTCGTAGGACCAAACTTTGCCCGTTTGCCAATTGAAATATAAATAACTGCCTTAGGGTTGAGCCTCCCAATCTCTCTTCCTCTCCCATACTTCTCTCCCGCACAAATCTCGCTCCTCCCCTCCCTCCCTCTCCTCCCCGGGCGCGGGTGGCGGGCGCGGCAGTGGCCCGGCGGATGTTCGACGCGCGGCACGAGGGTGAGTGCGAGGCCCGGCATGAGGCATGTGGCGTGGCCTCTTCCTCTCCGGCGGCGCGCCTCCCTCCCTCCCACTCTCCCTCTCCACTTTCGCGCGGCGCCCATGCTTGGCGGCGGCGGCGGTGGCGGTGGCGAGCCTCCCTCCCCGTCCGGCGGCAATCTGCGCGGTGGTGGCCTGGCGCGGCGATGGCACCCGAAACCTGCGGGCCAGCTGCCTAGATCAGGCCCGTTATCAAATGAATTTTTATTTATTAACCCGTGGCGATTTTTTTTTGGAATCTCAAAAGCGCAGGTTAATTCTCCCATTTATGGTGACCCTAGCTCGGTGGCGGTTGTAAAACCACCACCATTAACAAAACCACCACCCAAAAAGAAAAGTGTAGTGGTGCGGGGAAGGGCTAGCTGAAATCTGTGGGCTTGTGGGGAAGGGTAAGTCTTGCTCCAAGCCGCCTCGGGCTGAACCCACACCGTCTAAGGTCGGGAAGGGTAGCGTCGCGAGAGGGGATCGCTCTTTTGCCACAGGCCCGACCACGCAAGATATGGCCAATGAGTCGTTGTGCGGAGTTGGAGAGGGGTAGTGGTGAGGCGAGCGAGCGGTGTAATAAAAACCGTTGCTCGGGTGTATCGGCACGATGCCTAGATCCGGGCGGGTCGGCCGTGGGGTCCCGATCCGGCGCCGATTACCATAGATCCGCGGTGCCGCGACGACGCCGACATGAGGCGAAACGGCGGCGAAGAGGGGCCAAACGGGTGGAAACCGTCACCCGCACCCGCCGTGCGTAAATCGACACCCCGGATCCGGCCGTGGGAAGCCCGAATCGGATCGGCTGGCGCCTTGGATCCGTCACGCCTCTGCGGACGCCTGGGTTCGCCGAGCACGGCTCCCGCTGAGAATCTCGTGGTCGTCGGGTGGAAGGCCTCGCTGCCGCCTTGGATCCGCCATGCCTCCGGTGACGCCCCGCTCTCGCCGAGCACGCCCCCCGCGGAGAATCTTGTGGTCGTCCGGGGTGGAAGGCCTCGCCCTGTCGCCTTCCCGATGTCGCATTACGCCTCCTCGCGAACCTCTCCGGGGAGGAGGGGAGGAGGAGGTTTGGCGGCCGGTGGGGTGGGGCGGGGAGGGGAGGAGGTTTGAGGGACGGTGGGGTGGGGCGGCCGCGTGTCGGCATGCGGGACCGGCGACGCGGGGGCTCGGAGAAACTTGTCCAGATTCTTATGCGCTCTTCAACTATCAAAACTCATGTGAAGACTGAAGTTAGAACTGAATGCATTGGTACGACACTAAAATTTGATGGTGTGGCATGACGTAACAATGGCCTGATCTCCAATTCCGTTGCTTTTGCTATGGCATCAAACCACACAGAATCGATCGGACTGGAATACGGGATTCACCCACCATATCATCATCATTAGGCCTTCTCCATCGCTCCATGCTGCCGTGCTGCCCCCGCCGCCACGTCGGCACCAAAGTTCCATCGACATCAAACTGTAGCCTCACCGCAGTGGCATAGTCTCTTGCGGGGAGAGACTACCGCTTCATCGGCCAAAAGCTAGAGCGGTGATGGGCAGCGCGTTGGCAACGAGGCGGAGTTGATTACGAGGCTGCTGCAAGAGTGAAAGCACGTGAGAGCTGAAAAGGTAGGGGACCAGGGGTAGTGGTGGGGGGGCTATTGGGGCATCAATGACGATCTTGCCGCCTCGATTGTAGAAAATTTTGCTTCCATAGTAGCTCTCCTCGTGGAGTAGTATTTTTGTGAGGCCACAAGTGCTTGTTGCCTGCGTAGTAGCTGCCCTTATAGACGATTCTGATATGCTATTATAGGGAATAAAATAGGGCAAATTGTGTCATGCGTAAAAGCTAACATTTCTATGCACTTTTGGCCCTGTTTGTAGGAGCTAAATTACTACTAGCTTTTGGACTCTCCAAAAGCCAAACAGCTCCGTAAGCTAAAAAGTCCAAAAGCTCAGTACAGTGAACTTTTAGATTTTGGCTTTCGGGAGCTTTTTGGCTATTGAAAAGATTTAAAATCCGAGATCCAAAAGTTTAGCCTATAAGCCCTTAGTGCTTATTTGACACGGCTCCTCTCTAGGTGCTCCTCTAAGGAGCCGGAGTTTGAAAGGAGGAGCCATAAATTGCAACTCCACTGTTTTTCTTTTTTTTTAAAAAAAAGGGACTTTTGGCTCTTCTTGTATGCACAAAAACAGGTTCCTCTAGAGGTATTTTGTACGACTTCTATGACTCTTACCAAAGTTGTTGAAGCCAAAACTGGAGTAGAGAGTTAGAGTGGTTCTAAGATCATCTCAATATGATGGTAGCCTCGTAGGTAAGCAACAAGTTACTAAACCATGGGATCAAATCTTATGTTACTTATGTGGATTTATTTTTCTTATCTTGTTTTTCATACTTGCATTCAGTTTTAGCAACGTAGCATAGATTACTTTGATAGTAAGCTTGTGTAGATTGTTTATTATCCTAGGATTGCAAAACACTAGTTAGAGCAGAATTGTTTAGGGTCTCCTTGGTTCTAACCTTTTTGTCTAGGGCTGGGGGGAGTGGCTGATGTACCACATCGTGTTACACTTGTCGTTCTTAGCAGTGACCTACGTTGCAATCGCACGAGGGCCTAGCATGGCAAAAAGGCCCTGAAAATTGTAGATGGGGGATATATGACACGTGTGCTAGGGGCGGCGAAGCATGTATTTAGAGTGACCCCAAGGAGTGGGAGGGAGGAGCGAGAGGAAAGCAGGACAGAGTTTGTAGGTGACCGGATAGACGAAACTAAGGCATATGACATGGTGAACTACAAATATGGATGAGATACCATGAGGTATTGCCCTTAATGAGAGATCCAAACACCAAGGTAAAAATGTTCTCAAAGACAAACCTGTTTGCACGTTGCATCACTACTTGCCTTTAAAAGTTTTATAGGATAGTTCAGACCAAATGATATTTTTAATAGTTGAGATAATGTCAGATAAGGGCAGTCAAATGGTTGAAACTATACACGAAGTCCATAACGCCACGCCAAAGAAAATAAGTATAGAAACTATACTCCACAATGGAGGTTTCTTCCCTAATAAATATTGCCCTTTTTATTCTCTCTCTTCAAACTTCGTCATGTTTTTCCTGGTCACCGGTTCACCACCGTGAGCTCGTGCTTTCGGTGCTCACCGAGCATGCATGCACGGACGATGAACGCCGAGGAGCCTTCGTGGGGCTTAGGGCGGCGTGCTCGCGCTTGTCATCATCGTGGAGCCCGGCCTCGACCGGAGCAGCGTGGTGTGTGCGTCCCAAAGGCGGAACGACGAACGGCGTGGGAAGCGGCCCGTCTGGCGGGCTCTCTCCTCTCAAGCACGAGCTCTCTCGGAATGCCGCGTGAGCACAACGGATCAGCACGGACATATTTTCACGAAAACCGAACAACGAACCAAAGGCGAATCGGAGCCGAAACCGAACCAAATTTTTACTTTTTTTGGTTCGGCCGGTTCGATTTTGTGTTCGATGTTCGATGTTGGCTTGTTCCCAGGCCACAACCTACCTAACAATCGAGGAACGAAACATTTGTTGGCGGCGCCGCGAGGCGTAGAGAGTAGGGAGCCCGCCCGGCCCACCAAGACTGTTCCGCATCACTCACCCCACACCAAATCTCCGGTCTCACATCCCCAATCCTATTCGACCCTAACCTAACCCTTACCCAACACCGGCTGCGTAGAGCAACAAGCAAGCGTGCTCGGCCGGCTGATGGCGGCCGAGACCGGCCGGTAGTGGCGAGCAAGCTTTGCCGGTGATGGCGGCGCCAGCGAGGAGGCTCAAGGAGACAAAGGCGGCGGCGGCGCGGTGTGGCGCTCCGCCCCGACGGGGCGATTTTTCGCATTTCCATCGGCCGACGGGCGATTTTTTGTTTCCATCGAACCGAATTTTAAAACCAAAACCCGATTTGGTCGATTTCTATGATTTTGCTAAACCGACCAGTTTTTGGTTTTCTAGAAACCAAACTATTTTTACCGAACCAAACCCGAATTTTCGGTTTTTACCGAATGCCCCGGCTGAACAACGGAGTGCCCTAATGTGGTGTGGCCACTGCAAATGCACGTTTGACACAGGTGGAAACTAACTCAAGGCATTTTTTTAAAAGAAATGCAGAAAAGATAAGATAATGCAGGCCCACCTTTTTTTCTTTTTGAGAAAAACGCTTTTACGCGTCCCTGGGCCAACGAAACCCACTGCTCCCCATTTCCCAATCCTCGCACTACCTCACCCAAACCCTCCTCCTCGACAGCCGCCGCCGCCGCCGCCGCCGCCCATGGAGGCTGCGCCCGACGCCAAGAAGCATAAATCCGATCTAGGCCAAGAAACATTGGGGAGTGGCAGTGGCGTGGAAGAAGGCAGCCTCGATCTCATCAGCCGGCTCCCCGATGAGATTCTGGGCACCGTCATCTCCCTCCTCCCCACCCAGGACGGAGCTCGCACTCAGATCCTCTCCGCCGGTGGCGCCCTCTCTGGCGCGCCGCGCCTCTCAACCTACATGTCGGCAACGACCGGAAGCGAATCATCTCCGTCTCCAAGATCCTCTCCGACCACCCGGGTCCCGCCCGCCGCTTCGCCCTCCTCTACTTCAGTCTCCGCGACCGCTACGCCAAAATCGACGGCTGGCTGCGCTCCCGGGCCCTGACTGGCCTCCGGGAGATCGAGTTTCGCTACCACATCAACAACTCGCACCCACTACCGCCATCCGTGTTACGGTTCGCGCCCACCCTCTGTGTTGCCGACTTTGGCAACTGCGATTTCCCAAGAGAGGTGTCGCCATTGCTCAAGTTTCCCTGCCTCAAGCAGCTCACCCTGTATCATGTCAATGTGTTGGAAGATGCACTTCACGGCATGCTCCGTGGTTGCTCTGTTCTTGAGAGCCTCTTGCTGGATGGGAGTTTCGGCTTTCGTCGCCTCCGCATTAACTCGCTCACTCTAAGGAGCATTGGCATCGAAGTTTGTCCCTATCGGGAGAGAGTAGAAAATCATACCATACTCCAAGATCTCATTATAGAAGATGCCCCTTGCCTTGAAAGATTGCTATCACTTCACCCTTACAAAGGTCCGGCAACAATCCGGGTTAAGCGTGCGCCAAAACTAGAGATATTGGGCTTGCTGTCCAATGACATCACTAAAGTTGAGCTTGGAACCACTGTTTTTCAGGTACCAGCTGGCTTCAATTCTCCAATCTTATATTCTGGATTTATATCTGCTACTAGTGACTAATTTTGGTGCCTCCTGATTCTTGTCCAGAACATGACTGCCCAAAGCTTGACAACCTCGATGCACACTGTAAAGGTTCTGGCCCTTGCCTCTTTGGGGCCTAATCTGGACTCAGTTGTTGATTTCCTCAAGTGTTTCCCCTGCTTGCAGAAGCTGTATGTCATGGTGAGTATTTTTCTTTGCTTGCTGCATGTGCTAATATGAATAATATAATCTAGCGAGCCACTGTGTGAGATTGCCGACTGCATACCAAGTAACTGCTTGAATATTGTTTTCTTTATTTGATTATCCAGTCTCGCCTACAGAAGAGTAGGAAAAAAATAAACGGAGCTATAATCCACTGGATCCAGTTGAATGCCTTGAGTCTCATCTTAGACAAGTGGTCGTGATGCATTATCAGGGCATGAGACCTGATGTTGACTTTGCCAAGTTCTTTGTTTTGAATCACGAAAGTCCTGAAGAAAATGGTATTTGGATCCGGTTTCCCCAACACTACCAACAGTGGTATTTGGATGAATAATCAACCCAGACGGCTTCAACTGGACAAAAGAGCTTCTCAAGGTGCTCAGTTTAAATTCATAGATCGTTCTGATTTGATTGTACAAGAACACTACCAGCAGACACATGATTTGTGGATGGATGATCCCTTGACAGCTACTTGTGCAGATGATGCATGAAGATTCAGTGCCCATTCAGAAGATTGTCTTGTCTTTATGTGTAATGCCCAAAGTTTAGTTTTCCTGCTCTTATCCGTAGCCTTTAATTTATTGCTTTGCAATTTTCATGTTCTCTTATTGAAGTTGCAAACAGTATCAGTATGTGTCCAAATTCGTTGCAGCAGTTAACTTTTTTTTTTTTTTGAAGTGTCAATATGCAGCAGTTAACTTTACATGCCTGTCTATCTTTTGGAGACATATACTATTTTTGTGTGGTGACAACCTCAATTCTTGTCTTAGTAGTTGTTTGCTTACAAAATCATATGTGGAATTATGGTGTTGGTTTTCATTATCTGTTGCTTCATTGTTTATGTCTACACAAAAAGGTTACCATGTCAGCCCTTTTAATTAATCAGATTCCATTCTGCTTATTGACGGAACATATAAAAGTTTGGGAAATATGAACTTGTTTTTTTATTAATTGTTTCAACATATCTTTGGATATTGGCTATGTATGAATAGTGATTTAAGTGATTATTAAAATTTCAGATCAACATAAATGCAGTAAATTAATGTCAATTTAAAAATATCTATTACCTTCAGATCAAATAGAAGTGTTGCATGCTAATCGTGTGCACTGAAGAACTGGTATAGTGTAACTAAATGCAAACATGGGGTCCTGGACATCATGATTCAAACCATATCAAGGATCGTAAAAATATCTTGAATATATTAATGTCAATTTAGAAGTATCTATTACCTCCAGATCAAACAGAAATGTTGCATACTAATCATATCATATGCACTGAAGAACTGGTATTGTATTTCTAAATTACAACATGGGGTCCTCGACATCATGGTTCAAACCACTTAGCAAGGATCATAGAAAGAAATTTAATTTGCAATTGTGTCCCTATCGATGTATAATTTTTTGTACCTATTGAATTGTAATGGATCATTTTAGCTAACAGATTTATAATATTGTTGTTCAGTTGAACTTGTGCATAATTTTTTGGCAGCGACGTTCTGTTATAAGTTTATTGATTGATTCAGCTCTATGCTTCCACGGTCAAATTATGTTTGTTATTTCTGTTTGTGATTGAGAAATGGTGATTCAGATTTTACTGCCTTGGGTGTTTTGATATCTGCTCTGCACGGGCAGCATTTGTCCTGGTCATTACATTTGTGTCCTGCTGATTCCATTCCGACGCACCATGCTGCTATGTGCTATCTACACCATGGTGTTGCTGTGCTATCTCATGGCATGGTTGTTTAAGGTTCAATAATCTGCCAAGTGATGTTTTCATTTTTTGTAGCAATGTACGAGACTTCTCTGATATGTGTGGTTTTAGTGATGCTAGAAAATTTACAGCTGCCACCTGAGCATGGCTGTTGGTCACTCTGGTCCTGAGAGGAGCCCTCTGAGTTTGATAGTTTCAGGCCTCGAGGACTATTCAGTTCAAACAGAAAAACAAATTGTCAAGCCAAAAATCATGGTTCATCATTCTTTATTTATTCAGTTATAGACTCCATATTTGTACTGAAGGGTTGGGCACATAGTTGACAAAATGCTTCTTGGAATATTGGAGGTCCTCTCTGCATCTTTTCTTGAAGGAAAATAACTGTGGGGTGAGGTCCCCACAGCACTTCAATTTTCTTTTTTCATATAAGCAGGGAAGGCATACTTATAAATGTTTGAGGAATAAAGAACTAAAGTACCACCAGGAAATTAACTAAATGCATATAGCCATACAAGGAAGGATGACCGTAGATCATCCTTATATCTAACTGATTGGAGCCGACATTGAGCTCTGAAGTTGACAAACCAGGACGCTAGGCTGATTATGTCATTGTCAAAAACACTTCCTATTTCTCATCTTCCATATTTCCCAGGCTGCAATTAGGAAAACTTCCATGAAGAAACCTGTGTTGGACTCACTTCTTGCCACGGCCACTCTAGTTGGGAGGCCCTGCATGTTATTCCAAGTGACATTGGTTTTTTTTGCCAACATTGTTGGGCAAATGGACATTAGAAGGAGAGGTGATCTATGTCCTCTTCTGGACCAGCGGTGCACATCACACAGGCGACCTCATCTTCACCCAGGAGATGTCTCCTCTTGAGCATTGATCGGGTATTTAGTCTGTCCACCAGTACCTGCCACGCAAAGAATTTAACCTGGTTGGTGCATTTGGACATCCAACCCACTTGAAAATGGGGTGGGCATCAACGCTTTGGAACACTGTCTTGTAGAATTTACTTGATGGATATGCTGACCCCCAAATCATTGTCCATTTGTCCTTGGCAGCTTCATCAAGTTACTGATTGTAGGTAGGTTTGAAGGCTTCTTAGGCGTTTTCTGTGAGGGCTAGCATGAAAAGAGATTCCAGATCCTATGCATCTTGAACATTCCTGACATAGCTTTGACTATTTCTGGCAAACTGAAGTGAGATGACCTGTTCTCCTTCAGTGGCCTGGCGTTCTCCGGCGGCGACAGTCGGATCTGGCCTCTCCGCCGGCCTGTTCGGCCTCCAGCGTGGGCGGATCTGGCACTCCGGTTGGTGGTGCAGCCCGCGTGCACCATCCTGCACCATGGTGGTGTGGACGGTGTGCGTCGTCGACGCCGTGGTGGCGTGGATGACGTCATCTTGCTCTTCTCGGCGCA
Organism: Hyparrhenia diplandra; assembly: GCA_015847255.1. NCBI lineage: Eukaryota > Viridiplantae > Streptophyta > Magnoliopsida > Poales > Poaceae > Hyparrhenia > Hyparrhenia diplandra. The sequence continues at coordinate 39,719 of JADLZK010011244.1, read as the reverse complement.
TCGGCAGCATCATGGTGGTGAGGCTGATGTCTTTTCAGTGGGCACATCAACCCCTCCTGTTAAATGCGCATTTGGGAAGGTGCTCTTCGCTGCGCGTCTTGCGCGGGTCGGAGGCTGGTCTCCGCCAAACTTGGGGAATTGGTGCCATGGCGAAAGCCTTACCCATTTTTTTTGGGTCGATGACGGCGGCGCCTTTAGGGGCCGTTCACTTCCCTCAGGCGTCCATCGAAAGGCCCTTTCCCGTGCAAGCGGTGTTGGTCGTCGTCGCGGTGCCTTTTTCTTATTGCTGCTCTTCACTTTCGGTTTGTCCTGTTGATGGTTGTATTTCTGCATTAGCCATTTCATTAACTCCTTGTCCGTGGTCACGGGACTCGTGACTCGGAGGGTGTCTTCATGGCGACTCTCCTCGTCGTGGTCCTCCTAAGTGACTTCGGAGAGGTATCTTCATGTCGGTGCTTCTTGCTCGCGGTCCGGGCCTCGGTGACTCGGGAGGAGCACTTTCGGATTCCATTGTTCTTACGTGGCCGATTGCCACCTTTCTTGGTGTTGAGTTTTCTTCAGTTTTGGAGGCTTGGTTTTGCGGGTTGTTAGGTGGAGGGTCTACGCCCCTCGCGTTTCTTGCTTTCATTTGTGTTTTGGGGTTCGTTGGTAATCCATGGATTACCTGCGTACCCGTTTGTATCAACTATGTGTAGATCTATTGACCATTCCCTTAATGAAAAACGGGCTATATTCCTGATCGCAAAAGACAGTGGAGTAGTCATAACTTGGTTTGTTCTTTAGGTCCTCACACCTCCAAATGGTTGAGCCAAAACTAGGCGTTGGAGCAAAAGTCGGCTATCCCAACTAGGTGCCAAAATTGGCCATTAAAGTACAAATCAAGGCAAAGTTGGTTCTCCGAACTTTGAGGTCGGCTATCCCATCTTTGGAGGCAAAGTTGCTTCTCAATTTTAAGGTTGGCTATCCTAATTTTTCACGGCAAAGTCAGGTATCCCAAACTTGAAGGTCAGATAAGCCTACTTAATTTTTCAACCTCAGCACACTACTCAGTAAAACGACAAGGTGGCCGACCGGTTTGTGTGCACTACTCTAACAGTGGTGCTACGAGTGTCATTATTGTCATGTTGAAGCATGAACCTACGGTGAGTGTCAGTGTGCCAGTTCCTTCTTCAATTGTGACACGTTGAAAAAACTCTCTTGTCTGTTTCACAACAAAGCACAAGTCTAAGGGCAGTCCTATATCTCACGGAAGCTGTGGTGCCGCTATTTACTGGTGGGGCAGGGGTTGAGGATTTTCTCGACCGGTGTAAGAAAGTATTCTTATTGAGCACAATGTCCGGGGCTGCCTTACGTACCCCACGGGTTGAGTTTCACTGCAGCTAATGCTTTGACCAAGCAGTGATACCATATTATCAATGTTGGTTCGGCAAAACCGGCAATGATAGGTCACCTCCATCACCGCTGATTATCCGATGGAAAATAATTCCAACAGTAGTGTTGGGGGGGGGGGGGGAGAAAGGACCACCGTAGGAGCTCTTTTAGATAGAGCCATCCCTACTCAAACAAATAGGGCGGTTTTACAGTGACTCTTTGTAGTAGTGGTTGCGTGATCATGTGTAGTGGAAGGAGTCGAATGAAGAGGAACAACTTGTAATATTCTTTGCATACGATTTTCAGATTGAATTCCAACACGGCATTAACTAGAATCGAGTGGTCATGCATAATTGTCCTGCTGTCCACATGAGCGACAGTTCACAGTTCTAGAATGTATCCAAGGTTGGCTTTCAAACAGTGAGCCAGTGACCAGACAAATATATGCTTCATTGTCACATGCTAGATTCACAGCGCCACACAACATCATACGTACGAGTAAATTCACAGGTACACATACATGTCATCTTGGTCATTATGGTCCCATATATTCCATTGATTTTCTTTTGGCCAAATCCAACCCAGAAACATGCAAAGAACCAACCATTGCAATAAACCAAGCATCAGCGGCCCCGGCGGAAGCAGCAGCAGCACGATTTCGGGCTAGGCAGCTTGAAGCTGCAACACGGGCTAGGTAGCTTGAAGCTACAACAACACTTGGGCGCCCGGCATTTGGGCGCTTTGAACCTCCACCACCCGCACCGCCGCTGGTGGCCGGCGTGTCCGTCGCCGCCGCCATTGCTCTTCTTCTGGGCATGGGCGAGCTTCTTGAGCTCGGCCTTGGCCTTCTTCAGATGGGCCTCGTACTCCTTCTTCCACGACGCGAACTCCCGCTTCAGCGTCTTGAGCTCCTCCTCCGACTTGGCGCTGCTAGGGAGGCGGCAGCGGCGGCGACATAACTACCTCCTGCACCACCGCGCGCGCGTCGTGCTCAAACGCCTGCTCCTCCTCCCTCTCTGCTGGCTGGAACTCCCTGCTGGCCACCTGGTTCACCGCCGGCTCCTCCGCCAGTGTCGTCTCGTCGGCAGCGGCGGCGACGGCGACGGCTGAGACAGAACTGCGCTGCTGGCGCCTCGCCGATGACGGCTGAGACGGCGGAAGACCACCTCCACGAGATGATGAGGATTGGTGGCTGTGCTTGGTCGATCCATCTCTCCTCCCCCGGCGCCGGCGGTTTGATGAGCCATCTGGATGTACAATACATGCATGCAGATTCAATGAAGATGAATGGATGAAGGCATGAATGACGAAGATTGAGTACCTACCTGTAACGAAGTGATCTGCCTCTGCAGCTCCTCCTCCACAGATTTCATCCTGACCTCGCATTCCGAGAGCCGGGATTCGTAGTGCTCAACCTTTCGCTGCAGCGTGGCGATAAACTCCTCTTTTGCGCTCACCTCCTCCTCTTTCTGTTTCACCTCCTCCTCTGCCTTGGCGGCCCTTCTTTCCAGCTCCAGATTCACCTCATCTTCCTCCTGTGTTGGCTGCGGTTCCGGGGACGGGCGGTGGATCCAGCCACCGGGCCGCGCCGGGGAGTCTGCCTCGTCCCGTCGGGCGCGTGGGCAGCGCCGGCGGCCCTCTTCTTCTTTGGGCTTATTGCTGGCTTCTTCCGGCTTGCCGTACCCTCTCTGCATCAGCGCGTCCAGCATCACCTCCATGGAGCTCAGCGCCGACGTCAACGCGGCCATCGTGCATGGTAATAATGAAGCCGACCAATGCAAACGCTAAGACGGCCAAGGTTTTGATCTCGATCGATCCCACCCAAGATTGTTGTTGGAATTCAACCCAGGATAAATTTTTTTTTTTTTCTGTCACGCGATTCTCATGCAAAATTTTGTTTGAGCTTGCTGCAAGGCAAAATACACGGACGAGGTACGGTTAATCAAGCCATTGCCATGCATTTAGCATTCAGAAGAAAATAACCCACCTGGAAGCTAGCTTTTGATCGATCAGACAATGGTATGCAGATTGACGTCGCTGGTACAATAATCTGAGGTTGGATCATGGAGGAACAAGAGGAGATCGCAGCTAGCGCCGGTTCTTCTTGGGGAAGCAATGCAAGCAGGGATCGGAACCGCGGGAAAACGAGGCCGGACGCCGCGGGATATCCGAGGAGGAACCCCGCCAGCGCGCGGCCTTCCGCGGTTGGAAGGAACTGCCGTTTGGTTGTAACATTTCTGCCGGCTTAGCTTGCCCGTATTAGCAGCAGGCAGGTATGCGCATGTTGTCGTCCTTCTTCTCCAGACAAGCTTGGCTGGCTCGCCGTGTTGTAAGGGATGCCGTTACTTCAACCTGGACAGCCATACGCCCATACTCACACTGACATAAATTGGGACATTCAGTCTCTGTGCTAAATATCATCAAGGTACCAGCCTTCATTTGTTCCGTTGGTACAATACAAATAGTGTGGTTGCTGAGTCCTCCATATTAATAACAGACTCATTGAACGTACGCCTAGCTGGGATCAGTAATTATCTGGACCTGATCTGCACGAAAAATTTCAAAAATTTAAACCCATTAAGGCCTCGTTCGTTTCGTCCATTCCTGGCCCAACTCTATTCCAGACGGAATGAGATAGGCCAGTTTGCAACCAAGTCTGGGCTGGAATTGCCGTTCGGTTTGGGCCGCCTGGATTGGAAACGCACCAGGTTCTTGGGGAAGCAATGCAAGCAAATCATGAGGACCTGCCCGCATCGAGGTAGTTTGGTTTTTTTTTTTTCTTATCTCTCCATTGTATTTTGGTAGAGTTTAATCTCACCGACCTCATGATTTGAAGTAAACATTTTTTTTAGACAAGAAAACATTGTATTGATTAGCAACAACATGCTGCAAGGACCCTCAGGGTAGAGATACAGAGTTCAGTGCAGCCACAAGGGGGCATTGTGAAACATGACCGACAAAAGAACATCCTAGAGAATAATCATGATGCTGGACTGCAGAAGCAGAAAAAGCAAGCTAGCTAAAAAATCAGGTGTAGAATTGAGGTGTCTATCAATTCTATAAACTTTGGTGTCTTGTCTTGCAAAGTTATGGTAGGCCTGAGTGTACGTCTTCATGCGTCAATCCGGAGGTTCCTGTCTGGTAGTGTGGAGATAAGCTGTTACTGAATGATGTACCTACCAAGGTGTCCATGATCTATTTCGAAAGTGAAGGTCATTTCTTGCTTTCCAATGAAACCATAGAGTGGTAAAGAAATTATAGAAAAAACATCTGAAACAGTGTGAGGGAGGAGATTAGCAAGGGTTAGCTGGACTCCATCATCTTCTTGGGTGATAGCATATATTCTTAAAGGTGTGGTAGAGGAAAACCATATAACACGTGCTAGATGGCATTGGAAGATCAAGTGAAAATCATTTTCAATGGTCCCACATTGGAAGCAAAATTTATCGATGTGAGTGGAATACAATGAGAGACTCAGTGGCAAAGCCATAGCGAATGGACGGGGGTGCCCAACTTCATGAAGACTATAATGTCTTTTGTGATATTCAAGCAAATAGTATAGATAACTCCTAATTTTTAACATCAAAATTCTACTTTAGGTAAGGACAATGTAAATTGGTAGGGGAACAGGCAATAACACTTACCGCTAATTTAAAAAAATACGACATTGATCACTATGGTGCCCAAAGTCTGAACAAATGATGTCTCATATAACAAACATGTGATCAGTTGTGATCGAGCCTAAAGAAAAGAGAACAAATAGGTCCATTATTTATCAAAAAATGTAGAATTGTCAATTGAAAGTACATACGGTTGCATTTGTGTTACCTCTTAGAGATCATACTTATGCCCTTTTCCTTCCATGTTCATGAAACTCCGAACCACAACCTCATTGCTAACTTTCTTCATTTCTTCTTTCTCTATATAACAAATAACTCTATGACTTAGGTGTTGATTACCCATGCGATTAGACAAACTAGTTTTTACAATCTTCATGCCCAAGAAACATCTCTCAATTGTTGTTGTGGCTGACAGCAATACTAGCACAAGCTTCAAAAGTCGATAGACCAAATTTATACAAACGATATTTCTTTGTCTCTACCATTTTTTTGGGATAGTTCACCAATAGTGTTTATGTTGGAGAATCTACTATCCGCTCTCACATCACCAATGTAAAGGCGAAGTCCATGGCTTAGGTCCTCAGATCATCATTGGTGAAATTATCGGGATATAATTTCACTAAGCTCATCAAAGTCTCCCATCAAAAGCATGAAATGAGTCACTTGGATTAAAAGCACCGAGCTAACAAACAATTGAGTGGTTGTCTCACTAAATCGACTATCAAGCTCTTGAACTAACCAATCAATAACATCATTAAAGCAGTCCACTACATAGTGATGCTTGTTTGTAATTCCCGACTTTTTCTAGGTTGACGGGGATCAATGTATGTACTTTCCATTTCCACTATATCAATTTCATGCAAGTCACGAAACCGATTCACATCATCTAATAATTTTTGCCAACCATTTGCTCTAAGATCATCCAAATGGATTCTAGTTGATCTCACACATCCAATAGCATTCACATTGTCTTGATCCTTTTGTTGCAATTCTAATGACAATGTATTTGTGGCGGTCAATGTAGTCAACATGAGATGCAAATAAAATGCAAAGTCAAAAGATTGGAAGTATACGAGAAGATTTGATGCTTGAACTCTATTTTTCCAATCTTTGTCACCCTTTTTAACAACCTTGAGCACTTCAACTATTGTAGGGAACATATTGAGTAAACTTTTCATAGTTTTATAATGAGAACTCCATCTAGTATCCCCGGGTCTTTGAAGATATTACTCTTGATTTAACCTTGTCCTAGTTTCATGTTTCCCAAAACCTAATGCTTGTTTCACTTATTCATGATTGATATCTCTAATCATATCCCTTCTCTTAGCGGACCCACCCACCACATTTAATAACATAGAAATCCTGTTTAAAAATTGCTAACACCCTTATGTTTTATCACAATAGCTACAATGACCAACTGAAGTTGATGAGTAGAGCAATGCACATAATAAGTTGTTTTACTATCTCTCATCATCAATGATTGCAAGCCATTGAACTCACTTTGCATATTGCTAGCACCATCGTATCCTTGGCCTCGACATTGCTTTAAACTTAGATTAAACTTTTTGCAAGTAGGGAATCAATGGCTGACTTGAGGTGAGAAGAAGTTGTTTTAGTTACATGGACCGGGCCAACAAACCTCTCTTTCACCATCCCAAATTTGTCAACATACCTCAAGACCACAATCATTTGTTCTTTGCAAGAAACATCTCTTGACTCATCAACTAGCAAAGAAAAATACACCATCCCCAAGTTCTTCAAGGATAGATCGTTACAATCTCATTTGCAAAACATTCAACAATATCCCTCTGAATTTCAGGAGCAAGCAAAGAACTAGTCTTCATAGCATTTGTAGTCACGGCTTTGTACACAATAGGATCATGTTTTGCTAAGCAATCATAGAACTCCTTGAAATTTCGTCATTGTTGGATTCATCTATCTCATCATGGACATGGAAAGGCAATCCTTGGTTCAACAATAGTTTAGCTATATCAATGGACCCATTCAACCGAGTAAAATAGGCCTTCTTAGCGACTTCACTGACATTACTGTAAGCAACATCTATGTGTTGCTTTCTTTCTAACAAATCATCACACTTCTTCATTGCTTTAAAGTGTAAACCACCAACCTCACCAATATGTTCTCTTAGCCTTTCTTTCTTGTGATAACCATTCCAACCATTAACCACAAATGCATCATGTCCCGCATCTTTCTTTTATCTAGACAAGAAACAATAAAAAAGCAATATGCTCTAGCCTTTGCCACACTTTGTATTCGAGTCAAGGACCAAACTCATCAAACCATCCCGCAATAAATCTTCTAGGCTTCTCTTTCTCTCATTTGTGTAATAGGAAAATCACATGTGCGAGGTTGGCAAGGTCCATTCTCCAAGTATTTTCTTCTCACCTTTTCTCTTAGGTTAGGATGATAAGAATCAATTTCTTTCCTCAAACCAGGGTCATACTTAATTTCCTCATCGCAATTGTGTTCATCTAGACACGAGGGGGCAAAGCCGTGAAGGCCCGTGAGGGTGCCCAGGCACCCCCTCCCCTCTCCCCGATTTGACAAATTTCTCGAGAGTTTAGCAAGTCCGGGGCGATCATCCCGTCGGTCCATCTTTCACCAAGCCGTCCCCTTTCTCTTGCTGATTTTTTTTTTTATTTTTAGGAGAAGCATGGTTTCTCTTCGCGCATTGACACCATGCACAGCAGGACTGATGCACAGACATCCCTTTTTTTTTTTGAGAGCCCGGCTCGATCGCGTTGTTCACTTGTTCTCGATTCCTTTTTTTCATAAGAATAGTAGGGAAGTCGCTTCCTTGCTTATTTTGTTTTTATTTTTGTCCTGTTCTCACCCTCAATTGTTTTTTTTTAATTTGCAAAGTGCAGTTTCTTTATGCAAAATATTGAATCGCAGGTAGTCATGGAGAGGTATTATAAACGAAAAGCTCAAGACGCTATTGATGCTAATAGAACTTCGGGGCGTAAAGCCGTTGGCAAGGCTCGTCTTGTAAATCACCAAGTAAATACCTTGATGAGAGGTTGAAGCTTCTCACATTTCCGTGCTCTTCAAAGGATGGCGTTAGCGGGGCTGTGAATTAAACATTGTGTATGCAATCAAACACTACTAGAAAAAAAAAATCTTTTGGGAGGCGTTTTCCTTTTTTTTCGATGCTTGGGCCGGCGTGAGGACCGCCTTAGTTAATGTTGATTAACCGCGACAATTTTTCTTTAGAGTGCCCACCTCAATTAAGTCTAGGCTATAAATACACACCACCACCCTTCTTCCCCACGACTCAAACACCACCCCCCACACACACACACACACACAAAAAAAAAAATGATCATTTCCTCGGGGGAAAAGTTTTACCATTGGATTTACTGAAGGGAGCACCGCAAGATGTTGTTTCTTACTCTCCTACCCTCAATCTTCTCTCTTTTCCATGATTTAGGTGTTTTTACTCTAGATCTAGATCTAAATGGAGAGAGAAACCAAATCTAGAGCTACTATGCATTTTTCTTATAATGCTATGCTAATATGACTTTTTCACTGCATTTTCAGAGTCACGGCCACGGACAGGAAATGGATGTACAAGATGTCGGGGCTAGATCCATCTTTTCTAGAGATCTTGTGAGGAAAAATTTGTCCATTGTGCAAAAGCCTCGTCTAAGTGTGGGTAGGGAGCACATGATTTGTCGGTGCAATAGCCGCAGGAATCTGCTTGCCCCGGAAGATAACGTGGTGCAATTCCACTTGATACGGTTTGGTTCGGTTAAGGCCACGATTAACCATGACCCTCAGTCCGAGGTAGTTGCCCTGCCCGCATCGATTAAGCAATTTAAGAGGCCCACCTCGATTAAGTTTTCTGTAGTAGTGAAATGATATAGAGGCTGGAACTAAGAAAAGTTCATACAATATGCTTATTACATTAGCACTCACAACAGTAAGAAACATAGATCGAGGCCTAGCAAGGAATATAACTCACTACTATAGCTATCCTATTTAGAGACGACTCTAGATACTCTCTATATATACGCGGCTAGTCCAAATACCTTTACAATTGCCTTGCTTCAAATCAAAATGTCAATGGGACCCGAGCCCCGATTCCCCGTGGAAAATTCTCCTTTTAGGGGACGGGGATGGGACGATTCTCCCCTACGGGGATCCAAATGGTAGAAACACAATCCCCATTGGCTCGGGGGGGCCGACGGATGGGAATTCGTCCCCGAACCCGATCCCCGCAAACCCGCCCCCCATTAAGAGGTGTTGCGGGCTTAAGGTCCATTCAAACTGGCCCATTAAGGCTAGTTGCGGTTCAAGTGTGTATATACACAAAATATAACCCTAATCCCTCAAATTCCTAGCGTCCTCGCCCACCACTCCCACAGCCGCCTGAGCACCAGGCGCGCCGCCACCGCAGCCTCGACTTCGCGCCATGCTGAGCGCCACCGTACGTCTACGCCGACCATCTCCCCACGTCCCTCCCTTGCTCGTTAGAGGCTCGATGCTCCCAGCAGCCCGGCCAGAGGCCAGACCATGGCCACTGCCGTGATGTTGGAGACCTCGCCACACCAAATAGCCGGCGGCGGTGTCTGATCTACTGCTCGATGCCTCAATCTGTAGGAAAGATAGATCTTGCGTCTCCTATTTTGTCATGGACAGCAGTAGGGCTCTCGTCATCTTGTTTCTACTTTTCATCCTGACACAAGATCTTGTTTGTGATTTCTTTTCAAAATTGTAAAGGGGGCGTGGTCTCTAAAATAAGCATCTTATTCTGTATTTATTTCTTGCAAGTTGCATTCTGTGGTCGAAATTTCTTCTATACAATTGATTCGAGCACTACGGGACCCCATCGGGTATTGTTCCCCACTTAGGTTCGGAGATGGGGAGGGATCGTCCCCGTGAGGCTTGGCGGGGGACGGGGATGGAGAGGCAATATCCGGCGAGGAATTCCCCCGTTGCCATCTGGACCTTCAAATAAGTGATTTCTAGAGACAACCGCCTAGCCACACCTAGAAATGGGATGTGTAAAATGGCTGGCTACAGTAGACCTCTAGAAAATGGATTTCTAGAGGCGTCTACCATAGCCAAGAGATTCAAACATGAGGACCTATGTTAGCTCTTTCTTCCACTCCAACCCAAAGTCACTTGTGTCCGTAGGATATATTTATTTCTCTCATATCCGGTTGTGAATATATATTTATTTCTCTCATATCCGGTTTTGAAATGACTCTTTGGGTTCTAGTTTTTGTATATACAGTTGAGTACTGCAACTTTAATTTTGGTAATTTCTCCATTAGATCATTTGAATATTTTAAAGTGAGAAATTCAAACATAATTTTGGTTGTTTATCCATAAAGATTGTTTGGGTGAAAGGGTCTCTAGCCTAGTGGTTAGAAGCTTTGAGTAGCACTTAGCAGTTAAGGGTTCGACTCCGTGGGGGGAATTTAAACAGGTTTGCATTATTAAAAAATTTAAAAATAGGCCGGGGTTTCCCTTGCTGACTTTCGTCAACATAAAGATTGTTTGGAGAACTAAAAAATTGAATTTTAGAATGTAAGAACTTGAAACAAAATTTCCATGAAATGAATTCAAATAAAAAGTTCCCAACTATATGATCGTAATCAAAAAAAGTTCCCAAATACATCAAATTTGATATAACTACATATAGAAATCCATTTGTGAAGGCGATTGCATCCAGAGTCGTCTCTAAAAATAGGGGCATTTGCAGATGCGGTTAAAAGTAGCGGCCGCCATTTCATTTTGGGAACCATTTGTAAAGCTCGTATCAAATTGAGCTGTCTCTATTGAAAGAAATGAGGTGTCTTCTCAAATAATATCTATAGTATTGAGTTACTGACCAGTAGGACTAACAACTTTTGTGTTCGCAACCAAAATTTTACAACTCTGAGCACTCGTCAAACTGGACGGTCCAGTTCTCACAAGAGACTCAGGGCCTCTTTGGTCCCCCCACCCCCCCACCCCCCCACACACACCCCCTCTAAAGTTTAAAGTTTAGTGACACCTAAAGCTAGTTTAATGACCTCTAAAGTTTATTGGGGTGTTTGGCATTTAGTCACTAAAAGTAGTGGTCCCATGTACACTTTACTCACCAATGAACCACACATCACCGTATCGTGTGGTTCTTGTTAAGTAATTAAAGATTCAGGAATGAGATATCACACTTGGAGCTAAGGTGAGAAAGTTATAACTTTTGGAATCCAACCCGTGCATAACAGAGATTCTAGTATGGGATATGCCACTTGGAGCTTAAGTGAGAAAGTTATTGCACGATCCAACCCGTGCATAATGAGCATTCTGGTATGGAAAACCTGACAATTCAATTTTGGCGACCTATATTGGATCTGAAATGAACTTACTTTCCGTATTGAATTTTAGTCGGTTTTGGTATATAAATAGTGAAATATAATACCATTGTGATGTATTCATTCCTCCTGTGGATAGACACCTCCCACCCTATAAATATATAAAGGGTCACGTCTGTCTGAGGTATACCCAACCAATCAAAACACACGAACTATACTATCTCTCCAAACTTTAAACACTTTTCCAGTCCTATTTTGGGATCTCTTTTATCGTCACGGTGATTTGAGGGGTTCTATGTAGCCTTGGTGACCTTAGAAAAACCTTGAGTCAACCAATCATAATTTGGTCCCTTCAAAGCTGCTATTCATAGGTTTCTGACGAAACCGTAAGATATGGACATTCTAGCAGTGTGTATCAGATGACTTAGTTTTCATGGGCTCTCCATGAGCTCATCAAGCTGTGTTCAACACGCGGCTTGTGGCCATGTTTTATGCCAACACACTCTTTGGTGATTCTGTCTTTTAGGGAACTTTTGGTGATTTTGTTGGGAAGAAATCAAAGAGATCAACTATAATGACAAATCAAACAAAGGATGATTTGGGAATCTTGAGAACATTACCATGCCTTCGTCCAATAACCAAATCCACGAGGACCTTTGCATGAGGCCCGCTTGATATAAAACCGGTTCTTGCAAGCTACTGAATGGTGGATTGGTAGAGAATTGTCAAGCAATTCAATCATTTGGTCTTCAGCACTTTGCTTCCACACCCCTTTATCACTCTTCAACTTTTGAGCTCATGATTAAGTTGTCCTTCTTCATGGAAATTGTTTTAACCATGTGTTGACCCATTTGATCTATCAGGAAATGATTTAGTCTTTAGAGATATTCAACCTTTCGATGTGTGCGGTGCCGATCAATTTTCAAGAAGGAATTTTCTCAACTTATTCTTAGAGAAGTATCAACATAACATTAGTCAATGGCTAGAATCCTTCGGTAATCTTGCTTATTTTCTTTATATCCTTGCCAGCTTCAAAACCGTGTACCAACAAGTGATTTAGTGCTATGTGCTCTCCAAACCCCAGGATGGTTGTGCAACATGGACACAAGAGATTTATCTTGGATTGGGCAGCGATGCCTTCGTCTAGTGAGTTGCATAGCCTTGTATTATCTCGCACGCAGAAGGTTTCGTAGTAGGGGTTTACAAGCAAGGGAGAGAGGAATCAGGTTCCAAGTCTCCAAGAGAATGATTGAGGCAAGTGCCAATAGCGTGAGTGAGGAGAAAACGAGTGAGTGAGTTCGTGTTAAACTTGCCTAGGGCAGGCTCGATTGCGCTCCCTTTAGGGACACTTGTTACAATGTGCATGTGTGCCTATGCTCTGAAATGTGTGCCTTGCTACTAATACTGCCCTGTTCGCCCGGCTAGCCCTGTAGTGGTGTGGAGGTCTTTATGGAGGTCGTTGTTCGATGTTACGCCTGCCGTCCTTGTGATCTTGACTCGTAATAGGCGCTATAGGCTAAGGCTAGCGATCCAAGGCTTTAACAAGGCACGGTGACCCCATAGAGGCCTCGGATTATTCGCACACCGGTACCGTGGTATGGAGCTCCGACCCGATTACATCGGAGTCGTCCGATCTTAGCGGTTGAAATAGTGGTCGAGTGGTTGAAATAGCATGGTAACCCTATCCACTTCATCCTCGGCGTTAGTAAAGAATGAGTGGACGGTAGTCACCCCGAGTTGGGCGCCGGTCGGCCGACGGGATTAGGTGGGGGCGCAGATTCGCATTAAATGTTTGTGTCATCCTTGTTGGAGTGGATCTGTGCCGAGCTTCTCTCAGGGGCGTTCATCAAGGCTCGGGCCAGTCGGACCTTCCGGCCCTAAGCCGGGGCTTCGAGGCCGACCGGACGTTTGCTCCGGGGGCTTTAGCGTTTCCTCGGGTGAGGTGGCCCACATATTAGTGGCTTGGTGGGGCCATGCCAAGGGCCCACGGGGGTTTTGAGAGTCGTCGGCAGCTCGGTTTTCGTGAGCCCTCCTTGGAGGTATCCGAACGGGCTTTTATCATGCTGATTTTGGGTACCCCTAATCATGGGACCCGACAATCCTTCTTCATATCTTGAAGTTTTGTTTTAGATTCACCTTTAAAAAAATCAATGAAGTCACTAGGAGGAACCCCTCCTTCCTCATATGAGGTAAAATCTAATGTAATAAGCCCCTTCTAATCCTCTGCACCCACAAGGAGATTATGCAAAGATTGAGTATTATTTTACAACTATGCTGCAAAATTCTCCCCGATGACAAAATTTATAAGCTCATGGCCTAGTTTGATATAAACTAGAAGGAAAAGAATCTTGATTTTTGTACCATACCTTTCCTCATGATGCGTCTCATATGACAGGGGTGAAAGGTCCTATGGTATGGCTAAAGGGCGATAGCCTAATAAAATTTCTATAAATTCACTATAGAAAGTGTGTTAGTAAAACAAATGGCATAATCCAATTTTTTTCCTAACTCTAATGAGCGTTGCAAGGCACCTATCCACAAGTGTACGTAATTGCTATGATCTATAAGCACACACAAAGCTAGGTCACTACTTCTAAGTTAGTGAGCTCAAAGGCTAACTAAAGAGCCTCACTAACCACTACACAAGTGTAACACCCTCCCTCTAAAGCCCCACCGCACAACTTCCAAGGGGCGTGAATCGTCCTATAGCACCTTAGCACTTAGACTTTGGTATGGCTTTCGCTTCATGTAAAAGGGTTAACCCGAAGGTGCTATGGCCTGGAAGGTAAAGACTTATAATCTGGCTCCTCCTTGCTCAAATAGCAAGGTGGTACTAAACATGTGCACTCGGCACTCATGTGCCACTATATTGGGCCACATCCAAGCACACACAAAGTGTCACAACAAGAAAGAAGGTTGCTCTCAAAAAACTAGTTAAACTAAAGAGTGTAGCACAAATAGGAATGTAATACAAGGGATAATGATTATATTGACACTAGCAAGTGAGATGATTTTTTTAGATAAAGGATGAATTATTAGTGCCTCGTCCGGAGACGTAAAGACCTAGTTATTACAGAGTTTTTAAAGTAGAGGTGACAATTGCTCAAAAAAGGAGCAAACATTTGCTCAAGAATGTAAACAAAAAACTAGCAGGTCTATAAAGGTGCTTCCAACCACCATTACTTTGTTGTAGGAATGACCATACATAATTTTGGTGCTCAACGATGATAGTAAATTCTTGTTTAAATCATTACAGCCTAGTTATTACAGTGACCGGAAAAGTAGCCAATGTGTGCCCCCTCAAAAAAGGAAAATAAGCTCAAGAATGTAATAGAGTTATACTTAATTCTATTAAAACAAATATCATTACTTGGGTACTCGGATGGCTCAACGAAAAAAGTAAAACCAACCCAAATCATTTCTAATCTTAGAATTTTGATTAGAAAGCCAAGAACCAAATAGATGTCTAATAGATTTAGGTTGAGTTAAGCTTAATTCTAGCAAGGTACACCATCCTCTAAACCATTTTAGCATAATGACAATCCCAACCCAAAGTACTTGTTTCTTAGCAAATCTTGCCACATACCATCCAAGATAAGTAAGTTAACAATCCATTTTGCTAGAAGACATTTATTTTGTAGTTGAAGGTCTAGAATGCCTAACCCACCTTGTTCCTTAGGTCGGCATAGGATGTCCCCATTTAGCAAGCCGATATTTATGTTTTTCGAATGATCCTTGTCAAAGAATCTTGATCTCGAAATGGTCAAGATTTTTCGAACTCCTTTGGAATTTCAAAAAAAGGACATCATAAACATGGGTAGGCTGCAAAAGTACTAAATTGAGGAGGACTAAACGGCCTCCATAAGAGGTGTTACCTAGCTTTCCAACAAGAAAGTTTTCTTCTCAAATCTTTCTTCTACCTTATGCCACTCGAATTGAGTAGCTTTACGTGGTGCATGGGTATACCAGGATATCGAAAGGAGTATATTCTACCTTGCATCCAAAGAGAGTGGTATATTCATTCTCCACCTCTTTGGCTGCACCATAGCAGAAGATTTCACTCTTGTGGAAATTTATTTTTAAGCCCGACAATTGCTCAAAAGCACATAGCAAAAAAGTTTCATATTTTTTGCCTATTCGAGATCATGATCAAGGAAGATGATGGTGTCATCTCGCGTATTGAAGGATAGATAATCCATCATCAACTAAATGAGGAATAACACTGCTTATTTGTTCATCGATTTTGCTCTTTTAATAATGAGAGCTAGCATATCAGCCACGATGTTAAATAAGATTGGAGACATTGGATCTCCTTGGCGTAGACCTCTTTTAGTTTGGAAGTAGGGACTAATGTCGTCATTAATTTTAATCCCTACACTACCTCCTCGTGACCATTTGTTCAACCCATCTACACCATGTTGGAGAAAATCCCTTCATCGCGTAGAGTTTGTTGAAGAAAAGACCATTTAACTTTGTCATAGGCCTTTTCAAGTCAATTTTGAAAACCACCCCGCTCTTTTTTGGTATAAGTGAGATGATTTATTCAGCGCTGAATACCAACAATGCCAATGAACCAATGGAGACAATCGATTTTTTATCTCGAGGTTCACTTGCTTGCTGGGCAAGCTAATCCCCATTGTGTTGACCAACACTTGGTGGTTTGGTTGTCTAATTGGTGTTTGAAAAGCCAAGCCTCTCGGGCATCATTGCTACCGGCGAGGTAGCTCAATGACACAAGAAATCCACTAGAGTTGCCTTTAGCACTTCACCGGAAGGCACGTGAATCTCTCACAAACACCGATAGATAGTGGCAAAGATCAATCACCAACCCGTGATACACTCCACCACACCTCCAAGACAGCAAAATCGATCCCCATGTGCCACTAGATGCAATCACCGAAGAAAATGCACTTGGAATCACTTTCGATCTC
Source organism: Hyparrhenia diplandra (assembly GCA_015847255.1). Classification (NCBI taxonomy): domain Eukaryota; kingdom Viridiplantae; phylum Streptophyta; class Magnoliopsida; order Poales; family Poaceae; genus Hyparrhenia; species Hyparrhenia diplandra. The sequence continues at coordinate 23,471 of JADLZK010011244.1, read as the reverse complement.
CCTTTGTGTTAGCAATCAAGCAAGAGAGATGAGTTCGACGGAGTTGCTTTAGTTCACAAGGATGTCAAAATGCCAAGAGAACTGCCTTGAAGCCGGCCAAAGGCTATTTATAGGCCCCTCTCAAGACAATCCAATCGTTACCCTTCAATGGGCAGAAATCGTATCGACTGGATGCAATGCTTGGATCGACCGGACATGCTACCTAGCATCCAGTCACCCAAAGCCGTCCACATGGCCGTCAAGATTCAACGTGATTTGTGAGATCTCAAAAGCTAACTCAATCGCGTGCAAGATAAAGATTAACTACACGCAACTCTCAAAACTGACCAAGTCACCATGATCGCCATTTAGCTCCTTCAGTTGGATAGGACAACCTTTTACTAATGACACACTTGGACAAAGGTTAATCCTAGGGTGTCATTAATAATCCAAAACCAAACTAGGGCTTAAAAGGGGATAGGCGCAAGCTGGAGACATCAATAGGGGAGAGGTATAGGTGGGAGAAAAAGAAGTTGCACGTTGTGAAAAAAAAGAGCAGTGGTTCCGCTTCTTCTCTCCTTTTCACGTCATGTATATATATGTGCGCTATAAACCTGAATGGGCAGCTAAGGTTGGGCCAAATTCCATCCATTAAAGAAAAATAGGCTAGCACAGCGGATGGCTCTTATTATGATTATGTAACTGTATCGAGGGGCCTTAGGCCTACGTTATAAGGACAATCCAATATGATAACACTAAAGTGGGCTTCATCAACTTCAGCATTGTTGTTTCCAACTTTTGACTTAAGGCGCCAATGCAGTGATCCCTACGTCTAGCGTGCGCTATTTCGTGGATTATGGTCAAGAACAACAGTGGTGGCATTGTCACAGTTGGGAGCTCAATCTGGCAGTCGACAAGCTTGACTAGTTAGCTTTCTGTTCGACTCCTCTGGCATTGCGTTTAGGTTAGGGCAGGTTGCCTTGAAATGACATCTGTGACAACAACTTTTTTGCTAAATAATGCAGGACTCTTGAAGTCTTGATCTCCACCAATTAAGTTGCGATAATCTGACCCATGGAGGGACTGCTAGGCTGCAAGAAGAGTTAAATTAACGCAAAAGGTTTTAATTTCTTACCTTAATTTCAACTTTCTTCGGTCAAATTACAAGACATGTGCACAATTGTTGACTTTGCCTACTTCCACATGCATGCAGCAGTGGAACCAGCTTGCTCGGTAAAAATTTTATAATGTCAGTTCTCTCTTTCTCTCTCTCTATCCTCTGCCTTGTCCTCATCATCGTGCCCTGAACTAAGCATGACTAGTAGCTACCATAATCACAGAAAACAGTTCTCTTAGTGAGGAGATATAAAAGGGTAATGAAATTAGGCTTCATGGTTTACCAGATACTTTCCTACCATTCTGATAAGACTAACATCACCTATATGAGTTGAGTAATCTGCTATATCACGAAGAGCCGTTGGCTAGCCCCCCCCCCGTGCGCCCCGCCATCCCGCGCCCGTCGCCGCGGCCGCTATGGGGGGCGGCGCTACCCGCCCCCCCCCACCACCCCCCACCTCCTCCCCCGCTCCTCCTCCTCATCCTCCTCCTGCTGCCCGTCCATCTGCTCGCCCGCTGGAGGCAATCCCGTCGCCCAGCAGGCCCAAGCCTCTCGGTCCTCGTGGCCCAAGGGTGGCCTCCCACCCGCTGGATCCGTGTGCCGCCGGCTGCCGCCGGGATCCGTGCCGCTGGCCGCCATGGCCCCCGTCTGCTCGCCGCCATACGCCGAGCCCCTTCCCGAGGTGGCGCAGGCGGGATCGGCGGTCCCGACGGGACCTTCCTCGCGGGCGGTCTCACACCGCCATGCCCCTAAAGTGTTCGGTGTCATGCCTCCCCGCTCACCTTCAACGGGGTGCCCCCCCCCTACCGCGGCGGCGCCCTCCGCGCCCACCCCACGGACGACGCCGACCCCGGTCCAAGGCCGCGCGGGAGTTGAAGCCGCCTGCCGGGATGTCGCTACCGCCTCCACCATGGCGCCCGGCTTGCCGCGTGCTGGCGGGGCCCGACCGACCTGTGCGCCCGTCCACCCCTGCCCGTCGTTTGAGGAGCCCGTCCCCATTGAAGTCGCCTCCGATTGTGAAGAGGATCCAAGCTCTGCCTTCCCCCAATCCACCGTAGGCCTGGCACCCGCGCCGGTGCGAATCGCCTCTTCTTCGAGGAGGAGGGTGAGGTGCGCTACCTCCACGCCTCGTCCCCGCCTTGTGCTCGTTCGCGCTACTCCCCCATCGCCGGCGCCATGCCCTCCTCCATAGAGGATCCTGTTGGAAGGAGCACGGGAGAGGAACCGCGGTGGCCCATCCAATGGTCAAGCCGAGGTCGAAATGGTCAAGGCAAGGCGCACCACCTTGGCTCGAGGTTGGTGGCGAGAGTCCTGAAGGAACGCCGCCCCGTGGGCTGGGGCATCTCCGCCTCCCCACGCTCGCTACCCAAGACCGCTCTTGCCGAGAGCCGGCGGCATGGGCGTCGTCGTTCCCTCGTCTCCCTTTGTCGGCGGGCGCTCGATGTCGCCTTCACTCATCGGGCTATGTTTCAATTGCCTAGCGGAAGGCCACATCGCCGCCCATTGCACTTCCCCGGCATGCTGCCTCCTCTCCGCCAAGACGGTGCACCGGGGGAGGAACTGCGCACGTCGCCCTCGCCGTCCGTTCAAGTGCCCTTCTGCGGGCCATGCATAGAAGTCCTCTCTTTGGCATATGGTGACCTGCGCTCCAGAACCGCGGCGTGGCCCCTATTGTCGTGGGCAAATCCTTTGTCCGCCTCATTCCTTCGTTGTTGTTGGAGGTGTGGCCCTCCTCATGCACGCCACCGCTGCCTTGGGCGGGGCAAAGCATGCAACGGCGGAGGGTGCCCGCCGCCGACGGCCACACATGTCGACGATGAAGGCGGCGGGCAAGCCGCATCCGCGCAGCTCAACGCCATCGTGCCCCCCGCGTTCACCATCACCTCCAACCCGCTAGTGCTGTGAAGAGGTGGGGCCTCGCCCGGGTCGATCCGATGCTTGATGAGCTCGCCACCTTCCTCAACATGCCCTCGGCTGCCGCGGCCGCTACCCCTCGCCAGATCAAACCAACGCGGGTCGGATCCACTGTTACCACCGTGGATGGTCCGACTCGCTTTGTTGATGGTGAGGCGCCGGGGAGGTTGGCGATGTGCCGGCATGCTCCCCACCCATCCACAATCCCTCGATGCGGGCGATGGAGGTGGATGGTGGAGGCTCGGCGGCACCTCGGGATCCCTCTGCTATCGTCGCGGGAGAGGTGAACACCAGTTCACCAATTGCCCTGTCGACATGGTGCCGCTGCAGGGCTTGGTCTCGTCCGCAGCCCCGTGCACGCCAGCCCATCCGCCTAAGGTCGCGGCTGCTACGACCGCCGGAGATGTTGCCGATGGGGACGCTAGTGGAAGCCGCTCAGTCCTGGAACAATGAGTCTCAGATTTGCTTCCCCCTCCAAACCCCGCTACTTCAAGATGGACCGAACCTTCGACGTTCACGTCGCTGTCACCATTGACTCGTTGAGGAGGAGCGGGCGCATTGCGGCTAAGCCTCGAGCGCCCAAGGTGACGCGGCAAGCACGAAATGTGCTACTCAAGAAACTGGAATGGAGGTGCATGATGACGCCCCTGATGCCGAGGTCGAGGGAAAGTTCATTCAGGCGCTCCGTGGGGACATGTCCTTCAGAAGCAAAACGTTCTTAGTGTCCTGCTCAATGGAGAGTTTAACCCGGCGCCTTAGACCTCATCACGGCCGGTTGGGAGATGGGATGGCTTGAGCTACTCCCTAGCTACCCTCTTGTTGCTAATTGGTTTTATATAATCACAACCTCTTGTACTTCTAGGTTCCGAGGTTCGGTAATCCTACGACTACCATCTCTTGTCTTTGTTTACCAAAACTCTTTTCTACTTAATGAAAAATGCGCCTAGCGTTATCGCAAAAAGTCATATGTTGTATACTTTTGTTTACTAGAATAATTACATGAGACACCCATTCCTGAATATTCATCAGAAACTTATTTTATTAAAAATTTATTTGCATTATCATGATACAGATTTTTTGTACTTCTTATCAGAAAAAAAGGCATATATGTGAGGAATCTAATGAGACAATCGTGACATCAAGCTGAGCTACGGCATTGACTAGGGACATATGCAGCTAGTCTCTATCGCAAAAGTTATATTGTGAAGTAGACAACCAGCCTTTTGCTTCAATATATCTTGAATACCCTCACACCACCATTGTACCTGACCCCTGTCGTCTCCACAGCAATACTATGTTGACGAACACAAAGCCTATGTCCATGCTCCTACAACTCCTCTTTCTTTGCCTCATCCTACTAGCAGCCTTCACTACGGGTCATGGCCAGCAGTTTGTCTACTCTGGCTTCTCAACAATGATCTTGTCATTGACGGAGCTACCACCACGATCACATCAAATGGCCTCCTTGAGCTCACCAATGGAACCGCTCAGCAGATAGGCCATGCCTTCTACCCAACTCCACTGCGGTTCACGAGATCGCCAAATGGAACAGTACAGTCTTTCTCAACATCATTTGTGTTTGCAATCTTGTCTGTGTACACCGACCTAAGTGCCCATGGCATGGCCTTCGTTGTGGCACCAAGCCAAAACTTCTCGGGCGCGTTGCCTGGGCAGTTCCTAGGCCTCACCAACATCCAGAACAATGGCAACACCAGCAACCACTTCATCACCGTTGAGCTCGACACCATCCAGAACAAGCAGTTCGATGACATCAATTCCAACCATGCTGGCGCCAACATCAATGGTCTCAACTCGCTGAATTCCAGCTCTGCTGGCTACTATGCTGATGGGGATGGTAAGTTTCGCAACATGAGTCTGATTAGCCGTGAGGCCATGCAAGTTTGGGTGGACTATGATGACAAGGTTTCAAGCATCACAGTTGCCATGGCTCCATTGAAGGTTGCACGACCTAAAAAGCCACTGTTTACAACAACCTACAACCTCACAAAGTGTTGTTACTGATGTTGCATATATTGGCTTCTCCTCTGCAACTGGCACAATCAACACAAGGCACTATGTGCTTGGCTGGAGTTTCAACATGAGTGGTCCTGCTCCAGCCATTGATATTTCTAGGCTACCGAAGTTGCCACATATGGGCCCAAAGCCTCTATCCAAGGTATTACAAATTGTTCTGCCCATAGCAACAGCAGCGTTCGTGCTCACTGTGGGTACCATTGTATTCCTACTCGTCCGGAGGCATTTGAAGTATGCCGAACTGCGAGAAGATTGGGAGGTTGAGTTTGGACCGCACCGATTCTCGTACAAGGACTTGTTTTATGCAACGGAAGGATTCAAGGACAAGAACCTGTTAGGAATTGGAGGATTTGGGAGGGTATACAAGGGGATCCTTCCGGTGTCCAAATTGGAGGTAGCAGTGAAAAGAGTATCTCATGATTCAAGGCAGGGCATGAAGGAATTCATCGCGGGAGGTTGTTAGCATAGGGACGTATCCAACATCGCAATCTCGTGCGTGTTCTAGGCTGTTGTAGAAGAAGAGGTGAATTGTTTTTTTTGGTGTATGAGTACATGCCAAGTGGAAGTGTTGACAAGTACTTGTATGGTACAGAAGGGAAGCCAATTCTGAGTTGGGCCAATAGGTGGCACATCATCAAGGGCATTGCATCTTGTTTGCTATACTCCATGAGGAGTGGGAGAAAGTTGTGATCCATCGGGATATCAAACCAAGCAATGTTCTTCTAGATAGTGACATGAATGGACGACTTGGTGACTTCGGCCTTGCTAGATTATATGACCATGACACTGACCCACAAACTACCCACGTGGTTGGAACAATAGGTACCTTGCTCCAGAGCTAGGACATACTAGCAAGGCAACACCTCTTACTGATGTGTTTTCTTTTGGCATGTTTCTTCTTGAGATCACATGTGGCAAGAGGCCTATCAGTGAAAACTCACAAGACAGCCAGTGCATGTTGGTCGATTGGGTTCTTGAGCGTTGGATAAGTGGGTCGCTGATAGAAAGTGTGGACAGTAGGCTTCAAGGGAACTATAACACTGAAGAGGCATGTTTGGTCCTAAAGCTAGGATTGTTATGTTCTCATCCATTCTCCAACTCAAGGCCTACCACACGGCAGGTCGTGCAGTACCTTGATGGTGAGATGCTGTTACCGGAGATGAACCCAACAGATATGAGCTTTCACATGATGGCAATAATGCAGAATGAAGGATTTGATGACTATGTCACAAGATCGACAGCAAGCATTGGTATAACATCTATTCAATCTGTTGGAAGATAAGGTACTCTGGGTTCTTGTTCGCCTCTTTGTGGTCGACAAAATACTGATGCATGTAAAACTGTCACAAAGATCGTAGCGATATATCAATATGTATGTATCTTATAGTATACCTTTTCCATTCACCAATAGAGTATATGTTATGCTTTAACACCTAAATATTCATGTGAATCTCTCCACATGTACTTTACCTTCTGCTGACTTTATTATTCCATTTTAGAAGCCAAGAAAACTAAAACAAGAGGTGATCGATGACCTTGTCTATTCTGTTGAAACTCAATGATCCATCGTAGAATCTTTGGTTTTAGGAGATAGGCTCTTAATTAATAGAGGCGCAAATTTTGTGGAGCCATCTCTATAAATGGTTGAGCAACTCCAACAGTTCATGACCTCACAATCCCAGTTTCTTGAAAAAAAAAACACTGCTCTAACTAATAAAGATGACCTCCCAATCTTTGGGCAATTTAAAAAATGTTCCCACGTCGGCGTATATTTCTGCTTCGAGTCGCGCTCCTATCCCCACGCCAGAAAACCTTCTTCGCGCCGGCTTGGGGAAAGTTAGCTCGTGCCGAAAGTTCGCCCGGGCGCGGATGATCCTTGTCGCCGCCACCGCGTATGACGGCCTTGAAGAAGCCGCAGCGGCTGGCGAGGAAAGCCCCCGTCCGATCGATGACAGACGTCGGGTCGGTGTTGGTGGGCATGGAAGATGGCCTCTACGCCCCCGTCCAGCGCGTCCCCTCGATCATCCGCTTGCCGCCAGGTCTTCAGCCGCCAAGGTCTTCTCACAGACTCGTGTACTCGGCCGACCTGGCATGTACTCGCGGCACTGGTCGCCAGGGTCTTCGGCCGCCGCCCTGGCGTACTCAAAGCACACTCGATCGTACACTTCAGTTGATCAGCCGCCAGGGTCTTCTCGGCCGCCGTACCTGGCACGTACGCGATCTTGGGTGCCACAACTTTTACTCGATCGTACACTCCATGACTACCGATGGGTGGTCATGTCTTTGATCTTGGGACCAATGATTGCAACGATTTTCTAATCATGTCACTTCTTCCTGTGTACGTAGTCATGTCAGCATTTATTCATTTTGGTGCACTTTAAGGTTTAACATACCCCCTATGCTAGATCTCGTCAACATTTTGTTTTGCCAGTTTGCTTGCTGAGATTTATTTCCTCTCCCATTATCTTTCTAGGTTTTTAAGATAAAGGAATTAACATTCTCCCGCCTCTGCAGTAACGCACACACCCCTAAAAACCTCTGCATGCCCACACATAGCCAACTTATTAAAAACTAATAATAAAACTTTAGTACATGAAGATAAATGTACTAAAGATTTATTACATCCAAAAAGAATTGAGTTTACTACTCAAGATAGTGCTAAGATATCGATGTCGCTTCATGATGGTCTTGAATTAGCCACCACGCCTTGAACAATGTGCACCAAAATGAACTTGAAAGAAACTCATTGGATGGAGACAGCCCCCACTTTCGGTAGGCAAATCAGCCGCGCTTGAAATCGTGTGCCCCTCACCGTTGCCCCTCCACCTTGATGTATCGGGTGGCGTTCTAATAGCCACCATCGATCTGTTGTCGCGGGAGGAAGACCCCGAGTTGTCTTTGATCTGTGGACTCGTATGCGTTGCGGGTCATCGAGGTGCATCGTGACGCCAAATATTATCGCCAATGGAAAACATCTGCCCCGTGAAAGTGAGGTCAGCGCCCACCGCTAGAATGCATTAGGAACGGCTACCACTACAACGCCGTAACACCTCCGCAACGCCTCAGGAGGGAACATAACATCCATAGGCGTCATCGTTGCAAGCTTTTGCCCAATGATCTTGCATGCTATGGCAAAGATCATCTCCGACAGCCAAGGGAGGCGATGGCATGCCCACGCCAGCCACCAGACATCGCCATGGACCGTCTTACACCGGGAGCTCGCCATGCCGTTGTCACCACTCAGGTAAAGGGGCGCCGCCTCCTCCATAGATCCGGAGAAGAAGCGCGCCGGTGTGGACCGAGTCGGGCGCCGCGTAGAATGGGGGCCCCACGCCCACCATCTCCATGGGTGCCGCCCCGTAGCATGGAGGACGCGCACCGCCGCTCTAGCCATGGGAAGCCGGATCCGAGATGGCGGGGTAGGAGCGCCCACCGACACGCCCCCAGTCGGAGACCAGTAGCGAGCGCGCAACAAGGTCTTCCGCAAGTGCAACCCGGGGCCACCAACGGCCCCGAGCGGCGGTGGGCCATCGAGGCACCGCTGCCCACGGAGCCGACGTGGGCGGCGGAGACCCGACGGTTGGGCCGCGGCGTCCGCCGTGGACGGCGGCGCCCCCAGGGTTGAGGGAGCGAGATCCCGGTAGGCCCCCCGGCTGTGATCCCACGATGCTCGTGGACGGGAGGGTGGCCACCGGGCGAAGGGTGGCGGCCGCGCTCCAGCACCGGAACTCCAGGCTGAGGCGATGGGGTGGCTGGATCCGGCGGTGCCAGGGCAGCCAATCTTGGCGGCGGCTGCGCCGATACCCGTCATGGCCTGCTGCGACGCTCAAGATGTGAGGCTCGGAGGTGGAATTAGGAGGGGTCGGAGGAGGAGCCGGGAGGGGAGGTGGAGGGGGCTTCTCGCACCGGAGGCGACATCCGCGGCCTAGCCACCCCGGGAGGCACCCGCCTTATTGCTTGACTAGGAGCACATCTTCACTATTTTGCCTACACTTAGTTATAATATAATATGATGTCCTTGGCTTGCTATAATAAACTTATTTTGTCTTTATGGTGATCATCCTCATGGTTTAATAAAACGTTTAAGTTTGAGCTTTACTTAATTATAGTTTAATCTTTTTTCGATTTATGCTTTACTTTGATGATGGGTTTTTGTTGCCGAGTTCTATACTCTGGCACGAGGGAAGGGTCATTAGTGAGAAAACTGCAGTGACTATGCGCACTAGCTTTGGACTACACACGTAGTCCAAACTACATTAGTCAATGCTGAGCTTAGCTGTTGATTTTTGCAGAGAAAAATCTGGAGGGGTGGGCGCGACATTTGCAGTCAATCGACGCTATGCTGATAGCGGCAATGTGACAAGGACAGCGTGGCCACTAATGTGCTGCTTTTGATATTCATCAAGGAAGGAAATCTCAGGTCTCATGGGGCTTAATGTGATGCTTTTCATACTGCAATTCCCCGTTTCAAAGGTAAGTGTACTTTTGAACAACTGTTCTACGCCGTAAGCTACACGGCAACTAGTGCTTTCCAGGGCACGGCATATATAATACTGTAACTTGTGCAGACAAATAAATTCTCATCAGTGAAAATTCAAAAAGCTGATAATATGTTCCTTTTCATGGGTTCCATAAATCCCGCCATGCTTTTATGTTTATAATTATCTCTCCTAAGTACAAGTACACAGTCCAGGATAATTAATGATATATTTCTGAAAACAAATGAACTTATGTGAAAAAATATTGTATGGATGCACATGCTCGATAGTGTTTTACGTGGCATAACATATATAGCCCTGTAGCTTGTCTAATTCAGACAAGTAAATTCCTCGGTGAAAAACTCAACAACTGAAACAGGATTAAATGTTTATTTTAAGGGCTGAATTGATGATAATATGTTCCTTCCCATGACTTCCATGAATCCATCATATTTCCATGTTCTAAACTGTTCATGTGGGTTGTGTAGCGGGGCACATAGGAGATATTTTGCTATTATGAGATTTTAAAATGGTCCTTTGTTATTATGGGACTCCTAACGCTTGCTTTGCTCTAATGACACCCAAAACAATTACACTTTACAAAAAACATGACATTTGGTCATTTTAATATCAAAATACATCTTCAATACCTGTATTTTGGGCTGAGTGGACGTTTTTGCCCTCAAGTGGGTCTGTTGGAAACCATTTAGAGACCCATAATAGCAAATATCTCGGCACATAGAGGACCCTTTCTGCGGGAGTTTTCCCTATATGTCCGTATTGCAGGACACACATACAGGACCCGGTGCAGTCAGTTTTAACACTTTTTCTGCTTATCTTTAATTATCTTGGCTGAGTAAACTTACTTTCCAGAATAATTAATTACATGTTTCTAAAATACAAATGAATTTATGTGAAACTTTGTGTTTGGATGCCATAAGACACATGCTAGCTAGATAGTATTTTCCATGCCACAACATCTACACCGGTAGCCTGTCTAATTCAGACAAATAAATTCCTCGCTGAAAATTCAACAACCCAAATTGGATCACAAGTTTACTTTTTAAGGACCGAATTAGATATGATAATCCGTTCCTTTCCATGGGTTCCATAAGTCCATCGCACTTCTTCTATCTTTTAAGAGAGGGGAAAAAGGAAAAGAGGGAGAAACACACACACCAGTGAAAGAAAGAGAGATCGGGTAAGAGAGGAATAGGAAAGAGGGAGAAACACATACACCCCAAGATTTCACTCTTCAATCTTTGCCTAACGGCCGGCCAAGCCAAGCTTCTCGGATCATCAGATATGCATCAGATGAAGCAAAGGTCCTTCTTGTTCCTCGTGCTTCATCGTCTCCCTTGTCTTTGCCGTTTCAGATTTTGCAACTAGTGATGTCCAGTTTGTCTACCATGGCTTTGCCGGAGTTAACCTCACCCTTGATGGCAACGCCTTAGTCACACCAGACGGCCTCCTTGAGCTCACCAACGATACAACCAATCTAGGCCATGCATTTTTACCCTACTCCATTGAGTTTCAACCAGCAGCTCAACGGCACTGTGCAATCCTTCTCCGTCTCCTTTTGTGTTTGCAATCCTCTCTGTCCATGCTGGCATTAGTGCCGACGGCATGGCCTTCTTTGTTGCTCCAACCAAGAACCTCTCAAACACATGGGCACAGTACATAGGGCTCCTCAACAGCGGTAACGACGGCAACACAAGCAACCATATGTTCGCTGTCGAGCTTGATACTCTCCAAAAACGATGAATTCAAAGACATCGACAACAACCACGTTGGCATCAACATCAATAGTCTCACTTCTTTGCTTGCCCATCATACTGGATACTATGAAGATAATAGTGGTTCCTTCAATAACTTGACTCTGATTAGTGGGAAGGCAATGCAGGTGTGGGCAGACTACGATAGAGACCACACAGATTGAAGTGAAATTAGCTCCTGTGGGAGCAACCAAACCTGTAAGACCTCTTCTTTCAGCTGTCTATAATCTGTCATTGGTTCTCAAAGATCGATCCTATATTGGTTTCTCGGCAACAACTGGTGCAATACGCACACGACACTGTGTTCTTGGCTGGAGCTTTGCTATGAATGGACCTGCACCAGCCATTGATGTGTCCAAGCTGCCAAAGCTACCACGACTTGGCCCCCAAACCCCGTTCAAAGGTCCTAGAGATCACCCCCTGCCTATAGCCACCGGATTATTTGTTCTTGCTGTTGGGCTTGTCATTGTCCTACTTGTTTATAGAAGATTAAGGTATAAGGAGGTAAAGGAGGATTGGGAAGTTGAGTTTGGGCCACACCGATTCTCATTCAAGGATTTATTCCATGCCACGGTGGGTTCAGGAAAAAGAATCTACTTGGTGTGGGTGGCTTTGGAAAAAGTCTACAAAGGGGTCCTTCCAAAGTCCATAGTTGAGGTTGCTGTGAAGAGGGTGTCCCATGAGTCTAGGCAAGGGATGAAGGAGTTCATTGCAGAGATTGTTAGTATTGGTCGGCTTCGACACCACAATATTGTGCCCCTGCTTGGCTATTGTAGGCGACAAGGTGAACTTCTTTGGTGTATGACTATATGTCAAAATGGCGTCTCGTGAAGTATTTGTACTCGAGAAGGTGACCAACCAACATTGAGTTGGGCCCGGAGGTTCCACATCATCAAAGGGTGTTGCATTTGGCTTGTTCTACCTGCATGAGAAGTGGGAGAAAAGTTGTCATCCACTCCAGACATTAAGCCAAGCAATATACTCCTTGACAAAGGAAATGAATGGAAGAATAGGTGACTTTGGTCTTTCAAGGTTGTATGATCATGGCACCGATCCACGTATCACACATGGGTTGGAACCATGGGTTACCTAGCCCCGAGTTGGTACGCCTGTAAAAACATCCCCATCGACGAACATGTTAAGCCTTTGGCATCCTTCTTCTTGAGATCACTTGTGCCCAAAGGCCTGCTAAACAAAATGCACAAGGTCGCCAACATACATTGATGGATTGGGTTTTAGAGCACCGGCATAAAGGATCATTAAATGAGACAGAGACCCAAGACTTCGAAATGATTATAACTTCAATGAGGCATGCTTAGTTCTAAATCGACTTTTATGCTCACATCCATTTATTAGTGCAAGACCAACCATGCGGCAAGTGATGCAGTACCTCGATGGTGATACACCAATACCGTAGCTAACATCAACACATTTCAGCTTCACTATGCATCTTTAACTCAGGACGAAGGATTTGAATCACCAAACATGTTGCATCCACCATTAACTACAAGTATTGGGACATTTTCGAACATATCAGGAGGAAGATGATATTGTGTTTTACATTTACATTAAAAAAGATGATATTGTGGTGTTGACATGGATGTCGGTACTTTAAAGAAAGTTACTACAAATCCTTTCTAGGTTACTTGATCTCTTAATAAATGTGAATGTAAAAATTCACTAGATCACAAAGGATTACTGGAATTTAGTTTCATGTACAAAAGCATTGTGCTCTATCTTTTGTTATTTGTAAAGTTAGCTAATCATGTTTTGTGGATGATAGCGGTTAAGCCCCTTCAAGCTAGTGTATCTTAATTTTATGCAATTTACTTTTAGTGCATCAAGTAATTTCTTTGGCCAAGTTGACAAGGAACCTTGGCAACTAAGTATCATAAGGCATCTTTTGCTTGTTGAGTATGTTCGAATTCAGCCCATAACGAATGTCGCCTGCTTCGAGCAAAAGTAGAGATTGAAGCCGCCCATAGGCACCCCTAAGGACGCTCTTGTACATATACCCTTAGGGTTTTCACTGGAGTATCAATTCATTCATTCTCTTGTAAAGCGCACCGTGTAACCCGACTCTTGATAATAGTGAGGAGTGGTTTTACTCCCAAGATTGGTAGGTTTTTCCACGTTAAATCTTGTGTCTATCTCGTGGTTTGATTGTGTTTCCTTCATCGTATTTTGCGTTGTGTTTATAACATTGCTTTATGCAAAGAATATGCTAGGAGTAGTGGGTTGCTCCTGCTCTATAAAGCAGAGACAACAACCATGTCTCGTAACCAAACTCATAGCTTTCCATTTCTGTTCAATCAAGCGGCCCTCTAGGCGGTCATCAACTCCGTGGTATGTTTGGGCAACAATTGGTATCCGGACCCCCGTAGTTCCCGAGCCCCTAAACCGCCGTCACCGCCTCGCCACGCCCACCTTGAGCGAGCATGCCCGCTGCGGCTAATGTTGCCGCTCAGGACAAGGCCGCCGTTGCTTCAAGCGGCGAGGCGAGCACCGCCGCTGAGGGCACGCCTTGGCAACCGCTGAGGCCGTGGCCACCCGGGTGGTGTAGGCCGGCCGCGGGTAAACCATGTACGGCCCGTGCCATGATAGCCGCAGAACCGCCGCTGCCGCGCATGGAGATCAAGGAGGGGAGAAATCTGTGGAGGGGTCACGCGCAGTCGAGACGACCGCCGGGCATCGTTGTCTCTAGATTAGCATCGCGGGCATTCTCTCGTCATGTAGACGGCTCACTTGCAACACCAGCAAGGGTGGTGATGCTCAAGCAATCAAATTACTTATGAATGTGGTGAAGGTAAAACTTAGTGCCTCGATTCCTCCTTCGATGCGCCCCAATGACACGTCTCGACTAAGAGCAGGATCCTAGAGCCTTTGAGGATCTCTACGCCCCTTGTTCACCGAAGATGGGAGTCGCCAATAAGACCACTACCAAATTAGAGTAGGAGGATATCGTGACTAGAGCATCGGTGACCTCACGCCCAAGGAGAGTGGGAAGGCCTCACCCTTCAACCCAAAGAGCAAGTCGAGACATCGCAGCCCCTCCGGCCCGATGGAGTAGATGGAGCACATAGCGACACCGACTTCAATGAAAAGCACGCCGTGGAGAAGTTTCTCCAAAGCATGCCAAAGAGGTATGAGCGAGATCGCGATCTGCATCGAGCCTCCTTGACTTCTAGCAACTTTCCATCAAGGACATCGCGGGTGGCTCAAGGTGATCATGACCATGAGCGCACACCGAGTACGAGTCGAGCGTTGTCGAGGCAAGCTACGATACAATTAAGTAGTGGTGCACCATTGACAAGAAGAAGAAAGAGGAGGCTGCCGGGTCATCCAAGGATCGCCAAGATCATCGATGTCATCCCCACAGAGGCAAGAAGGCCAAACCTAGGGGTGACCATGATAGTGGCAATGAGAGGTGGTGCAAAACCAAGACGGTGGTAGTGGTGGAGATCGCAGGTGAACCACAACGACACCTACCTCAATTGCAACCGTGTCGCCAGTCGCCAAGGATTGCCCACACCTACGGCATGATTGTGGTGGCATGGCACATGTCATAGAAGGAGGCGAGACTGCTTCGTGGTGCATGACATTGTCGAGCCGACATGCAAGGGATCCGGGAGGCCCACACTTTGACCATGAGCACGAGTCCCGCCGACGACCTCTAGCTCAAGGAGCCATGCGCCCATGCCATCCTCAACACCACCGCCAACTAGGAGAAGATCGATGAATGGTACCCCGACAACAACCAGTGACTCCACCACATGACCTGTCATACCGAGCTCTTCCCCAACCCTCGACTTAGTGTTCGTGGCTTTAGTGTGGTTTAGTGGCGCATCCAAGGTGGAGATCCACGGGCGGCCGTCCATCATCTTTGAGGCGAAGACCGGTGAGCGCAAGGTGCTCCACGGGCGCCTATTACATCCCGCCGCCTGAACTCCATCATGAGTCTTGGGCAACTAGATGAGGACAGATGGAAGGTGGAGATTGAGCATGGTGTGTTTTCGTTCTAAGATCGTGGTGGATGACTCTAGTCAAGGTCGCGCGTGCGCCTCGCCCGCCGGTACATGCTCGCACTCACAACAACCGTGAGTTCACCACCGCGGTGTTCTCCAACCACGCGCCCAACGACGACATGCATAACGCATTACTACCGCCGCCTACTTGCCGCAATAGAATGGGGTGGTCGAAAGAGGAACCGTAATGTGGTAGCCATGGTGTGAGCTCGCTCAAGCAAAGGGGGGCATGCCAGCTATGTACCCGGGAGGTGGTCATCACAACTATTCATTTATTGAATACATCACGACCAAGAGCTTTTAAGGAAAGATCCCGCACAAGGCGTGGCATGGACAGCACCGCCGGTGGTGCATCTTCGCCTTTAGATGCATCCGCTTCACTAAGGAGCTGAACCAGCGTGAAAGCTTGATGATCATAGCCGACTAGGGTCTTCATCGTACTTGAGGTTGTCAAGGCCCTACCGCATCAACGGCCCGAGTCTTGGCATGTGCTTGTGTCACATGATGTCTTCTCGATGAGACACATAGCCGGATCGAGCAAAGAGTGTGCACACCATGCTGCATGATGGCGGAGGAGTTCACCATCGACATTGAGTGGTCTTCGGGAGGTCGAGTGAACAAGGTGCATTGCCATCTATGATTGGGACTTCATCATCCTTGTCACACCTCTTCCCCACCACCTCAATAGCTCGGGGGTTGTCTAGGAGCTCGCGGGGCAAAGGGCAACTAACTATACTGCTGACTCTCCAACCATTGCACGAGGTCACCAATCTCTATCCCGAGCTCATCAACCTCTTTCCAAGCTCGACCATTACCTAGGGTCATCGACCTTTCCCCAAGGTCTCCACCAGACGGGACTGCCTCATCGACCTCTACAACACCATCGCCCGCCGACCACACCCCGTTTGAACTAGCTATATGCCCCCTCGAGGATGATGAGGACCGTGCGAATGCCTTCTATGACAACGAAGCCTCTCCGTACCGCACCATGTCAAGCATCATGGGTGACGGACCACTCCTAGAAGAGATGTTGCGGTTGTTTGTGTAGTCGCGCATTTGACTCATGCCGGGTGAGCCAAACACTTATGCCGAGGCGTGGGGTGACCCAAGATGGCTCGTGGCGATGAAGAAAGAGTTCGAGTCCATGGAGAAGAATGACATGGGACCTCGGGCTGCTTGCCTACGGCCATCGCTAGCCCTCCTTGAAGTCGTTGTTCAAAGCTGAAGAAGGATGAGAAGGGCGTGGTCATCAAGCACAAGGAGTTACCGGTGGCGCAGGCCCGTCTAGTAGGAGGGCATCAACTACGATGACGATGTTCACATCGGTAGCACGGATGGAGTCTATCCACGTCCTCATCGCTGCGGTGGCCTGAAGGGATGGCGGGTTCACCGCATGGATGTGAAGTTTGTGTTCCTCAACGCAACCTCAAGGAGGAGGTCTATGTGCAAAGCAGCCCACCCGGCCTTCCTTTGTCGAGGGGAAGGCAAAGTGTATTGTGTATGCAAGGCGTTGTACTGGCTAAGGCAGTAATCGCGTGCTTGGAACATGAAGCCGGAGACCACACTTTCATGAGATGGGATCCCCAAAGATAGCGTAGGAGGCGGTGGTCTATCGGCGGAGTCTATGTCGATGACCCCATCCCCCTCGCCGGCGTCAATCAAGGTGAGGTTGAGAAGTTCAAGGTGACCATGAAGAAGACATTTGACATGAGTTACCCCCGCCTCCTCGCCTTCTACCTCGGTGTCGAAATGTACCTATATGCCAACGGTATCACCCTCCATCAAGCTCACTATGCCAAGCGATTCTTGAGCTTGGCGAGATGGCCAAGTGAAACCCCCAACATGCCTATGGAGGAGAAGTTCGGCCCCGAGAGCAAGGCGGAGAATGTGGACTCCACGCACTCATCGGCGCTGGTCGGAAGCCTCCCGATACCTCGCTCATACCATCGAACTTAGGGATCTCCTAGGTAGGAAGGTGGATGTGGTGGAGTTGAAGGTGGGAAATAAGTCTACTTTGGCCCCAGCTAAGAACCCGGTTTCCATGACGGGAGCAAGCACATCCGGATCAAGAAACACTTCATCGTGGACTCCTTGAGGATGGGGAGCATCAAGGTCGACCACATTCGATCATCGATCGCCTCGGGGGACATACTCACCAAGTCGCTAGCCATGGCCGGGTTCAAGAGATCTCTTGAGGATCGGTGCGGCCGGATCACCTAGCACTAAGCTTAGGAGATTGACGGTGGTTAATCCCTACCGCTAGTGTCTTACTTTATACAATTTACTTTACCGCATCTAGAAGTTTTCCTTTGCCCCAAGTTGATGAGGATCCTTGGCAGCTAAGTAGCCCCTAAGACATCTTTGCTTTACGCAAAGAATATGCTAGGAAGTAGTGGGTTTGCCCGCCTATAAAAGTTAGACAACCGCACATGGTCTATAATTGAAATTATAGCTTTTTTTGACAAGAAGCATATATATTATATTAAAGCAACATTCTTACAATCGACCCGCCCATAACAAAGGGCCGATTACATCAAAGTCCATATTGAACTCTCGCATCCAAACACGCCACCATAGCGCAAGCGCCGGCGGACGGTGACGTTCAGAGGCGTCCGCGGCGCATGGTGGGTCAGTGCGGGAGGGCCTCGTGAGAGCGTTGGCTTGTAGTGGTTGAGGGCAACGCCAAGCGGTTGCATCGCCGCGAATCGAAGGTTTTTGTTGAAAAAGTCGCCGTGGCTATAAAAAGATCGCCGCCCCTGACCCTAGTGGGTGGCTCGTTACCAAACCGATGACGTGGGAACTGAAAAGGTCTTGATGCTGGTTGGTGCTGCACTGCTTGATTGAAAATAGAAATAAAAAGAAGAAAAAAAGATGAGGATGAGAGGGATTGCTGCGGATGAGGATGGCTCAAAATTTTCCCAGATCGGGCGACGCGTCGAATTCTTGGAGTAGGAGAGGATAACAGGGCAATGTGCATGCAGCACACGTATCCACTATGGGCCCCATTCAGCAGATAATGGATCCCACCATGTGACACGCACATACCGTGAAAAACTCTCCCCAATCTTCTCTGGTAAGGGAACCGCGCCGAGGATGCTCGTCAATCTTCTCGAAGGAGTCGGCGTTGCGTGTGGATCCTCCATTGATGGCCTCACCGGCGACAGCTGAGAGCCATGCGGGGGCTAGCCGATGGCAACCTGCTCCCCTGCTCGCCCTGGTTGACGAAGCAGAGGATGGGACCAGGGCCACAGCGCGACGAGCAGGAGTGCCTCTCGGCGGGGGTCGATTTCTCGGCTGGCGCCGCCGTTGGCTGCAGGGCCTCTCGGCAGCGGCCTCCTGCGCTGGTGGCTCGGGTGGTTGCGGGGGTGCTCCAGACTGGGCGCGTAGAGGCGGCCGTGGACGCGGACCCAACCGCCATGGATCTTGGCCTGAGTCGGGATGGCTTTTTGTGCCTGTCGCCTAGCTTGTGGTTGCACGGCTTCGTGGGGAGCGCTGAGGACGACACCCCAAAGCGCATCCGGCTTGTCGGATCCCCGGCCGCCTTCCAGTCAGTAGTTGGCGCCTCTCCTCACGCAGCTCATCAGTCTCGTCATATGTAGTAGCTATGGCCATCGAATCCTTTTATTTTGTGGAGAATCTCACAAGGGTGTAGGAGAACCCCTCTAGTCAAGCTGATCTAGCGTTCAGCAACTCATAGTATGCCTGGGCAACAGTGGATATGGTATGTTTTCATGTACATGAGTATACTGTTAAAGAAACATTTTCTACTATATTAGTAATTTTTTATATGTTACCACAAACTTTCAGGTTTCAATCATATCATTTGCATACTGATTACAAATTGTGTGGCCTATTTGAAGTATGGTGGCAACTTAATGATATATTTTTAAAAAAATGGCTATAGTTACACACCATATGTGTGACAAAAACTGTCTTTTTTTAAAAATCAAGGGGCCACCTGATTTCATTGACTAGTGGCTCTGAATAGCCTAAAGTTGCGATTAGATGATACATATCACTGAATGGTTTTCTGCGTTAAAACAAAACAGACCGCAAGCAACGTGGAATTGCCTTGTCTCCTGGGCTAGCGCAGCTTCCATAGGTTTGCTTCAGTTTTGCAGGCCATTAGCGCCACTTGTATTGTGACACGATCATCCTGGAACACAATGTTATTCCTCCTTTCCAAATATGTCAACAACGAGCATGACGAAGGTATTGAAGTGCATCCCTGGAACATGCAGGGGTGCAGCGATTCCCACCAGCTTGCTTTTACTGGCCAGGTCGGATCTGTTTGGATTTGAATTGCATCCTGGAACTCTTTGGCAGAGGTGCAGCCGAAGATTACATGCGCCACAGTTTCATGCGTTCCATGGCATACCACATTCTGCACTCTCACAATCCCCTTCTTGGCCGATTTGTTCTGCACTGGATCTCCCCTGAGAAAGCAAGCACGCAAAGAACTGAACCTGAGGCGGTGCTTTGCCTCTTCAAGATGAACTTAGCCCAGGCATCCGGACTCGGTCATTCCAAGTGCTTTGTACAGCAACGATGTGTCCAGGTCACCATTCTTCTTCAGCATTGGTCTAAGCCGTTTCTCTCTTACTTGCTGCAAATTGAGTTGGTCAACTATAAGTGAGTTCTGCCAACTGCTGGTGTAAGTTGTACTTGTGCGACGATCCACTGCCGACCTAACAGTCATCTCCTGGTCAGAGCTCTGGAAATCTCTCAGCCATTGAGTCTTGTTCATGCCACATCATGCCAGAAGAGGTTGTCCGGCCATCTCCCAAGGTTACAGTAGTGATTGCCCGGTACGTTGGTAGAAGTGAATCTAAGCATGTCCCAGTGTTGGCCGTGCAGATCACCGGTGAGCCCAGCAATACTTGCATTCCACCCACGAACCAAGTGAGCACATGAAGATTTCCTGTTGACTCACATTCTGCACTCCTAAATCCCTGAGGCCGAGACTTCCTGCTTCTTCATGGTGTCTCAGGCATGTTCCTACGCAACAAGACACTTTGCCCCAGATGTTGTATCTGTGCTGGCCCACAAAATGCTTGCCGGCATCGATCAACTTGGTCGATCACTCCAGGCGGGATTGCCAGCACGCACATGGCATAGACCAACTGACTATCTAGCTACCGAGTTCACCAAAGTGGCTCTGCCCATGTGATTGAGTAACCCATATTACCAGCCAAGCTAAATACTTATCGGTCTTCGCGATCTGTGGCGCAAATACATTATTTAAATAGATCAATGTTATCATCAAAGTGTACAAACACATTAAAATTTAACCATCTCAGTAGAACTCATGTAGCATCTAATTACAAAGATTTGTCGATGCGGCCACAGGACGAGAGTCACGCCGAGATGATAACAGGATGGAGAGGTAAAGTTGGGGTTATGGAGGTACATTTGGAATTTATATCCAAAGAAGTTCATTTGTTCTTCAAAGTTCATTAGTAAACTTCTTTGGAGTTTTTGGCGTTCCTCTATCTTCGTAGAACTCTTCTAACATCTATTGTGTGCATCACTCCGGTGGACTACAAGTGTGTAAACGATATTTGTACGTGGAGAGCTTTGTCTCATAGAGTGGCCATATTTGTATCCATAAAAAGATTGACAAATTGCATAAAATGTGTCGAAATATATTGCAATAATCATGTGTAACATAGACATAGATATATATAAAATAAAAATAAAATAACATATATGATAACAGAGATATATATATTAATTAAGCATAAATTACATTTACAATAACAAAAAATCTTAAGCAAAATTACATATATGATAACAAAGACCTTGAAAAAAAGTTACATATATGATAATAACAAAGACCTTTATAAGATTAAGTTAATGTTATCATCAAAGTGTACAAACACATTAAAAAATAAGCCATCTCGGTATCTCTGAGGAAGTCAATTTGAGCATTGTTGGAGGCTATGACATAGTCTCTAGAGGTTATGGCAATGTGTATACCGATGCACTGTCAAGTTGCGATCTTGAAGGCCCACTTGGTGCCCAATAGTGGAGAGCAAAGCTGCAGATCCACATCCCACATCCACTGTCCGACATCACCTAGAGGGAGATCCACATATTGATATGATCTTCTCTACTTGAGAGGATATCATATCTCTTGTGAAAATCTAAAGCCTATAGGACCGGGATGGCTCGCCAATTTCACTTTACTTTTTCTAACCTTCGGTGTTGCTCTATAATCAGTAGAACCCTTCTAGCATCTATTATGTGCAACATTTTGATGGACTACGACACATAACGATATCTGCACATGGAGGGCTTTCTACCAAAAAGAGGTCATATCTATGTGCACAAACGAAGAAAACATAGAAAATGTGTCAAGATACATTACAACCATCATATTTAATGTGTCCAAATAATGTATAAAGATACATACATGAATACTATATGTTGTATGAAGATCTCTGGTTTGGTTTTGGATAATTGGATGACATCCTAGGACTAATCTCTCTATGCTAAGTGTTGATTAGTTGGAGATTGGTCAAACCAAGTGTGATGCATGGTGGTCATGGTGGAAGGATCGCGGTGATCTAAAAGATGATCAAGTACTCAACTTGAGGGTGGTTCGAGGATCAAAATGCGCTCAAGATAAAGGTATATTCATAAGGCCATTTTGATTTTACACTCAAGACACCATAGAGGGTGTGAGTGATTTAGATTTGATAACCGTCTCAGAAAGAGGAGAAAATCATAATCGCTTTACTCACTTAGTGCCACCTATTTAATTGCAAATTGCATATCCATTTAGGTCGGTGACGTGGCGACTGATAAGAAACTCCTTGAAAAATGCTATCAAATATGGTCTTGAGGTTTTGACATATTTTTTTGCATAAGATGACATTTTATTTGGATCAAGAATTGATTGAATATTTAGAAAAGAAAAAGAAGAGCAATATATACACATATATGGTGTGCATACACGCCCGGACGTTGGAAATATTTGTACATGCACAAGCTGTATATACGTATATATGTTGAGCACACACACGTGCTAGCTTGCTTGCCAGCTTGCTGGCCTGGCTAATTCTAATTTAATTGGGTACTAATTCTTGTGCTTTACTGCTCGGCATGGTTTTCCTTTTCCTGATGGGCCGAGCGTTGCTACCGACTGGGCCTGGTTCGCTGCTTGTGAATTTTGGCCATCGCGAAGCCCAAGTCGAGGAACATGCTGCTGGTCCGTTCGATTGCCTGCTTCTAGTCCGGGTTTCTTTCGAAGGAGTCGCTCGCCTCTGGTCTGCCACGGCCGAGGCTTGGTTCGAGAGCGAACAAAGAAAGAGAGGAGCGCTGGTGCTTCTGCCCCTTTGAGAGCACGAAGGGGAGCCGACCGTTGTCCGCCTGCTGCTACCGTTGGGGACTTGGCTGGGACAGAAGTCAAAATGGCAACGGGTGCCTGAAACCTGAAAAACCTGACGGGTTTTATCCGCTAAAAGAAGGCGGGTGTGGAACGAATTTTCTACTCAATGGGTACGTTTATTCACAAAATCCGCTACCTGCTCCGGGTATGGCGAGATGCGGTGTGGGTGTACACTACCCATACCCATACCCGCGGTAAAAAATACCCGCAAAATAACTAACTAACCTAAGTAATTGTGGCCCTTATAGCCCATAAAATTGGCCCAAAGACTCTGAAATATATATCTTTGTGAACCCTCCTCAAACCCTAGCCCGCACTCACTCCTCCCCCGTCTCCCCTCTCGCCAAATGAGCCGGCGGCCACTTCCCTCGCTGATGCACGCATGGCACGGCTCCTCCCCGCTGACTGCATGTGTCCTGCTAAAATTAAATTAGTGAGAGGTAGGCGCTACTTCCCATCACCCCGGCCGTGCCGACCACTTCCCTCCCGCAAAAAATAGTGAGAAGTCGATTGATGCGCCGCGGCCACTTCCCTCGCGGCGCGACCGCGACCGGTCGCCGCTGTTGACACTTTGTTATCATATACTTTTGTATGTCAACAAGATATGAAGCCAAGGACATAAATTGAATAAATACTTAGTTTAGAGGTTTATACTAATAAGTTCCATGAGTTTTGGTGATTGCGCATATATTTTCGAGGACTTGGATAAATGCGAGGAAGAATGGAGAAAGTTAGAAATATACATCCCATATGATG
>JADLZK010011243.1:0-75831 GCA_015847255.1 Hyparrhenia diplandra | reverse complement strand
AATAAGATGAAACAAGATGAAGCAAGAACAAGCAAACATTGTCGAAGAAAGAAAGACCTAAGCTACGAAGACAAATATGGACGTAGTTCTTTGTGGTTGTGCCCGGATCAACCCAAAAGGTATTTAAGACAACACAATTTTTGTACAAGTTAGATAGCAGAGTCACATAAGCTACTGTAACACCCTAGGTGTTAAGCATCTTGAAAGCATGATCATTTGCATAGCATCATCATCATTTCATGCATGAGCAAGTGATAATAGCATTCAAATTGTGTTGCTCTCATTTCATGCTTGTTTGATCTAGCTACTATGGGATCTTTTGCTATAATGATGTTTTGGACCTAGATTGTGCCTAGATATATTTTTGACATAATTTAGGACCATGTTTGAGCTTGTGTTGCAATTTAGAAAATTTTTATAAAATAGCCCTAGAGTGTCAAACCTCTTTGACCCATTTTGAAACTCATTTCAAAAGTGCTTGCTAGAATGGTTTTTAGCAAAAAGTTTCTATAGATGAAATGAAGTACTTTTTATGTGGAGCAAATGATCTTTTATAAGTTTCTTGTGAAAAGGTTTGGAAAGGGTTCAAATAGTGCCCAACAGTTTGGGTCAAATTTGAGTCAAATTCAAACTCTGTTTTGACTAGTTAAGTTTGACCTTGCTGTTTTAATTTTTTAGTTTCAAATCTAGGCCGATTTAGAAAAAAGTTCATAAATAGTGTTTTGTAGCTTATGAAATTCTCTACAAAGTTGATGTTTTGACTTTTTCCAAATTCTGCACGGATCTCGAGGCACAGGCCAAAAACAGTCGCTGGTTCAGAAAAAGAGTGGGGGGGACCTATCGGCAACCGCCGGCCGACACCGCCGCGTCGACGTGGCCGCACGCTGCGATGCCGACGTACGGCCCAGATGGGCCGTTACCGGGTCGTGCGCCGCATAAATAGGGACGACGCTACCGCGCCCTAACCTAGGCTCGCCCCAGCCGCCAGCCGTCCGGAACGCGAAATCGCCGCCGTGGCCATTGCCGCCCGTGTCCGCGAGCTCCGCCGCCGTGGTTCGTCGCCGCCGCCGCACCAAATCGCCTCAAACTGCGTCCCCTGGGCCCGCTACTTCATCCTCTACTCCAATCCAGCAATGAATCGAGGTAAAGGTTGAGGTAGAGCCCCCATTTCATTATCCCGCATCCACGGCGAGCCCGCCATGACCGGCCAAGCAGCGCAAACCGTCGCTTGAGCTCATGGATCGAGTTTTGGCCGCGCTTTTTCATGTTTAAGGATCGTCTAGGGTTGCTTGAGCTCTCGAGCTAGATGGTTGAGTGAGATTCGCCGTCGTACTGCCGGGGCGCCGCCGTCGCCACGAGCCACCCGTGAGCGCCGCCGCGCGAGTCCGTCGTTCGCCGTCGTTGCTTCGTTAAGCTTCTAGGCTGCCGCATGTCGCTGTTGAGCCTAGGAGAGTAGAGAACGGCCACCCGTGTGCCATCAATCGCCGGAGAACGGCCGGAGCGCCGACGTCCGTGCCGCCGCGAGTCACCCGTACGCCGTCGTCGCCGTCGTTTCGTTGGGTTTTAGCGCAAAACCAAGGGGCACCATCGTGACCCCTCGCGTCGCGTAGATGCGTTTAGGTTAGCTGGTTGCCCAGTTTGGTCATCGCCGGCGAAATTCCGCCGATCCGCCCAGCCGCCCGCCGTGCCCTGCTTTCGTGTTGCTGACACGCGGGCCCCGCCCGATTTTCCTTTTTTCTTTTTCTTTTTTCTGTTTTCCGTTTTGTTGAAAAGCTTTAGAAATTCATATCTTGGTCATTTTGAGTCCATTTTGAGTGAAACAAATTTTGCCATGTTTGTTAGAAGATAGGCTACAGTATAAAATTATGAAATCCTATTTTCTGGTAACTTTTATATAGAGTTTTATTTATGGCTAGAAATGCATGGAAATTGGAGAAAATCATATCTTTTAATGGGTACAAGATAAAAATATGCTTTCTGCATGAAAAGTGCTTGTTTTTGTGAGTAGAGTCTAGGAAAAATATCATGCATGGTATGTTCTGTAGAAGAAATGTGATTTTCTATTTATGTGCTTTTTGCTATGTGATCTTTAGAAATTCATAGAAAAATGAATATTAGGGTTTTCAGTGTGAAACTTGGTGTGTTTGTGTTTGATAGGTTTTAGAAGCCTTCTATACTCAGAAATCTGTTGTCTGACACTTTTCATAGTACAAAGTATTTTCATGCCCAGGTTTAGTGTAAACTTGTCATTTTTGTGTAGGACTGTATGAGCATGATCTTGCCATGAGATTTTTATGGTAGCTGTTATATTCCAAAGAAGATGCTCTGGTATTTTTTTGTAGAATTTTCTGGAGTAGTTGTACATTTATTATATTTGTGATGCATGGAAAATAGGCTAGAAATATATGTTTATATGAAGGTAATGTGTATTAGTATTTTTTTTATTATGTGTTCCTAGCATGTTTATGACCTGTTGGTAAGCTTGGTTTGATCAGCTTTGAAGTTGTCACATTTTCTTGTTCTAGCATTTTATTTAATTATAGGGTGCAAGTGTAGTGTTTGCTAAGGTATGTCATTTCATTTGCTTGAAATTATCTTTTGACATGTCCAGTAGGTTTATTTGGTAGATAATTACTTGATTTACTTGCTGGTTAAGTTTGAGATAAGTTGCATGAGTAATTTGTGAGTTATGGAGGTTGTATGTGATGTTTGGGCTGAAAACAGAGCCTCTGTTTTTCCCAATTTCGAGGCTGATAGGTTCAGATTCAGCTCTGGACAATGTGGAATGTTTTGTAGGAAATTTTGTTAGCTTTCCATAGAGTCCTAGTTCACTGAATTTGGAGTTGTAGAACTCCCTGTGTGACTGTTTTAGTGACAGCATGTCTAGCTGCCATTTCTTGTCAGTAGAGAGATAAGGTGTTGCTTGATGTAGCTTGCTAGTGTTTCTTGTGTAGATTAAGTTATGTTTCTACAGAAGAGATATGCACTTACTAATAGCTTGCATCATGAAGCATCCATCCATCATACATATTGTTACTCATTGCAAGTTGATATTCATGTTATAGTAATTATATCTTTTCTCCATCATATGCATCATCTCAGGATCGGGGGAGGTTCTGGAGGAGCTGATCGAGGAGCCAGGGGAGCTGTTCCAGCTGGGAGTGCAGTCCGAGGGGTCACAGGAGACGAAGGGTCGACCGACGAGCCGACTGAAAGTGTCCGAGCACGTTAAAGGCAACGCGTTCTCGCGAGGCAAGCCCCGGAGCATTCTGCCCTTTCCTAATTCTTCCAATTAAATTGACTTGAGTCTTTTTATATGTTTCCTGCATTAAGTTTAGGGAAATGGTTGAAACCGTTGATGCATTATGATCCTTGTTGAAAGTTGCCCTATCCTATATAGAGGTCTAGGTTAATGCTCAGTATCATGATTGCAGTAGACAGTGA
Organism: Hyparrhenia diplandra; assembly: GCA_015847255.1. Taxonomy (NCBI): domain Eukaryota; kingdom Viridiplantae; phylum Streptophyta; class Magnoliopsida; order Poales; family Poaceae; genus Hyparrhenia; species Hyparrhenia diplandra. The sequence continues at coordinate 72,387 of JADLZK010011243.1, read as the reverse complement.
TTCCGGTCACTTGAGGAAATGTTGTGAACAATCACATGGGTGATTGTCAAGCTGCTGTCGAGAACCTGATAAATTAAAACATGTGAGATTGGATGGATATTGTGGTCTTTCCATCCAGTCAGTTAAGGACTTACTCTTTGTCGGAATGTGGTCGGAAGTTGAACGTGCCTGGCATTTAGTAGGCTCCGCCGGTCGCGGAGCCACGGCTCGTGGGTTTGTTAGGGGCCGCCATGCTCGCTTTATCGCTCCTCCTTTGGTGATGGTTGGTGTGGTTAATCGGGCACAAGAAGATGAGCACGAGGGATCGTACTCGTTGCTTACGCTCACTTGGGTGCTCGAGAAGGAGGGGGTAGCCAGCAAGACCGAGACTTTACGTCCCGTAACATCCTGGGAGTGATCAAGTCTGCCCTTGCAAAGCAGATTTGGTTTGTGTCAGGGTATTCGCCAGCTGGTTTGCAAATCGATTCGAATCGCCATCTCTCCTGGTTAGTGAGAACCCGGTGCGCCCACCGACATTGTAGTCTTATCTATTATCAACATATGTTATTTATCATGTTGCAGCCAATATAATTCTGATCAAGTTACTTATGCTGTTATTTATTCTACTGAGCAATGATTAATCTTGACTATACAGGGACCTATGTCATATAATTAATTAAGTACCCTATTAACTTGGACAAAAATACAAGTAGCATGCATAGGCTCACTAAACAACTTTATTTGCGAAATTAATGTGAGTCAGCTAAACCCCAGATAAAGCCTAGCATGATCCTTGGAGTCTTTTATTTTATTTTGGATGGGTAAGTCTAGCTGAGTATTTTGTACTCAGGGTTTTATTCCCGTTGTTGCAGGTGAGCATGTTTACCATGGTTATTGTAAGACTTGTCTGTTTCCTGTTGATGAAAAGTAAGGCCGGGGGCAAAAATCTATATCCCCTGCCTCATGCCGCTACAGGGGATGACTATCTATTGGCACTATCTTATATTTGTTTTCGTTAAAAGACTATTTGGTTTTCACAAACTACTGCTTCCGCACTTGAACTTAGTTTGTAATAAATTATACTCGCACTCTGATGTTTAATATATCGAATTTGGTTGAAATACCTGCGGATTTTACTACCAAGCTCAACGATCCTGTTGTATGTTGTTGATGAGTTTGAAATCACTCGGAGATTTCCGGAATACCGGGTTTATATGGACTCAAGTGTAGACTGCGATTGCTTCGGTGATTGCGAATTATACTTGATTTCTTATAAATTGGTCGGCTCTGTCACAGCTACGAAGACAAATATGGACGTAGTTCTTTGTGGTTGTACCAGAGATTGTTCGGTGCAGACACCATGGCCCCACGGGCACCCAGTTTTCGACGCAAGTTTGCTAGTAGGGGCGATCGTAACTTGTGTACTACTAGTATTTGGAATTTGAAACAGAGTTTCGAGTTAGGAGGGAGAAAGACTAGGCTTTTGGCGGCACTACGACACTCCCAGATTAAAAATAGAAAGGGGGTTCTTTTGTGACGGGTCGAGCGAGGAGCCGAGGACATTGGCGCCGTGCTCGCCCTCAATTTCAATTTTTGAGCGGAGGGCGGGAGGAGAGTGGAGAAAGCGAGAGTTGTTTTGTTTCGTTTCACTTCCAGCAGGGACACTTAACCGAATGAGTTTTTGTAGTGAGCGTGGGTTGGACTTCAAAATGTATTCAAATTAGGAAATTTGCCAAAACTTTGTATAGATAAATACTCTCGATCTTAAGTTATTTATTTCAAGATTCTTGAGAGCTAGAGCATTCCAAATTTGAACAAAATTTTGATAATAATAACATTACAGAGAAACGGGTTGTTCTGCGCTAAAGGCTAATTTTAGCTGATTTAATAGTACCCCTGTGAGACAATATAAGATGAAACAAGATGAAGCAAGAACATTGTCGAAAGAAAGACCTAGGAAAATATGTAGTGCAAACCACCGTCTTCATGTAAACCCGTGTAAACCATGGCAAAAAAAGTCATATAAATTCACCAAAAATTCACACATATAGATGATATGATGATACACAACCTTGTAAAATATCTTGTCCAAACTCGACTTCGTTTGTGAGATATAAAAATAACAAATTTCAATCCAGAAAGTTGTTCAGTCAATTTGTTAGAAATTTGTTATTTTTATAACTCTCAGTCACAAACGGAGTCGAGTTTGGACATGATATTTTACAAGGCTGTGTATCATCATATCATCTACATGTGTGATTTTTTTTGATGAATTTACATAATTTTTTTTTGCCATGGTTTACACAGTGTTTACACGAAGATGGTGGTTTGCACTACATATTTTGCCGAAAGACCTAAGCTACGAAGACAAATATGGACATCCCTCGGGTCCAGACTCGAATAAAGACGACAACACCATCGAGACGCTTGTGGCCCTCAACAGATTATAATCTCCAACAGTAGGTCTTAAGCGCCAGCCATGGCCATGACCAGGGGCTCGAGACCTACACGGAGATTATAGTCCCACGGGCCACGAGCCCCTCTCTTAGATGTTAAAAGGGATGATAGAGAGCTACTGCTGCTGTATATTCACTTGGACCGCACCACAACTTGTGCCCACAACACAAGATCTATTATCTTCAAATTGCTCCAGGAGGATAGATAGATGTGTATATGATCTTCTCTTTGATCCTTTTAAAATCTTCTTTGTGGTTGTACTGGATCAACCCGAAAAAAAAAGGTATTTAAGACAACACAATTTTTATACAAGTTAGATGGCAGGAGTCACATAAATTTGTAACACAAGAAGATACCTTTCCTGGCGTTCGCGCGGGATCCGATGCTAGATACTGCCTCCAAGGTCGTCCTCATGGTCCGCATCAACAAAGACGATGAGGGTGACATCTCCTTGACAAGGCCTCTCCCTCCCCATTATGGGGCGTGTAGTACTTAGGTGTGAGCAGGAGTGTTAATATTATCACCGAACATGGAAGAATTATTTTCTTCACCTTCCTCCAAATTTTCATCCAGCGTTTTTCGCCCTAAAAATATAGTCAACAAGATATGAGTATGATAGAGAGTCGCTAAACCATTGCTTCAGTAGCAGCTTCATGTACTACAATTAACAATAAAATGACAGCATCTCCTGCCGTGTGTTTGGTTGCGCCTCTAATTTTGCGGGCGGAGTCATCTCCTAGAGTTTGCTAAACTAGTTTGCCATCCTTGGATTTTTGCAAAAAAAGAAAAAAACTTGGCTCCAACCAGAAGAGGTAGTTTAGTGCCTAGTGGACGGCCCATCTATCGTACATGGGAACAGAACAGACGAGAAGAGGTAAACGAAGGCTGGAAATACTAGTAGCACGTGTACTGTACTACACAAGTTACAGTCGCTCTTAGCAAAGTTATAGCCTAGTGGACGGCCCATCTATCGTACATGGGAACACCTCAAAAAAAAAAAAGACGAGAAGAGGTAAACGAAGGGTGGAAATATAATTTAGTTTCACTCTCAGGGTTCCCGGCGCAAGTTTGCTAAAGTGGGAAGTTTATAGATCCGGGATTGGTTGGTTAGTGAAAAATGAAATGCACTTTTGAGATTAGATTCGGGGTTTACCTAAGAAGAAATGTGTTTTTTTCCGTTTTCTTAGGCCTCCTCCCACACTTTTATAATCTCCCGCATAGATCTTTGTGTTTATACCTGAATCAATCGAAAAAAGGTATTTAAGACAGATAAAATGAATCACACAGATATGCAAGACAAAACAAAACCTTTTTAGAGCCATTCAAAAAAAAACTTCAAAAAAGGGTAATGCACTTTACAATTTAGATTTAGGTGTTTACCCAACAAGATGTGCTTCTCTTGCGACTTTTTCTTCGGCTTTTCCGCCCCAACCCACAAGTAAAACACCGAGATCTGAGCGGTCGGGACTTCGCAGACGGGCGCCGGGCAATCCTGTCGAACGCCGATAAACGCCTCGTTCTTCGCCAAGGCTCCACGCCGGCCGATCCCCGGTCGTGAAGTCAAGACAATGACGCGACCTCACCGTAGCCGCTACGGGGACACAAGGCCCCCGACGGATCCCAGATCTGCAACCACCCAAAAAAAACTTCTGTATTTGCTGTTTTGAAAACCACATGAAAAATCATATCTAGATCCATGGGTGTGATAAAGAGGTGCACCTGCCAAGGATGGAGACGCGAGGCGCCGAGGACGAGGCAGATCCCTATGTCGGACCGCTCTCTACTCTTTATTTGGTAAGATTTGGTGAGAAGAGTTTGGAAGTCAGCAGAACAGGCGAGAAGAGTGGTGGTACTACTAGTACTAGTATGGGAGGAGAAGGAAGCGACAAGAGTGACGAGAGACTGGGAGAGAGAAAGATAAGAACTTTTAGTAGAGTGTTCGATGCGGACACCATGGCCCCACGGGCACCCGGTTTTCAGACGCAACTTTGCTAAGAGCGACTATAACTTGTGTAATACACGTGTACACCTAGTATTTCGAATTTAAACAGAGTTTGGAGGAGGGAGACAGAATGTTTTAGGCTTTTGGAGCCACGCTCCTCCGAATTTCAATTTTGAGCAGAGGGTGGGAGGAGGGTGGAGAAAGCAAGAGTAGTTTTGTTTCATTTCACTTCCAGCAGGGGACACTTGTAGCGAGTGTGGGTTGGACTTCAAATACAGTATGTATTCAAATCAGGAAATTTGCCAAAGAAAGGAAGACAGACCTAAGCTACGAAGACAAATATGGACGTCCCTCGGGTCCAGACTCGAATAGGGATGACAACAACACCGTTGAGACGCTTGCGGCCCTCGGCAGGATTATAATGTCCAGCGCAGGTCTTAAGCGCTAGCCATGTCCATGACCAGAGCTCGAGACCTATTGTTGACGGTCACTAACGACACATTTTTAACGTCAACATCCTACCATAAAGGGGGTGAAACTATACATTATCATACTCATATACATTTATAACTCACATATTTCCACTTGTAGTGTCCAAATTATTATTGTGCAGATTTATATACAAAGCAAGTGGAAAATGCACCAAAAGGCGCCTTATGGGAAAGCGTACTTCAGAACATCTTTCACCCCAATGGAAATGAGCCCAACACGATGCAAACTGGACCGAGCAAACGACATGTGTTGGCGGTCGTTATCGCATATATTTCAACCGCCAAAGTGCACTAAAATATCAAACATTCCATGTTATATCATAACAAAATATTATTTATATAACGAGTTCCACAAGTTTTGGTGTCTCCAGCTATTTTGCAGGGTTTCTCAATTTATCATCAAAAGAAAGTATCTCTAACGATAAAACGGAGTACACCATTGCGAAGGTCTCGTCGCGCTGATCAAAATAGATATATCATTTGCTATATTTGGACTCCGAATGAAAAGTTATCACGTAAAGAAAATTTCCATGCAAAGTGGGTCCCACGTGTCGCCTACAAGCACCATGCACCCCTATTGGAGTCCGACACGTGGCGGCCAAACATCCACCGCAGCGCAAAGACTCGCCACACATAGAAAAAACCAGCAGTGCAGCGCCGACGTCGCGGGCCACGGTGGGCCCCGCCGCTCACCCATGCGGGGGACGGGGCAAACCGCACCTACCGCCCGGGCGCCGACATCGCAGGCACCGCAGTCTTCCACGCCGCCGAACGCCGGAATGCGGATGCGGCCGCCGCCGGTCGTGGCCCGCCTCACGCACAAGCACATGCGCATGCGCGCTGGATTCAAACCGCTCGGCCGGCCAGCAAAGGGCCACGTGGCGAGCGCGAGAAGGTCCCCGAGGCGTTGCGAGGTTCACTCGCCCAGCGCGATTGGGCCGCCCGACCGGTTGGTTTTGGCACACCGACTCCAAATTCCCTTCTAGAAATAGCGCATAAAGCGCCGTTCAATCTGGTTTAGCCCCTGTTCGAGACCTTAGAGACCGGTTCTCATCCGGTTTTCGCACAGCCTAGTTAGGAAACTATCTTGCCGACCTAGTAGGGTCGGTTTGCATGGGCCGGAGGAGGCGGCAAAAATGTTACCATGTATTCCCTTTGCCTCTTACCCCCTCTCCTATAAATAGAGGCCATGCCTCCATTGTAAAACACACACCACACAAGAGAGCCTCTCTCCATTCTTCTTCTTCTTCTTCTTCTTCTTCTTCTTCTTCTTCTTAGTTTGTACATAGGAGGAGTTTGGCAAGGATTATAAAAGAGAGCAAGACATTTTGGAGCTATTCGGTATGAGCAATTTTTAGTTCTTCATCTTGTTCTTGTTCTCTACTTATCAATATAGTCATGTTCTTGAATTAGAGCAAAGTTCTTGTGATATAATCTTGGTTGATGAACTAGTGTATAGTTCCTATATCATGATCTTGTCTTATAGAACATCATGCTTAATTTATCATACATACATGTTTAGACCAAGAGCTAGATCAATATGATGAGTTCTACCTAGAGTTAGACTTGGTCGATGTTGGGTTCTTGGGTTCGTCGTCCATCCTCGTGGCGGTTGCTCGGTGAAGGACCCCGCTTTACTGTTAAGCCTTGTACACGCTAAAGTATGTAGTCAATGGCGTAGACATGGTGTCTAGGCTAGGGGCTGCCTTCGTTTGCCTCGGCTACGTACGGTTGAGGTGGTAGGCGGCAGGTGGTGACGGCCCTATCCGTCCTTAGTAATCCCCCACGTCCGTGGTTGGCGTAGAGCTGTAGGCCGGTGAAGATCTCTAGATTGGTTTTGGCTAATTAGTGACATCCTTAGGACTAATCTCTCTATGCTAAGTGTTTGTTTTAGTTGGAGATTGGTCATGCCAAGGTTGGTGCATGATGGTCATGGTGGATGGATCGAGATGATTCAAATGATGATCAAGTGCATGACTTGAGTGGATGGTGGATCAAAATGGGCTCAAGGCAAAGGTATATCCATAGGGCCATTTTGATTTTACACTCAAGACACCATAGAGGGTGTGAGTGATTATAGGATCGATAAGCCGTACTATAAAGAGGGAAAACTATCGTACAGTCGGTCCTCATGTGCCTCTAGGTTCAAAATCATTTGCATGCACTCTAACCTAGAGAGCTAACCCAACCTTCGAAATTGATTGTGAAAATGCTAACACACGAGCACATTGTAATGTACACATGGTGGTGTTGGCACATTTGCGAAGGCGGTGATGGTTGCAGGGTTGAGATGGGTTTGGGTACCGCTTTTGAGAAAATGAAACGTCTATTTTCTATTGCGCCGGATGCATCGTGGTGGTAAAAACATGCTAGTCCTTGTTCTCAAGTTGGTACACTTGGTGGATAGCATGTTGGAGCAAAGGCGGCGAAGGAACGACGAAAATTCGCAGCTCAGGCTGACCGGACGCGGTGATCGGACCCGCGACCGGACGCGACGTTTTTTCGACCGGGCCGCCCGGTGGGTGCGTCTGGCGAGAGAGCATGTTTTCGGTGGTTCGGCCGAGGGAGCGACCGGACGCACCGACCGGATGCTTCCGGTGCTGACCGAAGCACCGATCGGACGCGTGGACCGGACGCGCTTTCGGGAGCTCGGTCGGCGATCCGGTTGGGGTTGTCGGTTGTGACCGGACCCACCGACAGTGCGTCCGGTCAGGCTGATTTGTGCGTGGATTGCACCCCAACGGCCACATTTCGTGGTGGGGGTATTTATACCCCTTGGCCGGCTTGTGGAGCTCTCTTGGTCATTTTGAATCAATCCTAACACCTCTAGAGCTGAGCACTCATCCTCCTCCTCCTCACTCCTTTGCTTGAGAGCATCCATTCTAGTGAGTTGAGGTGATTCAAGTGCACTTTGCTTTGATCATTGCATCTAGTGGCACTTGTGGATCGTTGTGAGCCGGTGGTTTTCTTGTTGCTCTTGGGGAGCACCACTCCTAGCCGGCTTGGTGATTGGTGGAGGCGTTGGCAAGAGTTGGTGATTGTTCTTGGCCACCTCCGGTGATTTGTGAGAGGACCGTGCATCCTCGTCGGGGACGACGAATTGCAAGATAATACATTGCTCGTGTGTCGTGAGTACCTCTCATTTGCTTTGGGTGCGGTAAGCCTAAAGGCATTTGGCTTGGAGTGAGCTCCACACCGACCCACACGTGAGAAGGTCGATACAACGGAGACGTAGCTTGAAGGGTGCTCAAGTGAACTTCAGAATAAATCATTGTCTCCACTTGTCTCTTGTTGTCCCTTGGTGATTGGCAACGATTTGGTTATCTCATTGTGTCATCTTGGTGATTGGATTGACTAGCCTCGACATTGTGGTATAACTCTTCTACACTCTTGCATTACTTTCATAGATAGTGTAGTTTGAGTAGCCTTGCTAGTTGCTTAGCCTTGTTTAGAGTAATCTAGCTTGTTCACCTAGTTGGTAAAGTAGCGACTTAGCCTTTGTGTGTGAACTAGAGATCATAGCAACTAGAATTGTCAATAGGAGGCTTGCCGACAAGTAGAGCTAGAGCAAATGCGTTTATCGCCTTTGTAGAAATTTTTATTAGGCTATTCACCCCCCCTCTAGCCATTTAGGACCTTTTCAGCCCGAGAACGCCTGGCGGACCAGTGTGTTATCCTAAGCCCGAAGTAATTCAGCAGAGACCTTGGCTATCTTGACTTAGAATCTCTAACAAGAAAAACATGTGTGAATCTGCTATCTTGACATGACTATCTAGGATATGCCCGCTCCATATTAGACTTATTCTTTTATTCATTATTTTACCTTTATCCTTGAGATTGGCTTGAGTGTGTGTGTCAAGTTATCCTACTACCGATCATATTTTACCCCTATTATGAGCATTGGTCTATTATATACATTCGTGTTATCTTGACCATGTCTGAATTAGAGACTTTTACACCATGCCTTCCTTTGGGAAAAATATAAATAACGATACCACCGAATACTTCCGGGTGAAATGCTACAATGATAGATCCGTGCGCTTGCGGATGAATATCTTATTTGGCAAGATCTATCACCGTTGATGTACCTAGTGTTATCACCGACACGGTGGTTTCACTTAGGAATGTCAACGAAGCATTTCTCGGGGCGCCGTTATTAGAGATGGGTTCTAAACCTGTTTCTAGTGATTGCGCTTTAAGAAATGCAACACCTATATGGAAGATTATTAATTATTATAGTCCCTACGGCCACGAGCCCCTCTCGTCGATGTTAGCAGGGACAATGAGTACCAACTACAGCTACTACTACTATTCACTTGGACCGACTGGCGGAAGGAGGCACACCAGCTCTACCAGTTGTAGGGTTAGATCCTTTTGAGCACCTATAACGTTGTGGAGAGTCTTAGCATCTAGTTTTACACCTTGAAAAATAGAATAGCCAACAAGATATGAGTACTACAGGGAGCTAATAAACCATTGCTTCTTCATGTATATAATTATTAACAAGAAAAATATGTTACCTCCACAAGTTGTCCGAAAATGTCTTTTCTTCACTTTCATTGAGTTTTTCACCCTAAAGAATAGAATAGCCAACAAGATATATGAGTACTACAGGAGCTAAACTATTGCTTCCTAGCAGCTTCATGTATACATTTAACAGTAAAATGACATAGCATCTACAAGAGTTTGCTAAACTAGTTTGCCATCCTTGGATTTTATGCAAAAAAAAAAAAAACTGGCTTATCTTATTTCAGCTTATAATACTATTCAATCAGCCAAAATCAGCCGAACATATTCAATATGTAGTAGTAGTACTATAGAGTGTTTGATGTTGACACCATGGCCCCCACGGGCACCGGTTAATGTAGGGCGACACATTTTTGCTTCTTAAATCTTGCTAAGGGCGATCAGAACTTGTGTGTACTATTTCGAATTTGAAATAGAGTTTGGATTAATAGGAGGGAGAAAGACTGCTTTTAGGCTTTTTTGAGTTGCCTCTTACTCTGGGTACAGTTGTAGTATCTGTTCATACACACTCACACACACACTACATGCACACACGACACACACTACCCGTGTACAACCGGACCTAACTACAACTAGTACACACACTATCCTAGGAATCGAACTAGCGTCCGGTTGCTCGCTCACCTGGCGAGCTAACCAACCGAGCTACGCTCAGTCCTCGACTGTTAGGCTTTTGGCGGCACTCCTAGATTAAAAATAGAAATCATTTTTTTTTTTTTTTTTGTGAAAGAGTCGAGCGAGGAGCCGGGGAGGGGGCTGGGGGGCCTGGGAGTAGTACTCAGTATACCGTGCATGCGAATCCTCTGAGTACAATAGGGCCCACGCCGCCTATCGCCGTTCCGTCCATCCTTGGTGCAGGTCGCCGGTGTCATCTCGCACCTGCACCGACTCCTTTTTCCATGACCGGCCTGTAGGGTCACTTATGAAGTCATTTGACAGGCCCTGTTCGATGCAAAGATCGGGAGAAGGAGAGAGAGAGAGAGTTTGGCCAAGCTCCCGCATCTCCATTTGATATAGGGTCTGCCAAATTTGTTTCGACACAATTAGTTGGTGAAATATTCTGATTTGTAGCACTTTTCGTTTGTATTTGGTATTTATTGTCTTACCATAGAGTAATTAGGCTTAAGATTCATCTCGCTCTTTTCGCCTAAAACTGTGTAATTAGTTTTTTTGTTTCTCTATATTTAAATACTCCATGCATGCGTTAAAAGATTTGATGTGCCGTGCTTTGTCGCACTTTTTGGGTTGCATGGGAACTAAACACCCTCTATTTGCACAAAGGCACCATCGATCTACACACCTACTCCTACTACTATTCACTTGGACCGCACCACAAAGATCTAGTATTATCTTCAAATTGCTCGAGCTCCATAGATAGATGGATATGATCTTCTCTTTAATCCTTTTATAATTTCCTGCCCACTAGTTCTTTGTGGTTGCACAGGATCAACCCGAAAAAAGATATTTAAGACAACACAATTTTTGTACAAGTTAGATTGAGTCACATACGTAATAGATTTGTAAGACGACACAACAGACTGCTCCTAGCGTTTGCGCTAGATCCGGTCTTGGATCTGCCTCCAAGGTCGTCCCACATGGTCTCGCATCCACAAAGATCATGAGGTTGGTAAGACAGATGACAAGGCCACCCTAGGTGTGGGTAGGAGTGTTAGTATCGAGTTTTTCAGGGAGCTGCTTGTAGTAGAGTAGCCAACAAGATATGACTACGAAAGGGAGTCGCTTAGTAGAGTAGCCAACAAGATATGACTACGACGGGGAGTCGCTAAACCATTGCTTCCTAGCAGCTTCATTTATACAATTAACGAGAAATTATGAAATTTAACCCATTATCGTGTGCCGCTAGAAATATGACCCGAATTCGCATGCCTTATGAAATATGACCCATGTCGCGCGAGTTCTTATGAAATCTGGATTTTTTTGGGATTTTTGTATTTTCTATAAATTTAGAAAATTTCTTTAACTGTTTGAGAATGGGAAAGGACATCATTACCCTTTCCTCAATTCCTCTTGAGCCCGTCGGGCGCTCACGGAGAGTCGACCCGAGCACGACCTTCGTCTTGAGTCCGCTGGTGCAGCGCAGCGATAAGCGCCATCGCCGCGCCGAACCGCCGTCCGCTGCCCCAAGTCTACTCGCCACACTGCTCTCCCATCGCTCCTCCCAAATACTCATTTGCCCAAAATTTTTCACATCCATAGGGTGGCAAATACGCGTGGCAAGTCTGCACGACAGTCGGCGGCGTTGGTAGGCGGCCCCGATGCCCTAAACAAAGAAAAATGGCCCCCGTAATTATTGAAATCGGAAAATTCGAAAAGTCTAGATTTCATAGCAAATCGCACAACATGGGTCATATTTAAGTAAAAACAAGCGAATTCTCGTGTCATATTTCCAAATGCGGGATTAAATTTCATAATTTCTCACAATTAAAAGTAAAATGACAAGTCGTCTCCAAGAGTTTGCTAAACTAGTCTACAAGCACCATCCTTGGATTTTTGCAAAACGAAAAAAAAAAATTGACTCACGTTCCTCTATTTGCTTCCTTTAGAAGGAATATTCTGTCCCTAGTCATCGATTCCCGGTTTCTCTGCATTCATCGTGTGGGCCTACTTGTAATTTTCTAAATACGTATATCCATGTGACATCTTGTTTTGAAGAATTAATTGAAACAAATTTAATGTTGTATTCGGAATTTAATTCAGATTTTTGGTTTGTCGGTTAAAACATTTTTTTAGGTATTTTAAATTATGAGGCCCGCCGGTGGCCATGCTCTCTCTCATCTATAATTAATCCGACGCTTCTGCGACAAGGAACCAGAAGCGTTCACGTTGGCACGGCCGGCCGGCTCTGCCTCTGCCGGCAGCGCGAGTCCCCGTAGTATTGTTGGAAAAGGGTTTGGGTCAAAACTTTTTTGGGAATATAAAAACTCGTCGTTCCGTCCATCCTCGCAGTGTCATCTCGCACCAAAGACGGGTCTCAGAATCGTAATCATGATGATGACATGCTCGAACACTGTACGTGTACGAGGGTGTACCGTACATCAGGGGTCACGTATGGAGTCATTTCACATGCCTGTTCGATCGATCGAGAGAGAGAGAGAGAAGGAGGTGAGTGTTCGATGCCAAATTTGTTTCAACACAAGGCCAAAATTTGCCTCTTTACGGAACAAATCAAGCTGAATTGTTTTGAGCCACAATGCACAAACTAGCAATACAGGTTCGATACAGATTCGAGTAGGGAGCATCTATTTAGAAGGCGGCCTCCTCCTGTCCAGACTCGTGTAGAGACAACAAAGACCGCCGAGACGCTTGCGGCCCTTGGCAGGATTATATATAATCTCCAGTGCAGGTCTCCCAGCCAGCATGCGCCCTGCCACATGCGCCACAGCCACACGCGGTGTGGCGGCCACACATCTGGTGGCGGGCAAAACGGCCGCCACACTTGCCACACTCGCCACACACTAGATGACGAGAAAAATAGAAAAACGAAAGAAGCATGCGCGGTGTGTGGCGGCCACCGCAGAAAAGTTGAACCAAACACTGCGCCTTTGGGTCCGTGGCATGCCAAATCTTACGAAGGCGAAGTTGGGGCGTGATCCTCGACTCCCCCTTAAGCTCTAGCCATGCGCATGATACGTGAAGTGGAATCCACGTGAAGCAAGGCGAGGCCAGCCGATAGCATGCAAGAAGAAGGTTGAGAGGTGGAAAAGGATCTCCAAGCGAAGAAGATGTGCTTTTCTTGCGACATTTTTCTTCGCCTCCTCTCCATCCTTTTATAATCTCCCCGCGTAGGTCTTTGTGTTTGTACCTAGGAAGAATCGAAAAAGGTATAAGACAAAGAAAATTATTGAGCAATGTTGTACAAGCTCCTAGTAGATAGCATGAGTCACACAGATATCACGTGCAAGACAAAACAAAACCTTTTTATAGCCATTCAAAAAAAACCCTTCAAAAAAGGAAGGATAATGCACTTTACAATCTAGATTTTAGTGCTTACCCAAGAAGATGTGCTTCCGCGACGGACCCCAGATCTGCAACCACCAAAAAAAGAAAAGAAGATGTGCTTCCGCGACGGACCCCAGATCTGCAACCACCAAAAAAAGGAAAAACTTTTGTATTAGCTGCTTCAAAAACCACATGAAAAACCATATCTTGCTGCATGGATGTGATAAAGAGCACCACCTACCCAGATGGAGATGAAGGCGAAGGCGAGGGCCCCCTATGTCGGACGACTGTACTACTCGAGGTTTGGTTGAGATGAATTTGGAAAGTCGGGACGGGAGAAGAGGTGAGAAGAGTACTAGTAGGTGTAGTATGGGAGAAGGAAGAGACGAGAGATCTACGAGAGAAAACTGCCCATAGTAGCACTATAAAGGAATCCTAGGTGGCAATCAGAGTGTTCGATGCAACTATAAAGGAATCCGAGGTGGCAAATCAGAGTGTTCGATCGCATACACCATGGTCCCACGGTTAATGTAAAAGGGCGATCGTAACTTGTGTGCTATTTTGAAATTTCAAACATTATTTGGAGTAATAGGACTAGGGAGAATTAGGAATTGGCCCCAAAAAAAGTTTGTCCTACTCTATCCCAACTACCATCGTGTGGGCCCACCGTTAATTTTATCTAAATACTATATCCATGTGATGTCTTGTTTTGAAGAATTAATTGAAACAAATTTACGGTGTATTCGAATTTAACTTAGATTTTTGGTTTGTCGGTTAAAACATTTTTTAGGTATTTTAAATTGTGGGGCCCTCAACGTGCCTGAACCATGACCGTTGTTGTTGTTTTTAAATTGTGGGGCCCGCCGGGTGGCCATGCTCTCTCTCGTCTATAATTCGACGCTTCGCGACAAGGAACCGAAGCGTTCACGCGTTGCACGGCCGGCCGGCTCATCCAAAGACGGGTCTCGTAGAATCGTAATCATGATGATGTTGACATGCTCGAACACCGTGTACGATGAGGTGTACTTGTACATCGTGGGTCACGTATGGAGTCATTTCACATGCCTGCTCGATCGATCGAGAGAGAGAGAGAGAGAATAAGGTGAGTGTTCGATGCCAAATTTGTTTCAACGCAAGGCCAAAATTTGCCTCTTTACGTAACAAATCAAAATTTGAATTCGTTTGTTGAGCCACAATGCACAAACTAGCAATACAAAGTTCGATGCGATTCTTAGGGAGCCAAAGCATTCCAAATTTTAAATTTTTTTTGATAATATAACAACATTACGGAGAACAAAGTTGTTTTGCTAACGCCTGATTTTGGCTGATTTAATAGTATTCCGTGAGACACAACAAGTCGAAACAAGATGAAGCAAGAGCAAGCGAACATTGTCAAAAAGAGGAAGCAAGACCTAAGCTACGAAGGCAATCAGAAGCGCAAGAGCCGGAGCCTGGGAGCCCCAAAATCGAGCTTCTCCGGCTCCTAGCGACATGGCCCAATGTCGGTGAGAGGGAGAGGGAGGGAGAGAGAAAAGTGGCTCCTAGCTACGATGGGGGCAGGGAGGAGCCGGAGCCAAAGCTTCTTTTGCCAAACTTGTTGAGCCGAGTCGAGCGACGACTTCGAAAAATGCTCGACTTCGGGCGAGGAGGGGGAGGGCCCCGCCGACCTCCAAACTCCCATACTTTTATAATCTCCCGCGTAGGTCTTTGTGGTTGTACAAGCTATAGCATGAATCACACAAATATACAAGGCAAAACAAAACCTTTTAGAGCCACTAAAAAAACTTCAAAAAGAAGTGCATTTCGAGATCTCAGCGGTGTTTTCCCAAGAAGATGTGCTTCTTTTGCGACATTTTCTTCGGCCTCCTTCCCAACCCAACACTAGCTAAAACATGAGATCAGAGCGGCCGGGACTTCAGAGACCACATGAAGTCAAGATCTGAACGGCCGGGACTCGATCCAGATCTGCAACCACCAAAAAAAGAAAAAACTTCTGTATTTGCTGTTTCAAAAACCACATGAAAAACCATATCTAGCTGCATGGATGTGATAAAGAGCACCACCTGCCCGGGATGGAGACGAAGGCGAAGGCGAGGCAGACCCCCTGTGTCGGACCGCTCTGTACTCAGGTTTGGTTGAGATGAGTTTGGAAAGTCAGGACGGAGAAGAGGTGAGAAGAGTACTAAGTAGTACAGTAGGTGTAGTATGGGAGAAGGAAGAGACGACAGACTGCGAGAGAAAACTGCCCATAGCAATATTAGGAATCCGAGGTGGCAACTGTAGAGTGTTCGATGCAGACACCATGGTCCCACGGTTAATGTAAAAGGGCGACTATAACTTGTGTGCTATTTTGAAATTTCAAACATTGTTTGGAGTAATAGGAAGGACTATGGGAGAATTAGGAATTTGGCATTGAAATAAGTTTGTCTTAGGAATCTGGAACCATTTTTTTTTGAATTTGGGAATCTAGCCCCAAAACGAAAATTTGTTAGGAATCCGGCATTTCGTCACTTTTGGAAAATATGCATGGTTACGACTAACAAAACATCCAACTTTTCATCACGCATGTGATCGATAGATCGATCAATCCCAATTTAAAACTTGCTTATAGTGCCCACACAACACCACAAAAGAAACTTTCACACTCCTTGCGGATCCTACACTCCTCATTGCAGAAACATCCTCCACGCCTGAAATGAATACGCCCATCCGTGAATGGCGGCGCACCGCCGCCGCCCTCTGCACCGATGCCCGTCATGGCGAGGCACCGGTGGTGCCGAGGACGGTATTCTCTACTCCAATTTGGCGGTATATGTGCCGTCATCAAGTCGCCCTCAAGAAATCCCATGCATGTCGCCAGGCCGTTCAAATAGTTCCAGTTCTGCGCAGTTCAGCGTCGTCCGGCCAGCCATCGCCCGGTGGTAAGCCTTCGATCTCACGCAACACCCGCCGCGCATAGTCGTCGTTCGCGGCACCGGTGTTGGCCCCCAGAGCACAAGAGCAAGAACATACTTGGCGGTTTCATGCCCTCGACGGCCGGGCGCGCGGCTTGAGCGACGGCGTGGCGGTCGCGCGACGCCGGACGAAGACGGCATACATGCCGGCTTTGAAGCACGCCTCCGGGTTGCCAACGGCGGCGAGCTTGGTGATAAGATTCTCGCGATACTTGAGCGAGTAGTACGCATTCCTGACCCCCGCCGCCGCGGTCAAAACACCCGGTCCGGCGGGATGCTCTTGTCCCCACTCGGGTCGCCGCCGCGCCGCTTTCATCCGTGAGCAATTGGCCCGCAGATTGTGGAGGTCCTCCATGGGATTCGGCTGAGACCTTGGCGACACCAATCGCAATCTCTACAAGCATGTCACGGAAGGTTTTCCATGGCGCGGCGGCGCGGCTAGAGGTTTTTTTGGGGGCGCGCGCGTTAGCTACGCTTTGTGCGGCGAAGAGTTGGTTAGTAGCAATAAATGTTTTCAAACTGTTACATGTTTTCCCATGACAAGATGATCTCAAATCAAAATGTTGTAAGCTATAAAGTTTCATGGATATTTGAGAACTATCATTATGTTGGTGGTTTGTCTATCCGACGTCACTCAAAAAATTTAAATTTCAATTTCCAATTTTTTGAAATTGAGACCTATATATATAGTTTATCTTTACAAGATAATGTGAAACCAAAAAGTTTTCAACTAGAGAGTTTCACAACTTAGCAAGACCTAAAATTCTTATTTTGGTTGTTTCCCCATCCGACATAGTGCTAGTGACATTGTTCACGAATCTTAGAAATTTGTCTTCTACTTTCATAAACTCTATGACACATGTGTAAAATCTCGTGGGCGGTGTTACCGCGACATCATCATATGAATAAATGACCTACATAAAAGATGTACATCTTAAGAAGTTATACAAGTTTTGACCATAGATTAAAAAAAATTAGGGTTCTTGTTGGAAGCTCGAAGTGGCGGGGAGGTGAACAAAAGTTGGCGCCGGGCAGAATCGGTCGAGTGATCGGACATGACCCGTGGAGCCTGAACACGTCCCAAGGAAATGGGCGAGACGCCTTTTCTTCGAAAACTATATATCCCAATGCGCGTCTCTAAGCTAAGCTAAATGTTTTCAATCTGTTGCATGTTTTTCCATGACAAGATGATGCCAAATCAAAACGTTATAGACTACAAAGCTTCATGGATAATTGAGAGTTACAATCGTCATGTTGGTGGTTTGTCTATCCGAGGTCACTTAAAACATTTAAATTTCAATTTCCATTTTTTGAAATTGAGACCTAGATTTCCTTTACAAGGTAATGTCAAACCAAAAAAGTTTTCAACTAGAGAGTTTGAAACTTAGCAAGATCTACATTTTTTTTTTTGGTTGTTTCCCCATCCGACATAGTAGTGCTAGTGACATTGTTCACAAATCTTAGAAATCTCTCTCATAGTTTCATCAACTATATATGAGATATGTGTAAATCTTGTGAACAATGTTACCGCGACATCGTCGGATGAAGAAATGGCCAATATAAAAGGTGTACTACATCTTTAGAAGTTATACAACTTTTACGTGCTTGACTTCTTCTACGCTGAAATCATTGGATGAACCAAAAATGTTGTCGAAAGTTGTAATTTTGAAATTTAAATTTCAAATGTTCTCAATAAAACATGACAAAAGTAATAGCAAGAAGAATACAATATCTTGATATATACAAAGATTATTCTTTAAAAAATAGAAAGAAAAACTATCACATTTGGAGTTACTATGAGGGAGAAAGACTAGTTACAAGTTTTGGCCACAGTTAAAAAAGAAAAATCAGAGTTCTTGAGTCCGAAGGCCTCTACAAGCATGTCTCCATATGCGATCCGGCTCAACGATCCGTCAGCTCGGTTAGAGCCCAAAGAAATATCTTGCGGGTGAGTTAAACCCAGTCTGCGCGATCAGTAGAAGTGCGAGACGTGGGATTTTAAGGCATGTTTGGTGCCTCGGATATGCCCCGGCCGGGGCTCCGTCGTCGCGGTGTCCTGTGTTTGGGGGTGTTTAGTTTGTACTACAAGAACCCAAAAAGTGCTACAGTTCCTGTCACATCGAATCTCTTAACGCATTTTTAGAGCATTAAATGTAGGTAAATAAAAACTAATTGCACGCTTTTGGCTGAAAAGTACGAGACGAATCTTTTAAACCTAGTTAGTCCATGGTTGGATATTAACTACCAAATATAAAAGAAAAAAGTGCTACAAAGCCCAACCCAAAATATTTCACCAACTAAACACCCCCTTGGTTACCCGCTCTCGTCCCCCGAGCCGGGCTCCCCTTTCGTGCAAAAAGTGCTCCACGGCCGGGCTCGAGAGGAACGGCCCGAATCGGCGTTCCTCCCCGGCCGGGCTCGCTCCATGCTCCCTCGTGCGCTTGGCCGCCGGCGATTCGGCCGCCTGGAGATGACAACTCTCTAGAGTTTCCTCCTCCCTTCGCGCCAATCTCTGCCTATATATCCCCTCGGCGCTGAATGGTGAACAAGATGATTTTTTTGCAAGGTAATGAACAAACATGAAAGTGTAGGTTTCACATTACCTTGTTATGGTCCTCCCCCAAGCTAGCTCAAACTTGATGGATCGGGGTTGTACCCCCGTGCTTTCTTGGCCTTACCTGCATGGTTAGTGTATGATAGATTCACGAGTGGACTTACCATCCTTCATGATTTCCTCAGTTCCAAAACGTATGCAGGAGGGAGCAATTGAGCAAGCTTGGTGTTTTTTTTATTATCAAAGGAGGACAACTTCACCAACTTTTCATACTCAAACAAGGCTAAGATAAATATGTAAGGTAAGTCTAGCCTTGTTTTATCTCCTTCATAAAGTAGCTCTATTTATTTATGAAGTCAGCCCTGGGTTCATTAATCAAACTTCAACACCATATCAAAATTTGATTAAAGAAGGTCATTTTAACCCAAGCACCATGCTTGATTTAAAAGACCTATGTATGTACCACATGTGCCCATGTAAGTGCATCCAAACCCGATCATGTTTCATGAACAAAGGAAACAAGAATCTTTTATGGAGACAAAAGTAAGAAAAATGATTTGGTGAAGAATTACCTTTGCTTACCCGAGTGTGTATATGTAGCATCATTAAACTTTTGTGGCAATAGCTTGATTGTCCACCTCAAGCGGGCCACAAGGCTTGATTGATCATCATTCACAATTTATGATTGAATTGTGAGTGATGAGTGTAGTCGTTCCGTCATATAAGATGATCATGTTTTCTCTTGACGATGACTTTCTCTCCATCTGCATAGAGTTAGTGTGTATACATATATACTTATCTATGAGATAGTAGGGTGGGCTCGTGATGATATTTTTTTATATTGTTTTTTTTAACAAGGCAAGATTAACATCAAAAAAAAATTCTTCTTTTTTTTCGAGTTGATGTTGCTCCATGCCCTCAAGCATGATATGTCCTATGGTCTTCTTGATCTTAACCTTGAAATGGTTAGTGACAAGCATACCCAAGGTGCATACCAACTTGAAAACATGCCCTTGCTTTTATTAGTAGTTTTTTTTTAATATAAACCTATCATGAACAATGGTTACTACACATGCATATCATCATGAACATGTTCTAGTAGATCATTCCTTTAACCAATGCCTTCCCGGCAATGGCGCCGAGAAAGCTTGTTGGCGTTTCTTAACATAAACGAAAAGAGTTCATAAGCGCGCGGGAAATGCCGGCAGTAGCTTTCACCCGGAAGTATTCAGGGGTATCGTATTTCCACGGGGAAGGCATGGTGTAAAAGTCTCTAATATGAACATGGACAAGATAACACGACTATGCTATAGACCACAATCCATAATAGGGATAAATCAAATGGTATGATAACTTGACACACACACTTGAACCAATCTCAAAGGATAAAAAGAAAACATGCTAGGAGAAGGATATCCTATATAGCTTTATTAAGATAGCGGATATACATGCATGCCTTATACCGTCGAGAGATTCTAACTTCGAGATAACCTCAATTACTATTGGTTTACTTGAGGGCACCGGATAACGCTGGTCTACCAAGCGATGCCGGCCAATAGCCCTACTCGAAACACTGGCGTGGGGGAATACAAGGACCGGACAGGGGCTGTCACCACCTGCCGCCTACCCCGGGACCATACGCGTTCGGGGGCAAACGAAGGCAGCCTCTAGCATAAACACCACGTTTACGCTATGACTACTACTCTAGCGTTGATCGGGGTGACCCGCGTGCGAGCCCTCTACGAGCATCCGCCACAAGGGCGGACGACGAACCCGTAGTAAACCAACAAGCAACCAAGAATTATCTTAAGAGAGAACTCATTATGGTCTAATCATGTATGTATAATACATTTAGCATAAAGTTCTATTTGACAAGATCGCGACATGCAAACTATATGCTAGTTCATATGCTAAGATCATATCGCATGAATCGTGCTTTATTTAGCTATTGATAATAAGAACAAGAATAATGTGGAGAGCAAAGTATTGATCAACATAAGTAAAACTATATTAATCATACCAAGTACCTCCGGAAGATCTTGATCTTTTACATTGTGCCTAACTCCTAACTAATAAAAGGAAGAAGAGAAAGTGAAGAGAGACAAGCTCTTGTGTGTTGTGTGTGAGTGTGTGAGTTACAAGTGAGGAGTGCCTCTCTTTATATAGTGGAGAGGAGGAGGGGAATGGAGGGCTCTCCTTGCTTCGAGGTGTTCTTGGCGGGACGAAACCTTGCACCGCATGCAACCGCCGAGTGAAAACCGCTCCAAACCGCCCGAGAAAGGGGGCGGGACAGAGGGCGAAAATTTGCGTCGACCGCCGCGGTCGCCGGCCGCCCCCTCAGGGCTGGGCCTCCCGGCCCCGCCTTCTCCCCGTTGCGCGTTTTGTCCTTCAAATGTTGGGCCTATGATGGTGCATGGGCCAAATTGTCGCGGGGGTTTGGTCCTCTTGATTGATCCACTCCTTGGCGTCTTTTATTCAATACGCTTTCTAATTTATTTGGCGACTTTGTACCTGTTTCCACTCTTATACCCGCAAAACATAATTTCTACGAATACAAGTGGAACTAGGTTAGAAGTAAAGGTATATGTAACATAAGTTTGCCCCTTTCTCATGAATTGGATAAGGGTTGGCCGTATAATATACTCGATAATGACCGCCAACACTTATTGCCTGTGATGTTTTTTCATAAAATCCCGAGCACATGCCCTATATGCCCGTGATGTTTTTCCTATACTTTAAGCACATGCCTTAGGGCTGTGATCATTGTTCCTATAATCCGAGCACATGACCTAGCCAATGATGTTTCTACATGAACTCGAGCACAAATAAGCCATCTTTGTGTTATGTTTCCTACAATTTGTTTCTTTTGCAGCAATGGCATGGTATGTGGTTCATCATGGCGGGAACCTGAGTACTCAACCTAGAAAGGAGCACACGAGCAAGTATATAGGTTCCGTGGAAATTGCTACGGGAAATATAACACAAAAAAGTGGAGGCCGAAAGCAAGCTTTTGCGGTGGTCTTGGGTCTTGGACGGAGTGGATCCACCCCTTCTACTACCACTTGTTAATCCACACGTAAACCAACCTTGTTGGGAGATCGGGCACCGCTTTTACTAGTGCTCGTAGTAGTCCTAATTATTGTTGTAGTCATAGGGTTTTTAGTTTGGAAGCTATGGTAAAAGACTAGTTACTTTTATTGTGATCGGCTTGTAGCTTATGACAATTTGAATGTGATGCAACTAGCATGTATGCAGGCAACCAAACAACAACCATGCATGCACAAATTTAAATCTCACGCAAATGCACGGTACCAAACAACGACTCTAGCTAGCCTGGTTGGGTTCATGCAGTAAACCAAAACGTAGGGGCTGTTGCATGCATTTGGCATGGCCAAATTAACCTTGCCCGCTGAGCCATGCGAGCCGGTCCTCGGGATGCCACACGGGCAACCAAACACGCCCTTAATGATCGGGCCGGCCGGTGCACTCCGGCGCAATGGCGACATGACGCCGTTGCGGCGAAAAATTGGGGCGGCGCCTTTCCTACTGAGACTCATCTATACTTACACAAAGCGCGTCTATACACACCCTTACATGTGAATCCTTTGCGTATCCTACACACCTCGCTTGTAGAATGGGGCCCACGTGCGCCACCGTCCGTTCGTCCATCTTTGCTTTGCAGGCACGCGAAGTGATGTGCGCTGACCTGCACCGATCGTTCGGCCGGGCCGGTTCAGCCACCAGCCAAGAGTGCTTTTCTCTCACAAAAGCCACCCGGCCAGCAATTTTCTCACACAACAAATCGGCACCGGCCCGGTAGAGGCACCGGACCGGGCGACGAGAACGAAGGACGGACGCCCACTACTACGAGACTCCTTGTTCCCGGCCGACGTGTCAGAACTTGTTTCTTCCAAAGACTCGTTCACTAATTCTTATTTTAATTTGGTTGTTTCACCATCCGACATAGTGTTAGACATTGTTCACAAATCTTAGAGATGTCTCTCGTAGTTTCATATAAACTATATGTGGATGTCACTAGCACTATGTCGGATGGGGAAACAACAAAAATAAGAATTTTAGGTAATCGAGAGGGATTTCACCCTCGATCGTCTCTGGCCTGCCTTCATGAAGCTGAAGGAGCTGGCGGACGGCCATGGTCTTCTTCCAAGGGTGGATCGACCTCTGGATGAAAAGATCAACCACTACGCCCCCAAGGTGGAAGAGTTGGCGGGATCGCCTCAAGGCCTTGGCCAAGAAGGAAGATGCCGGCGAGGGAGGAGGAGGAGGAGGAGGGCGAGGAGGACTAGGCCGGCGGCCTTCCTCCTTTTTATCATTTTTAATATATGTTCTATTTTTTTTTTTTTTTGTATATTAATAAATTATATATTATTGCTGTGTGTTGCTCCCTCTGTCCCTGAATCACATTTAAGTTTCAGTTCAAAGAGCGATTAAAATTAAATAGCTCTTAAATTTGATTTGAATCTTAACTTGTTCAATGTAAAATTTGTCAAAACAAACAATTAACGTCGGTTGTGCTTTGGAAAATACGATCGCCGTTGAGTGCCGAGGGAGACGGCCATTGGGCGCAGCGGTCGCCCGTGACGTTTTCCGAGCAACCGTCTTTTTAAACGCCACATTTATACCCCCCCCCACCCCCTCCCGTTATCCAACACTAACTTCTCTTTAGTGCCCCTCTCACGGAAAGCCGGACTCGCCACCCACGATCGTCGACATGGCCACCACCGGGAGGAGATGAAGTTCGCCGTGGAGCGCCTCCGCCGCCCTCACCTGGCGAACGGCCTTGGCCGACGATGTTGGCTTTGCCAAAGGTGAATCGCCCCTCGAGGAGAGGGCCAACTTCTACGCCCTCTAGATCGAATCTGCGGCGATACCCTCCCGAGGGATACCTGCCAAACCGGAGGAGGCGGCCGGAAGCCGGCCAAGCGGGCGGCCGTTGACATTTCTTAAGCGCAATTACTAGAAACAGGTTTAGAACCCATCCACGGCAACGGCGCCGAAAATGCTTGTTGGCGTTTCTTAACGTTATTACTATGAATAGATTTTAAACCTATCCCGGCAATGGCGCCGAAATGCTTGTTGGCATTTCTTAGCACAATCACTAAGAATAGATATTATGATTAATGATAACGTCAAGAGAACGTCGGGTGATAGATGAATTGAATATTGCAAGGGTCAACCCGCAAGCGCCGCGGATCTATCATCGTAGCATTTCACCCGGTGAGTAATCGGGTATCGTTCATTTATATTTTCCCATGGGAAGGCAGGTTTAGATTTAATATGATGATGATATAGCCCACAATGTATGTATGGATAGCCACTAATCATATACGAGGGGTAAGTGATAATAATATTGGAGATAGTGGTGACACACACACTTCTTGAGCACTAGAAGGAATAAATAGAAAATAACATAAAAAAGGAAAATCTATGTTGAGTTGGCTATTCTAATATCGCCAATGCGTTAGACTATAGTCTACATACGTCATTCATGGTTCCACAAGAGAGATGGGCTAAAGTGATGAGGAGATGCCCGCGGTGGTATCCGCCCGACCCGGTTGCACTGATAAGACTCCAACCCAACACCCTGGACGTGGAGGAGTGCAAAGGATGGACAGAGTTGTCACACCTCTGCCGCCTACCTCACTACCGTGGGATGCCGGCATTTCCCAGATGATTCCCTATAGACCTAAGCACCATGCTTACATTTATAGAGAACTACCTAAACTCCCCGCGGTACCCCGACCCTACGGATCGACAGGAAAGAGTAAAGGTAAACCCGAAGGTACACGAGACCATCACTCGAACTTAGTTCTACTACGTTCCAAGAATAAAATATGATTCAATTAGCCTAAAGTTAGTCATGTTAATTATCACATCATACTAACTATACTCTAGTTGCCATAATATGAATATAACATGAGGATAACTATACTCTAGTTCATATGCATTGCGATATAAATAATGAGACTTGAATAAAGGAAAGAACTTCATAGTAAATTACCAAAAGATCCTTCCAAGGAGACAAGCCCTCCTTGAAGCTCCGCCTAACTCAAATACTAACACTAAACTAATGAAGAGGAGAGAGTGGTGCTCAAGGTGAGGATGTAACAATGTGTAGTGTGTTGTGTTGTGTGTGTGTGTGTGTAAGTGAGGAGTGCCTCTCTTTATATAGTGGAGAGGAGGAGGGAATGGAGGGCTCTCCTTGCTTCGAGCTCTTCTTGGCGGGAACGAAAGTTTGCACTACATGCAACCGTCGCTTGAAGTTCGCACCAAACCGCCCGAGAGAAGGGCGGGAAGTTTGGCCGATGTTGCATTTCTTAAGCGCAATCACTAGAAACGGGGTTTAGAACCCATCTCTAATAACGGCGCCGAAATGCGCCGTTGAAGCATTCCCAAGTGAAACCACCGTGTCGGTGATCTGAGCGGGATTATCAACGGTGATAGATCTTGCCAAACAAGATATTCATCCGCAAGCGCCGCGGATCTATCATTGTAGCATTTCACCCGGAAGTATTCAGGGTATCGTTATTTATATTTTTCCCAAAGGAAGGCATGGTGTAAAAGTCTCTAATTCGGACATGGTCAAGATAACACGAATGTATAATAGACCAATGTTCATAATAGGGATAAAATAAGATAGGTAATAGCATAACTTGACACACACACTCGAGCCAATCTCAAGGATAAATATAAAAGAATGAATAAAAGAATAAATCTAATATGGAGCAGGCATATCCTAGATAGTCATGTCAAGATAGCAGATACACACATGTTCAAGCTGTTAGAGATTCTAGTTCAAGAAAGCCAAGGTCTCGTCGAATTACTTCGGGCACCGGCAATCGCCCAAATGGGATGGAGACCGGCATTTAGCACTGCGCCACACCCGAACGTGGGGGGATTACAAGGGACGGACAAGGCTGTCACAACCCAGCCGCCTACCCCCTCAACCGTGGGATGCGCCACAAAAGATAGAAAACCCTTAGTCTAGACACCACGTCTACACTAGTGATTATTACTCTGGCGTGTATACAAGGCTTACCCGTCCCCGGGGTCCTTCTACCAGAGCACCGCCCCGAAGGAACGGCTATCAATCCCGCAACCCGACATCAACCAAGTCTAACTCTAGGTAGAACTCATCATAGCAATCTAGCTCTTTGGTCTAAACATGTATGTATGATAGATTAAGCACGATGTTCCATAAGACAAGATTATGATATAGAAACTATATACTAGTTCATTAATCAAGATTATGTCATAAGGACTTTGCTCTAATTCAAGAACATGACTATATTGATAAGTAGAGAACAAGAACAAGATGAAGAACTCTAAATTGATCATACCGAATAGCTCCAAAATGTCTTGCTCTCCTTTATTAATCCTTGCCAAACTCCTCCTAAATACAAACTAAGAAGAAGAAGAAAAAGAAGAGGAAGAAAGAAGAAAGAAGAAGAAAGGAGAAGAAAGGGAGAGGAAGAAGAAGAAGAAGAAGAAGAAGAGAGAGGCTACATTGTGTGGTGTGTGTTGAATGAGGGGGTGAGGGCCTCCTTTTATAGGTAGAGGAGAGGGGGCTCTTTGGAAAATGTCCCTCCCCACATGGAAAGAACCAAACCGACCTTGGAACACCTTCCTAATCAGCCCAAACCGACCAACCAACATCGGCAACACACTTTTTGGAAGGTAATGCACCGCCTCAAGAAAGTCGGGCCCGGTTGGCGGCCGCCGGGTGCGCGGCGCACCACTTGGTGCGCCCGCACCAATATGTGGGCCGTTTGGCCTGAACTTTTGCAGGAGTGCGTGGGCCTCGGAGTAAGCTTCGTTTTGACTGGTGGATCAACAAATCCGATTTCGTGTGAGAAAGTTATGCCCAAAACATTGAACCCATGTCCTGCGGCCCGGTATGATTTCATGTTGGATTTGGGCCTCGACTTCTTGGGCTTGTTTTATGGATTTCACCGCCGGCCACTTGCTCGGTTTGGTTTGCATCGTGTTAGGCTCATTTCCATTGGGGTGAAAGATGTTACAAATGCACGCTTTCCCGGATGGCGCCTTTTGGTACATTTTCCACTTGCTTTGTATATACCCGCAAAGTATATTTTGGCACTACAAGTGGAATTATGTCAATAATAAATGTATATGTGTGTAGTAAGGTATAGTTTCACCCCCTTATCGGTAGAATGTTGATGTTGAAAATGTGTCGTTAGTGACCGTCAACAAACTCCCCAAGCTTACCCTTTGCGCGTCCTCGAGCAAAAAAAGATAAGTACTTGGTTGTTGATCGGGAGTTGCTACTATGCCGATTATGTTTTTCAAGTGCCGGGGTTATAATAAGATTTTCTACTAGAGTTTGAATAAAATGGCACATCTTTTTCTCACCCTTTATTACCTTTCATCGTAGCGGGGCTTTTTAGCTTTTCTCAAAAGTCTTGGGCGGTTGCGGATAGAACGGTTATAAACGAAATACTTTTCATTCATCCTTTTGATCAACTTTCTCATCCGGGATTTTTTTTTAAGTTCTATTTTGTTTTTTTTTTTCGAGAAAGTATGGGCTTTATTGCTATATATATTTTTTTTTATAATTTTTTTTTTTTGGAGAGGTGGGCTCTGCTCGCCCTAGACTTTTGTCTTTTATTTCCTCTCTCTCTCTTTTTTTAGAGATGTGGGCTCTACTCGCCCTCGGACACATGTCCATTTTCATCTCTTTTTTTTTCTTTTTTTTTAGCATAGCCCATATCATTTCTATTGTTTTTCAAATTAGATTCCCGGATGTCAAGTTTCTCTTTTTTGGACAAAATCATAGCAAATCCATTTGTACCATATCATACTTGGCAACAACTTAGACTAGATAGAGCCTATGCAACCCACATGAATCGGGTTTTTTTTTGGATGAGTTTTTAGACTTAGCCACTAAACCCAAACTTTAGAGAAATTCGAATTATAAACTAGGCACAGAGGCAAAACATAAGACAGAGCAACTATTCATCATTTCAACAGGGGTAGAACTAAACATTTCTACAACACATATATATGGAGTGGAAAAAAGTCTCCTCTCTCTCTCTTTCTTCTTCCCTCTTTTTTTATTATCATTATTATTTTTTTCTCATACCTCATCATTCATATAAGATAAGGAAATAACCGAATGGAATGTGAGATACGAGTTACCTTTGTGGGAGTCCTCCCCAAGCTAGCTTTTGACTTACCTTCGGTTTATGAACGTTGCTAGCTTGTGAATGCTATGAATAGATCTTTGATTAACGTCGTCTTTTGAGCGTGCCAGGGAGACTCCCCCAAGCTTGTCTTGTGATGATCTTGGAAGAAGCGGGACAACCATTCTTGGGGTTTCAAAGGTTTTTTTTTTATAGATTTTATATAATAATTTTTTTTTTGTTAATTTTGATAATAAAATATTTTATAAAACATTTTTTTTAAAAAAATATACCCCATTTTTTTTTTTTTGAAATATACCCCATTTTTTTTTTTTTGAAATATACCCCATTTTTTTCTTTTTTGAAATATACCCCTTTTTTTTTAAATATTTACTTATATATTTTTTGTGTAGTAAATATTTTTGTTTATTTTGATAATTAAATATTTTATAAAACACCTTTTTTTGAAGGTAATGGGCCAGGAGGATGAGAGTGTAAGGTTCGCATTACCATGTTTTTGGTCCTCCCCAAGCTAGCTCAATGCTCATCGGATAGGGGTTTTACCCCGTGCTTTTGGTCTTTTTCCAAACATGGTTAGTATATGGTAGATTCACGAGTGGACTTACCATCCTCCGTGATTACCAAAAATTCAAAGCATATGCGGGGAAGGAGCATTTCGAGCAAGCTAGGTGTTCAAGAGATTTTTTTTTTTTTTGAAATTTATTATAAAAGGGAGGACAAAAAGCTTCACCAAAACTTTTTCAAACTCAAACAAGGCTAAGATAAAGATGCAATATAAGTCTAGCCTTGTTTTATCTCCATGATGAAATAATTTTTTTTATATATATATATTTATATATGCGGTAAGTATGAGTAAAAAGAATTGGTGAATTATTACCTTTGTACTGAGTGTGTGTACCAACCACGCATGAAGGCAAGATGTTAAAAACTCCCGCGGTGGTAGCTTGATGATCCATCTCGGGCGGTGTGCAACATTTCTTAGCATCAAAACCTATGTGCCTAGCCATTTCTTGCCATGTGTAATAGTGATATTTACCAAAAAAGTCCGAAACTAACACCACGATCATGAACTTCCAAAGATCCTAGAAATTGGATGGTGAGGAGGCGAGAGCCCGGCTCATCGGGGAGCAATCTCGGACCATCCGACGCTTTTCCAAATGATGGGGAATTCGATATCCATACCTAGTTTTTCGAGGGGCGTCGTTGGGGAAGCGAGGAGCGGGGCGAAGTCTCGGTTCTTGAGGATGTTGTAGGCTTGCATCTCCGTTCTCCTTCCAGGTCGAGGTGCGGTGCATCGGCTTCCTCGATCGTCATCCCCGTGGGTGTTTGTTCTTGCTCTTGCTCTTGCGAAGGTGTGTCTTCTTCATATGCTTCGGTGTTGTCGAAGTGTGTACTCGAACTTCCTTGGGAGAGCCTCGCGCTTCTTCTCACGCCCTTCTTGATCGCGCTTGCCGCTTTTCACGAACATGTTAGCGAACAAAAGGCGAACGGAATGGAAACAAGTGCTTACTCTTGGAGAGAACTTGGAAGAGAGAGCTTGTGAGAGAGAATGTGCTGGTGTTCTTGCACTAGAGCTTGGAAATGCTTTGTGGAGTGCAAGGAGTGAGCAAGTAGCAAAATGAGAGAGTGAGGGAGTGAGAATGAGAGGGGTGGAGAGTTCTCCGGCCACCTCACGAATTTATAGCTCGATGCACCCCGACACTTTCGGATGAGGACAACGGCTAGCGCTTCGTGACCGTTTGGCCCGTGGCGAGGAGGTCTTTGCCGGGGCGGCCGGCCCAATGCGCCGTCGGCCCCACCACCTTTCTCTCGTCGCCCTGCTTTGGCGGTGCGTTCAAGCGGTCGAATCCGACCGTTGTGCGATGGTGCACGGTCGGGTTCGGCCCGAAACCTTGTTTTTCATTTTCTCTCATTTTATAATTTTTTTTTTTAAATAAAGTTTTATTCGAGTATGAAATCTTATCAATCTATTTTTATTTATATTATTATATTTTAATTGACATGGAAAATATGGCAATGGGATTAAAATATAAAAAGGAATTCTTTTTAATATTAAAGAATAAAAGGAAATGAATTAATTAAAGAGGTTTTGAATTCAAATAATTTAATATGAGGAAAATAAATTTATAGAAGGAAAATATTTATTTCTTACCTTTAGTGAAGCTTACCTTTAGGCACCTTCACACGCCATGCCTTCTTCGTATTTTTGGATGGTGACGTGGTAGGCGTATCTTCCTTCAAGGTAGGCTTGTGTTTGACGTAGACCATGGAACATTGTTCGGGCTTGGGGGCGGAAGTTGAAGATTTCCTCCTTTCCATTGATGTTAAAGCGATTTCTCCGTGGCCGACATCAATGTGTGCCCCATTTGTGCTTTCGAGGAACGGCCGTCCCAAGATCGAGGTGTTTCCTTGGTGGTTTCCATTTCTAGCACCACAAAGTCAACGGGCACGGTGATCTCTCGATTCTAACAGGCACATCTTACGCTACTCCGGCGTGACGGATTTGTGGAGTCGGCCGGTTGGAGCAACATGCTTGTTGGTGCCAAGTTGGTGAAGTTCATCTTGTCAAACACGGCTTTGGACATGACACCGGCGCTCGCCCCGTGTCGCATAGGGCATGCTCAATCCTTTGAGTCCCTATTGAACGGTGATGGTGGGACATCCACGGGTCTTTCTTCTTCTCCTGAGCTTGTTTTTAGTATAGGCTGCGCTACATGCTTCGTCGGTTTACCACCTCGGTGGTTGGTAGGGGCAGCTTATTGTTGATGATGGCTTTGACAAATTTGGCGTAAGATGGCATGTGGAGTACATCCATTAGTGGTATATCCACATGTATCTTACGGATCATCTCAACAAACCGGGCAAATTGTTCATCCACGGTTGATTTTCTCTTCCGGGAAGGAAAGGGCATGAAGTTTGTGTCTCCAAAAGTTTGAGGTGTAACCCTTTCCTCTGCCGGGTTCTTCTTCGATTGGTGGAGCGTCTGTGTTGTCTTGTCGTGGTTCTTTGGAATTGCTTGAGAATTTTTCTGCTGCATGTTTAGGATATGGTGGATCACGAGTAGACTTACCGCTCCTCGTGGCCCTTTGCATTAACCTTTTCCATAGGTTGACTAGGGATTTTTCCATCTTGATTAATAGGAATATAATTCGCTAAATGTGACAATTGTTTTTCAACCTTTTTATTTAAGCTCAATTGATTAATTACAGCGAGAAGATAAGTTCTCAAGTTTGGTGTTTATGTCTTCAAGCATTTTATCATTAGACAATATCTTTTTATTAAGACTTTCATTAATTTTAGCTTGACCATAAACTAAATCTTTCAAGGAGGGTTGATTGGAATTGAAATTGGAATTGTAACGAGAATTGTAAATGTTACCTCCTTGTGGGCGATTGATTGTTCCACCCATTGTTATTACCGGGCCGAAATCCGTTGTTGGCGAAGGCTACATCTTCTCGAGTTTCGGGACAAGAGCTTCCCGAATGTCCAACCTCTCCACGGACTTCACATGTCATATGTGAGTCCATGGGGAGTGTAGCACTTTGCTTGACGGAGCTTGGTCGTCCAGTCTTTTCATCGGGGAGATCGATCTTTGCGGTCGGCGGATCTCTCCCTTTACGTGTGCATACCTTTTTGTGTTTTTCGAGGGGCCCGTTCTTCTCCCCAACCTTGGTTCTCGATCATCTTCTCGATGAGTGCTTCTTCTTTCTCAACGGTGAGGGATAAGAACGCCCCTCCAAAGCGGCATCTATGTGGCCCTTCGACATGGTCGTAAGACCATTGTAGAAGTTCTCGAAGGACGAGCCACTTCTCCATGCCATGATGTGGGCGGCGAGGATGTACTCTTGCGACCTCTCCCACGCCTGCGGTATGGGTTCCATTGCTGTCTGGCGAAAGTTGGAAATTCTTGCCCTTGAGGGGCATTGGTTTTGCCCATTGGGAAGAACCTTTGCGAGGAATGCGGTGGAGCATTTACTCCAAGTCTTGATAGCCTCCTTGTCCTTGTAGAACCATTGCTTCGCCTTCCCCACAAGGGAGAAGGGAAACAAGCGGAGCCCCGATTGCATCGGCTCAACGTCCTTGATGATGATTGTGTCGCACAACTCCATGAAGTTACGGAGATGAGCATTTGCGTCCTCGCTTGGCGGTCCACAGAATGGACTTGCTTGTACCATCGTGATGAGGCCAGTCCTTAACTCAAAGTTCTTGTCGCCCAAGTTGACACGGGGGGCCAAGCGGGACATTGCCCACGATCGGGACGAGTAGTCACGCGGTCTTGGTGGCCATGAGTGTTGATGAAGATGGTACTTGGATGGCGGGTGCAACCTCCTCGGGAGTGATGACGGGGAAGAGTGGCTTGAGCTCGACTCATTCCCGGCGGCCTCTGCGGATCGTCGACGAAGTTTTCGGCAGGTTGCAACCCGATCATACACTATCCTCCCTGTTCATCCACAACGGGGAAGAAAACAAAAAGAGTTACCCCTGCAAAGATTAGGGCTATCATTCATACATGTGGTTATGATCATCTTTATTAATATTTTTTTCTTTTAACCTTGCCTTCCCGAAGCGGCGCCAAAAATGCTTGTTGACATTTCTTAGCGCAATTACTAGAAACAGGTTTAGAACCCATCCCGACAACGGCGCCGGAAATGCTTGTTGGCGTTTCTTAACGTTATTACTACGAATAGATTTTAAACCTATCCCCAAGAATGGCGCCAGAAATGCTTGTTGGCATTTCTTAGCACAATCACTAAGAATAGATATTATGATTAATGATAACGTCAAGAGAACGTCGGGTGATAGATGAATTGAATATTGCAAGGGTCAACCCCGCAGCGCCGCGGATCTATCATCGTAGCATTTCACCCGGTGAATCGGGTAATCATTTATCGTTCCCCATGGGAACTAGAAGTGAACTAGAAGGGATCAATGTATGTATGGATCCACTAAGAGATGAGGTAGAATAATATTTTTGTAGGTAGAGAGGGGTTCTCTAAGGTTTTCTCAAGATTACTAAATACCAAGGTTCTATGGCTTACTAAACCCTAATATCTTACGTTAGACTATAGTCTAACCTTTCATGATTCTCGAAAAGAGATGGGCTAAATGGTAATGCCGGGGGTCGGGCCGCCTAAAGCTCTACGAAAACACCAACACGTGCGTGGTGGACTACAAAGGCACAGGTCGGAGTTGTCACACCTGGCTACCACAACTATTCCGTAGCATTGGGGCGCAATCTCGGGTAAACTCTAGCCCGGACACCATGTCTACACTAAACCCCTAAGGTACCCCGAAACTAGTTTCACGTGAAAACTAGAGCCTTGGCACACGAACGGAGATCCGAAAGTAAAATAAAGTAAGGACTAAATTTAGTAAAATAATAATCAAGAAATTACCATAAGATCACTATATTACTCACAAATGAAGTATAACATGAGGGTACAAGGTTGAGAAGGATCAGACAAACCCGGAGACTTCCTCTTCACTCTTCCCTCTCCTCTCTTCCTCTTTTCTAATCTATACAACTAGGTGAAGAACACCTAGAAATACACCACTAAATTGTGTAGAGTGTGGAAGTGAAGAACTAATGTCAATGTGTAGTGTGTTTGTCTTTTACAAGTGAGGGGATGCCTCTCTTTATATAGTGGAGAGGAGAAGTGAATGGAGGGCTCTCCTTGCTTCGAGGTCTTCTTGGCGGGAACGAAACTTTGCACAACATGCAACCGCCGCTTGAAGACCGGTCCAAACCGCCAGAGAAAGGGCGGCAAATTTTGGCGAAAATTTGCGCCGGCCACCTCCCTGCGCCGGCCGGCCTGGGCTGGCCTCCCGGCTCCGACCTTCTCTGTCGGCGTTTTTGTCCTTGTATGTTGGGCCTATGGTGGTGCATGGGCCGGTTTGTGCTGCGAGGGTTTGGTCCCCTTGCTCAATCCACTCCTTGGCGTCTTTTTATTCAAATGCGCTTTCTAATTTATTTGGCAACTTTGTACTGTTTCCACTTTTATACACGCAAGACATAGTTTCTAGAATACAAGTGGAACTAGGTTAGAAATAAAGGTATATGCATCATAAGTTTGCCCCTTTCTCATGAATTGGATATAAGTTGGCGGTATAATATACTCAATAATGATCGCCAACAAGAACGCCAAGGCCAAGAAGGCAGCCTATGTTCTCTTCTTTTTTTTTTTTCCAAATGTTGTGCTTTTGAAATGTGTTAATTTATCTATTGTCCGATTTGTGTGGATGTGTAAAAGATACAATGATGCGTGTGTGGTTAATTTGCTAAGGAATCTCACAGGGTTGTTGGTTAATCGATTGCATGGCAATCTCTTTATATTTCGTTAATTTGGGTTATCTTTCAGTTTCCTTGTATCGGTTTAATTAATATGATGCGTGTCAATCTTTTTCTATCATTTGGCGTTCTCTTGTTCCCTCGTCTTAGAAACCGCGCCAACGTGAATCACCCCCGAGGAAGCGAGGAGAAGTCCATCATGGCGGCGGTTCTCTTCTTTTTTCTTATGGAGATGATGTCTCTAGCGGCGGGTGTAGGGCGAACATCCGTGATCCCGGAACCTAGCATTCCTATATCTATGCCATTAATTTGGGTTATCTTGTTTCCTTGATGAATTAATATGATGGGTTTGAATGGGCTCCGCCCTCGCATAGAAACGCACCCGCGGTGAATCTTCGGCGAAGTCCATCATGGCGCGGCGTTGAGATGATGTCTCTAGCGGCGGGGGCCGAACACCGTGATCCCCGGCGGAGCCCGGGCTGCTCGGACACTCTCCGGCGGGCCCGAGGACAGGCCGGTTAGTTCATGGGCGGGATATGGAGGCATCGGGAGTGCGGCGTAAACGGTTTTCAAAACTTCGGTCGAGGCGGGGGGACGGGTCGCGAGAGGGGTTGTTGCCATCATGGTGAACGCTAGCTCGAGCAGCGGCGGGCCGGCGTGTGAACCGGCGGACACGGCGGCGTTCAAAGGTGACCTCAGCGGCACGAGAAATAGCGCGCCTTCAAGCCGACGAGCCTCGGGTGGCAAGGTAAGAAAGAAGGGAGAGAGTTCAGCCCGAGAGGCGGCTAACTATAGCCATATGCCGGCCGGGTGCTCGCGGCGACCATGGGCTGCGTGGCGCCGTGGCAAGAATTAATGGTAGACACTGAAACGCAGTGAGCATTATAACACACGGATTATATTACAACTAATTAAAACATCTCGGTCTTCGTTCCATCCGGATCTATGTTTCTTGAACATCACTTTGCTAGGTAAGGATTGAACATATGCACACCATATATGCATCACCTACGACGCGTGCACACTTCCAAAATCTACCAAAAGTTGTTATATCTAGCTAGGCGTCACCGCAAGCGTGAGCAACTCCCCGCATTGGAAGAACGAAGTACACTCATGCCCACAAGCCATCAACGAAGAACAAAGTAGACTCGTCGCTGATCACGCCTTTGCTTTCGCTGCGATACACTCCCCCACGGTTGACTTCCACGTTCCGACTCGACCATCCGGCAATGTCGCCACAGCCCGGCGACGCTTACATCGAAGATGCCCGTGTTGGCGAGGCACCCGGCGGTTGGGCGAGCGAGGAGACGACGGAGAAACCGAAAACCCGCTGATCTGGCGCCGCCATCATCGGCTCGTCGCTCAACACCGCTATTGCTGTGCGCGCGGAGGTGTGCCGCGATTCTCGGTGCCCCATGTCGCCATTACGGCGTCGCCGCCGATCCCCCGCAACACCTTTCGTGCGGTGTCGTCGTCATCGGCGGCGTGTTTCATCCCAGAAACAAGGGCGTGTATGCGCGGCGAGTTCATGCCCGCATCGGGCGTCGCGCGCGGCATGTCGGCGAGGTGCGGCGGTGCCGCGGCCATCGGCGAGGCGGCGAGGCGTGCCTGCTCGAAGCATGCCTCGGGTTGCCGGCGATGGCGAGATTGGTGGCGAGGGCGCCATTCCCTGATACGTTGGAAAACTCGCTCGGTGGGATGCTCCGTCCCACCATGGCGTCGCCACACACCTCTCGCCATCTGCTACGGTGCGGCGCGAATGGTGAGGTCGTCCATGGGATCCTCGCCTCCTTGGCGGCGGATGGCAACCAATGCAAGCATCTCCGGCGGAAGCCGCGCATGGTGCGCGGGCGAGGACGGCGCCGGGCGCCCGGCGGCGGTGGTATGTGGATGGCGGCGCGTGAAGCTAAGCTTATAGCGGCGGCGGCGGCGGCGGCGATGATAGATGTAGCCGGGGCGCGGAAGTGAGTTCGCGCTCAATTTAGCGCATCTGGAGAGGTGGCGGACGGCGTCGTAGAGTAGACTTCGGCCGCGGCGATCGCCTTATTACTCACGCGCGCTTTTTAGTATCGCGTGTCTCGTAGAAGTAGTTGCGAACCCACGCGGTCGGCAAGCGTGGAGCACTCCCTCCGTCCAACCAAAAAAAAAACGCAATTCTTTGACCTTTCAAAATCTAATTTGACCATTCGTTTTTATTTGAATAATGTATATAAATATTATCAATTTTGTTATGACTTATTAGATCATTAAAGATATTATAACAATAGCTAATTTATTTTGGAATTTACACAAATATGTTGAGCAAGGCGAATAGTCAAATTAGATTTTGAAAAGGTCAAAAAAATTACGTTTTTTTGTTTGATGAACGGAGGGAGTATCACTCACGCCTTTACACAACGGGTCAACGGATGACATCCCTATTAAGCACGTGGATCCACTCCACTTAGTTGACTTTTCACAGTGCGAGAATCTTGACACCAAGCATTGCATTGCATGCGTTGTGATATTCGCAAATTACCACAATAATAACATTGCATCGGGCATTACATGTTTATAGCATACATCGAGAACACATCCAATGACAACACGGACAAGAGACGAGAATAATAAACATGTTTGTCTTCCTCATCAAGTCCTCCGGCATACGCTCCAAGTTTTTCTTCTTGGTGTCACCACTTGGACCGCCCACTAAAGCTTCTTCTTCATCCAAAGACCAGCTCCTCTTTCCAATTCGAAGGGCGAACAACTATGATGCCAAGATCCTTCAAGACCTCAAAGTATTCCTTTTCAAATCGGTAGTAATGACACTCTTTGCTTATTAGGGTGCTTGAAAAACAGGCACACAAATTAGTGCAAAACTAGGGGCGGGGAGGCCCGACAACACGTCAACACTACGAGCGAAATACTCACCCCATTTCCTAGCACACTTGAAGTAGAGTCGGCCGCGGTTATCACCATCCTTCTTGGTCAGCGCCTCCACCACCCGAAGCAAGACCGCCCATCCGACAAGCGATGGCCGGGAACCCGCCGAGCTCACCAACTGGATCCCATTGAAGCCTATTCCTCGCCCGTCCACCTCCGGGCGACTCCGCCAAAGGAGACCGAGACATCGGGCCGGAGCTCAGTGGGAGAAGGGATGGAAGAGAGCGAGAGATGGAATGAATCGCGAGAGGCGAAATAGATCTGGGAGGGAGAGCAAATGCGGGTAGTAGATCCCGACAGGGCGGCCCCTCCACGGGTGTGCACTATGACCCTAACAGGGCGGCCCCACCACGCGCGCCGGTGCGGCTGAAGTGGCTTCTCTTTCACGTAAAATAATACTATTCAATCGACCAAAATCAGTAGAACGACTTATTATACTCCCTCAGGGATGGTATTAGAAGTCGTTTTTGGACAAGGTTTGGGTCAAACATCGGGAATATAAAATCATCAATAACTTTTAAGTTGTTGAGTTTGTAAATGTAAAAATTATATGAGTAGATTTGTCTTAAAAATACTTTGATAAAAGTATACATATATATCACATCTCCATAAATATTTTTATAATAATAAGCGATCAAAGTTATATTTTGGAGACCGTGTCATTTGTCCTAAAAAAAAAGACTATCCGCACTCATATTACTCTATTTACTCCTTCTATACTAGTCATCAAGATTCCCTCCTTTACAAGTACTATCTTCCACTCACTCATCCTTCTTTATATCTCTACTCTATACCAACTACCAACCCATTTATAATTTTATTTAAATATATTCATGTGTGATCTTGTTTTGAAGAATTTATTGAAACGAATTTAATGGTGTAATCGAATTTAATTTGGGTTTTTAGTTTATGAGATATACTTTTTAGTTACTTAAAATCATGGGGCCCATTGTCTCTCCTGTTCTCTCTCACTTTTCCAAGAGGTGGGACCGTGAATGGCTCCTCCATGCGCCTCTACCACCGCTCGATATCAACCGAGGTGCATCAACTTTTTTAGCGTGGCTCTTTTTAGGTACCCGCTGCGGCAATTTTTTCTCTATGTACGTAGTACTCGAGGAAGCTTTAACGTCTGCCAAGCGGATAGTCTAATACCATCCCGAGGGAAATACGTTTACTTGTGGCCGCCCAATTTTTTCGCTCACGATTTTTTTCGCGCCGAGCCTTTACAAAACTCAAAAATTTTACCCGCCTCGTCACGGGCGGGCGATTCATTTCGATCGGGGTGTTTGGTTCCTAGCCACACTCCTCACGGGCGACTCTAGGGTTTCGGCCGCCTCATCGACTCACTCCACCGCATCCGCCCATTCAAGCCGGCCATTCCGCCCGGCGACCTCCTTCTCCGATTCTTCCTCCACCAGCCCATCCATTCTAGGGTTTGATATCTAGCCCATCAATCTTGTGCACGTGCCTCTTTATTCTTGAACTACGATTTGTTAGATTCCACTATTCTGAACTACCTTTTTTTTTTTTTTTTCGTGATACGTTGCCTCACGAAGCATGTTAAACTTGTGTTTAATATATAGTATTACGTGCGTGAGAGAGAATAAGCTGAAACAAGATGAAGCAAGCACAAGCGAACAGTCGACTAGTCCTCACATACTTGTCTATTACGTCTGCGAGTGAACTATAATTTTATCCTCATAATATGGATATAATTGAGTTGTACATCTTGAACTTGACACCTCACCGCAACCAGGGCTGATGCTACTATATATAACTACAATGTTGTTGTTATCCATCCTTTGCTTTGCTTATTTTCTTTATAGATGAATATGCGTGCTCAAGTAAACACGATCGCCCTATAGAGTACTACGGGTATCTTGTCATACAAAAATGTGCATATTAAATGAACCGCCACGAAACTATAGTTTCTTTATACTCCACTATTCTGAACTACCTTTTTTTTTTTTTTTGATCCGTTGCCCTTTTGAGAGCCTGTTAAACTTGTTTAATAGTATCCTGTGAGAGAATAAGCTGAAACAAGATGAAGTAAGATTGTAAGAACAAGCGAAACAGGCTCTCGTCTACTCCTCATACACTACCTATTACAGAAATTGAAGCTGTATAATCAGATCCTGAGATGGATGTATTGAGTTGTACATCTTGAACTTGACACACGCCTACTACATTAATGTTGTTACCTTTGTGTTTTTGTTTTAGGAGACGCAACTACTACTGCTATTTTCTTTATAGATAAATATACATGCTCAAGAACAATGATCGCTCCTATTAAATGAAATATTCTTGTTGGCGGTAACCAACGACATATTTTCCCCGTCAACTTACTACCATAAAGGGAGTAAAATTAAACCTTTTATACTCATATACTTTTATCACTAATAAATTCCACTTGTAGTGTCTTGTATTTTATTTTGCAGATTTATAATAAAAGCAAGTGGAAAATCGACCAAAAATACCTTCCGGGAAAGCGCATTATTGCAAAACCCAAGCCCAAGAGCAAATCGACCCAAAACATCAAATGGGCGAGAGCACGGCCCGACCCACAACTTTTCAGAGGCGAAAGACGACACCCCACGAGACCGGGCGGGCCGAGCCCGGGGGTGCTTGGCGCGCACCACAGTGCGACCGCACCCTCCACGAGAGCGGTTTCGGCCCGGCCTCGGGGGAGGCGGTTCGTGCACTTTCCAAACGGGGTTTCCGCCCTGCGTTGGTCGGTTTTGCGCATACAAGGAAGGTTTACCAGGTCGGTTTTGATGTAAATTAGCACTTAGGCCCCTCCTCCAAGTGTATAAGTAGGCCCCCTCTCTCCCTCTCTCAACACACACCACTTGGAGTCCGACAAACCAGGCAATCTCTCTCTCTCTACCACCTCTACCTCTCTCTCTTCTACTTCTTCTTTTCTTCTTCTTCTTTCTTCTTTATTCTTTCTTAGTTAACACTTGGAGTAGAAGAGCTACAAGGAGGGCTTGTCTCCTAGAAGAAAGTGCTTTGGTAATACATCCACTCTATGGAGCATTCTTCTATTTGCAAGTCTTATATTTATGTTCTTGGCCTAACTTATGAACTAGAGTATAGTTTTGTTCATGTTCTTGTGTTGGTATATGAACTAGCATATAGTTTACATATCATAATCTTGACATGTTCATTCTGGTTCATCATCGATCATCATATGCCTAACTTGATTAGAGGTGGGATATCGGTTCGTTGTTCCTTCGGGTTTGCTCTTGTTCTAGTCCGTCCATTCGACGAGTGGGGATCTGGGGGGGACAAGAGTAGTGCTCTAATATGCGGGCATGGTGCGGGTATTCGACACCTGGGATATGAGGGCATGCCACGGTTGAGGGGGTAGGGCGGCTTGGTCGTGACAAGCCTTGACCGTCCCTTGAAATCCCCCACGTTAATATGTTACGTAGGAGTTAAGTAAATGCTTCCTATCGGGCCGTATGGTATCCGGGGAGTCTCCCCGCTATCCTAGACCTAACCATGATTAAATCGGTTTGCATATGATCCTAACTATTCATTTGTATGGCCATGACTAGATACATTAGAACTACTCCATTAGGTTATTCAATTATTCATTTATTCTTTATCTATTTTCTTTATCCTTTTCTTTGGTGGATTCTTAAGTGTGTGTCACACTATCCATGAACCGTTATTGCTTACCCCCGGTTATGAACATTTTGGTCTAAGCAAACACATGTTCCTCTATTCGGATGCCATGCTAATTTATTAATCACATGCCTTCCTTTGGGAAAATATAAATAACGATACCACGAATACTTAGGGTGAAATGCTACAATGATAGATCCGTAAACTGCGGATGAATATCTAAGATGGCAAGATCTATCCGTTGGCGATTCCATTTTGGATCACCGACATGGTGGTTTACTTAGGGAATATCGGCGGCGCATTTACGGCGCTCTTATTGGGGATGGGTTTTATACACATTTCCTTTGATTGCGTTAAGAAATGCCAACAAGCATTTAAAGGCGCCGTTCTTGAGGAAGGCATTGTGAAAAAAATATATAATAAATAGGCTGGCTATGAATATGAACGTGTGCGTGGATACCATTTGCTCATACGAGGCTAATCTTTATGTTTTCTCTGTTGTGGATGAAAGCGGGGATAGTGTATGTCGGGTTTCCTCTTGCGGGAAAACTTCATCTCCGATCGAGGCACTCCTAAGGAAGAACGGGTCTCGTGCGGTTCTTCTTCAGCCGAACCCCGACAATCGAGACCGACATCCCTGCACCAACCGCAACTCAAGCCATGGCCCGAGGAAGTCGCCTGCGCGATTTCTCAACTCCCATTGTCACCAACGTGCCCATTGGGCGGCGGTGAGCGTGGCGGACAAAAACTTCGAGCCGTCTTTGGGGCTGATCACCATGGTGCGGGCCGGTCCATTACGGGACTGCCGGCGAGGGCGCAAATGCTCATCTCCAACACTTCACGGAGCTATGCGATACTATCGTCATCAAAGATGTCGCGGCCGACGTCATCGGGCTCCGTCTGTTTCCCTTCTCCCTCGTGGGGAAGGCGAAAGCGATGGTTCTACAAGGACAAGGAAGTCGTCGATGCGTGGGCCAAGTGCTCCTGGCGTTCCTCGCCAAGTTCTTCCCCATGGGCAAAACCAATGCCACGAGGGGAAGAATCGCCAATTTCAGCGGACATCAATGGAACCTATCCCGGAGGCGTGGGAGAGGCTGCGGGAATACGATTCGGCATGCCCGCACCACGGGATGGAAAACTGGCTGGTGCTCCCGGAACTTCTACAATGGTCTCACGGCCATATCGAAGGGGCACCTCGGCGGCTGCTGGCGGTGGCGCATTTCTATCGCTCACCATCGATCGGGCAACAGCCACGATTGATAAAATGGTGGCAAATCGGAGGCGGGGCGAAGACGAGCCACTGCCAAAACACAAAAGGCATGCATACCGTGAAGGAGGCGGATATGCTTGCCGCAAAAAATGGACTTCTTTGCTAAAGAGGCCGGAGGAGCACGGCCGCGGATGCTACTTGCCCGGCGGCGCCCGATCCTACGCCCACGAGGCGCTCACATGACACGTGAGGCGTGTGGTGAGTTAACCACTCGGGGGATAAGCGCCACGAGACCCGTGAAGAAGGCGCCTTCATCAACAACGACAACGGGTATCGCCAACCGCGGCGGGGCTGGAACAACCAGTCCGAGCCACCATTCCAAGGCAACGGGGGTACAACTCCAACTATAACCCTGGTCAGCCATCACTAAAGGACACAGTGCTTGGGCGGGGCGAAAATTAACGAAAATCTCACCAAAAGATGAGCCACCAAGACAAGATCTTGGAAGGTGTGAATAACAAGCTTGAAGGGGGTTGGCGTCGGTTGTGAAGAACCAACTTCGGCTTCAACAAGATGATAGAACCACGGCTAGCCCGGTTGCGGCCCAAGTGCCGATTAACGACTTCGGGAAGGATCCCGGGGCAACACGAGGTCCCACACGAGTCGATTAACATGATATCTCGAGGCTCGACCAACCCGAGAGAGCTGAAAAAGATCCACAGTGGACTCGCCATTCATTGCCAAGAAGGGGAGATCACGGGCGTCCGATCATCGGTTTGTGCCATTGGCCCCACAATTTTGCTAATGCATTTTGTGACACGGGGGCGATATTAATGTGATGTCCAAGACCACCTTCAACAAAATCCATGGAGGGGCGCTTACTCACCGCCAAATTAGATCCTCCAAATGGCGGATCAATCAACAAAGGCGGCCCGAGGGAATCTTGGAGGACATCTTTGATTAAGATCCAAGATGAATACATCCTGCCCGACTTTGTGGTCTTGGACATGGGCCCAAAGGAGGATGTGTCTCTCCTCCTCACGGGGAGACCATTTCTTTATCTTTGCCAAAGTGACATCGATGCGGGGAAGGGCTTCATCGTCTTCCATATCAAGGATAAAGGCGGTAAAGTGCCCATTCATTGGGTACAAGCAACAACACACCCGGCAATCATCGTCATCAAGACCGGTGTGGAATGTTGAAGGATCGGCTCGAGACCCCGGCGGGTACCTCCCGCCCGATGCTTGAGGGGAAGTCGGGGCAGTGACTATAAATAACTGCTCTCAAAAAAAAAAAAAATGGGGTATATCAAAAAAAAAAAAAAAAAAAAAAAAAAATGGGGTATATCCAAAAAAAAAAAAAAATGGGGTATATTAAAAAAAAATTCTATATATATATTTTTATATATTTATGTGTTTCATAAAATATTTTTATTAACAAAATATTTTGGAAAACTAAAATAAAAATCTTTATAAATAAAATAAGTCTTTACATGAAAAATAAAGAAAAATATTTTCTACATAAAAAGTATATACAAAAATATTTTTAAAATAATTTTTCTATTTAAAAATAAATTTATATTTGAAAATTTTTGGAGAAATTCAAAAAGGGGAGAAAAGCGGCCGAACCGGCATGAGGACACAACGACCCACGAACTTTTAGTGACCGTTGGACACGCCCGACAAAAGGCGGCGGCCGGCCTCGGGCGGTCTTGTAGCGCGCCCCAAAGTGCTTGGCCGCACCGTCTTGCGCGCCGTTCGGGGCCCGCCTTCGCCATGACTCCTAACCGTTGTGTGAGGCAGCCCTCGGCCGTGGGCTCGGCTATAAATAGCCCGAGCACCCGGTGTGAGAACTCCCACCCCTCATTTTCACTCTCTCTCACTCTCACACTCTCTCCCGCTTGTTCCACACTCCATTTTCTCCACCAAAAACATTGTCTTAGAGCAAGATTTCGGGTGTGAAAGTTCATACTTTCAACTAACCCTTGCACACCCGAGGTCTCGCTTCGATCGTTTTTTGCGGTAGCCATGAAGAAAGCGGGGAGGATCTTGGCGGGTTGAGGGCGGTCGTCAAGGCAGAGCTCACGACATACAAGCACAAGCTCCGCCCTCAACCGACAACCTTGAAGACTCTCCTATGCAAGAAGATCTTTTGCACCCGTCGGGGAGGAAGAAGCTCAAGCTCCCCAGACAATCAACGAAAGCCCGGCGCGCCGTACCTCGACCTTCCGGGAAGGGCGGGAGATGCAAGCATATCTCCTACTCAAGGATCGTGTGTTCCAACACACGCCCGGAATCGACCCGACCTCCTCGATCGAGGCGGTATGGGCGATGAACTTCTTATCCTTTGGAGAGCGGTCGGGTGGCGGGGACATTCCCCTCTCGAGGAGGAAGGTTCTCGCCTCCTAACAATTCATTTTTATGCACACTA
Organism: Hyparrhenia diplandra; assembly: GCA_015847255.1. Lineage (NCBI taxonomy): Eukaryota > Viridiplantae > Streptophyta > Magnoliopsida > Poales > Poaceae > Hyparrhenia > Hyparrhenia diplandra. The sequence continues at coordinate 27,857 of JADLZK010011243.1, read as the reverse complement.
GTAGAGGATCAGCTAGGAATTTCTTTCCGCCTCTTTGGTACACTTTATCACGTTACATGGGTGGACCTAGCTCGTTCTTGGGGGTTTCAATTGTAGATGTGCAATAAATATAGATCTTTGCTCTCCACGGCTTTGTCGAAACCACTTTTGGGAGGAGATATCCGGTGCACATGAGGCGGTACTTTCAAACCTCGCCACTCCACGGATCCGGCACCCATCACTTAGATTTATCCATCGCTTTGGATCTCGTTGACTTTGTTTCCTAGACACGGTGTTAGATGGGTGAATGAGATTGAATTAAAATTACTCTATCTTTGTTGTTCACAAGATTAAGGTAGCTCCGATGGTGGAGATGTGCGGGAATTTTTACATATTATCACAAAAGTTGTTGTTCTGTCACTGCACATCTCTTATCACACGCCTCGCTTCTGCGATTGGGGCTTTGGAAAATCAGCGGATAGAGTACATTTCTACACCCGGGGACCTTTGGACTGTTCTTGCGTAGCTAGTGCGGGGGCACTTAATTAAGGTTTTACCATCTGGCGAGCTTGGTCATCTTTTTCACGGCTATGCAACTATAGTTCGGTTACCTAACCCGGACTTACGGTTGTATAAAAGCCGAGCACTAACATTTGAGCTCGAGGCTGGCGATAGCTTGCGCGGAAAGATACCCCCATCGGTTCTTCACGCGTATTAGGAGACCCGGAGGTCGGATCCTCCTCCCACGAGCCCTACTTCACGCCCACGGCATCGACCACGGCCTACACCCGGTGTTCGGGCGGCATGGCCTCACCCTATAGGGACCCCGGGGGTAATACCGGGTATGATCCTAGGTGGGAGCCGCCGCCTCGGTTTCACCGGCACCATCGAGTGGCTGAAGGAGATCTGCGGCGGCATGGAGGGCCAGCAGTTTGACTTTGGCGGCGGCTCAGGCGATATGCCCCCCCCGGTTCGGCCGCGAGGCAACCACCACAAGGGGTGGAGGCTATCGGTGTCCAGTTGCACACCCTCGGCGTCGCACTAGGAACATTGAGCACACGCTCAATACCCATGTGCAAAATACCCGAACGATGGCGGCGAAGCGGGAGCGGCGAGTCGGCGAGAGATGGACCCAATTGGAGTCCAACATGGCTACTCGCACCGCCGCGCGAGGAAGCATGCGGAGGTACCAAGGCTTCGATCCCGATCAATAGGCCTCCGAGATAGCTTGGGGAGGACCCCCCGCGGTATCATTGCATTGCATATTTAATTCCATCAAATTTTATTTTATTTTAGCATGTTTACATTTCAGCAATATTGCATTGAAAAAAAATCCAAAAATAGAATAAGTAGCTCTTCTTTGTGCCTTAATGCTTATATATATGAGCTATAAAAATGTTTAGTCTTAGTCCCTTGTTGAAATGATGAATAGTTGCTCTGTCTTATGCTTTGCACATTGCCTAGTTTATAATTCGAAGTTCTCTAAAGTTTGGGTTTAGTGGCTAATTCTAAAACTCATCACGAAAAAAAAAAACCTGATTCATGTGGGTTGCATATGCTCTATCTAGTCTAAGTTGTTGCCAAATATGATATGGTACAAATGGATTTGCTATGACTTAGTCCAAAAGAGAAACTTGACATCCGGAATCTATGCTTTAAAAAAAAAAAAATGTTTTTGGGCTATGCTAAAAAAATGAGATGAAAAAAATGGACAAGTGTCAGGGGCGAGTAGAGCCCACATCTCTAAAAAAAAAAAAAAGAAAAAAAAAGAAAAGAGAGGAAATAAAAGACAAAAGTCTAGAGGCGAAGCCCAGCCCACCTCTCCAAAAAATATATATATATATATATATGGCATAAAGCCCATGCTTTCTCGAAAAGAAATAAATATTATCTAAATAAAATCCCGGATAAGCAGTTGATCAAAAGGATGAATGATAAGCACCTCTGTTATAACCGTTCTATCGGCAACCGCTCAAGGCTTTGAGAAAATTTGGAAAGCCCTTCTACGATGAAAGGTAATAAAAGGGTGGGAAAAAAAGATGTGCCATTTTATTCAAACTCTAGTAGACACTCTTATTATAACCACGGCACTTGTAAAAGCGTAATCGGCATAGTAGCAACTCCTGATCAACAACCAAGTACTTATCTCTTTTTTGCTCGAGGGCGCGCAAAAGGGTAAGCTTGGGGGAGTTTGTTGACCCGGTAACCAACGACATATTTTTTCCGTCAACTTACTACCATAAAGGGAGTAAATTAAACCTTTTTATACTCATATACTTTTATCACTAATAAATTCCACTTGTAGTGTCTTGTATTTTATTTTGCGGTTATAATAAAAGCAAGTGGAAAATCGACCAAAGTATGCCTTCCGAGAAAGCGCATTATTGCAAAACCCAAGCCCAAGAGCAAATCGACCCAAAACATCAAATGCGGGCGAGCACAGCCCGACCCACAACTTTTCAGGGCGAAGGCGACACCCCACCGAGACCGGGCGGGGCGAGCCCGAGTCTTGTAGCGCGCTTTCCACGAGTGCGGCGCACCCTCCCCGAGGGCGGTTTCGGCCCGACCTCGGGGAGGCGGTTCGTGCACTTTCAAAGCGGGGTTTCCGCCTGTGTTGGTCGGTTTTAGCATACAAGGAAGGTTTACCAGGTCGGTTTTGATGTAAATTAGCACTTAGGCCCCTCCTCCAAGTGTATAAGTAGGCCCCCTCTCTCCCTCTCTCAACACACACCACTTGGAGTCCGGCAAACCAGGCAATCTCTCTCTCTCTACCACCTCTACCTCTCTCTCTTCTACTTCTTCTTTTTCTTCTTCTTCTTTCTTCTTTATTCTTTCTTAGTTAACACTTGGAGTAGAAGAGCTACAAGGAGGGCTTGTCTCCTAGAAGAAAGTGCTTTGGTAATACATCCACTCTATGGAGCATTCTTCTATTTGCAAGTCTTATATTTATGTTCTTGGCCTAACTTATGAACTAGAGTATAGTTTTGTTCATGTTCTTGTGTTGGTATATGAACTAGCATATAGTTTACATATCATAATCTTGACATGTTCATTCTGATTCATCATCGATCATCATATGCCTAACTTGATTAGAGGTGGGATATCGGTTCGTTGTTCCTTCGGGTTTGCTTTTGTTCTAGTCCGTCCATTCGGCGAGTGGGGATCTGGGGGGGACAAGAGTAGTGCTCTAATATGCGGGCATGGTGCCCGGTATTCACGACACTGCGGATATGAGGGCATGCCACGGTTGAGGGGGTAGGCGGCTTGGTCGTGACAAGCCTTGACCGTCCCTTGAAATCCCCGTTAAAATATGTTACGTAGGAGTTAAGTAAATGCTTCCTATCGGGCGTATGGTATCCGAGAGTCTCCCGCTATCCTAGACCTAACCATGATTAAATCGGTTTGCACATGATCCTAACTATTCATTTGTATGGCCATGACTAGATACATTAGAACTACTCCATTAGGTTATTCAATTATTTATTTATTCTTTATCTATTTTCTTTATCCTTTTCTTTGGTGGATTCTTAAGTGTGTGTCACACTATCCATGAACCGTTATTGCTTACCCCCTGTTATGAACATTTTGGTCTAAGCAAACACATGTTCCTCTATTCAGATGCCATGCTAATTTATTAATCACATGCCTTTCTTTGGGAAAATATAAATAACGATACCACGAATACTTCGGGTGAAATGCTACAATGATAGATCCGTGCGCTTGCGGATGAATATCTAAGATGGCAAGATCTATCCGTTGATAGTTCCATTTCGGATCACCGACATGGTGGTTTACTTGGGAATGTCGGCGGCGCATTTCGGCGCTCTTATTGGGGATGGGTTTTATACTGTTTCCTTTGATTGCGTTAAGAAATGCCAACGATTACTAAAGCTGCCATGTTGTCTATATTATTCTATTCCCGAACTACATTTAATTTATTTTGTGTTACGTGACTCTATGGTTCTTGTAGTCCTAATAGGCGCCTATTGCGAAATTGAACTGTATAATATTAGCCTCACTTGGATACTTCGGTGATTTCCATCCAACGGCCCCGGCATCAACGCGACATCCGGTGTCGCTGAATTTTCGATCGCCACGAAGTGAGGAAAGGTGATAATTCTTTGCTTATTTTCTTCATAGATGAATACACAAGATCGAGAACACTAAGCGCTTCCGTCGTCGAAATTACTACTACTATCTTGTCTTACAAAAATTTTCACGCTAAACGAATTTGCTAAACTACGGTTTGTTTATATTCTTCTACTCATGAACTACTTCCTCCGCTTTTAGGTTTGTAAACCGCTTTGACTTTTTGGTACATCCATTTAGCTATGTATCTAGATACAATAATATGCACTGATACGTTGCAAAATGGACGAACCAAAAGGTCAAAGTGACTTACAATTTGGAAACGGAGGGAGTGCAATATTTTATGATCTCATTGCCTCACGTCCATTAGAGTGGCTATTTTTTTCTGGATGGTTCGCCAAACTTAACGCAACCCTCCTCCTTTACCCGGGTTTGGGACCTCTGTTCGGGTGACGAAGCTACTTGATTGATTTCCATCCAACGGCGAGGCATCAACGCATCATCGGTGTCGCCTGAATTTTTTTCCTCGCCGGGAAGTGAGGAAAGGTGATAATTCTCATCGCTTATTTTCGGTGACTGAAATTTTCAAATCTTTTTCGAGACGAAGTTTTTTTTTGGTAGATAATGGATGAGAAAAACATCCGGCCTCTACATCCGAGGGCGTACCACGACCACTTATTACAAGTAGTGGATAAAAAGGTAGAGCAAAAACAAGTCTCTAAAAAGCGGATAAAGAGAACTAAAGCAAATGCATAAATGTGCTTCCACCCTCTATAGGGAAACTCCAAAGTAATCATTTCTAGTTTTACGCTAATTAGCGAGAGTGTGTTCTTGTCTTGTTCATCACACCATTGCAAGCGGGCTCGGTACGGCGGCCAATAGGCTCGCTCATCCGAAAATAACCTTCGACAACGAGAAAACTTTCATTTTGTTAAAGATAATATCGTTTTAAAAATGAGCCAAATGGCCCGACATATATAGCGTGACGCCAACCCAAATCAAGTTTCTAATCCTTTTATTCTGATTAGTAAGCCATGTACCAAACATATGGCTTATGTAGATCTAAATTTGGTTTAGGCCAATAGCATAAAAAGATGATCCTCCATACCATTTTTTCCTCACGGACAATCTAGGAAAAGGTGTTGGATGGTCTCATTCATATTACAACCAACACATTTACGGCTTCTTTTCCGGTTTTTTTTCTAGTGAGGAAAGGCGATAATTCTCTTTGCTTATTTTCTTCATAGATGAATACACATGCGCCCAAGAACAGCGGGCTAACGCCGAGTACTACTACTATCTTGTCTTACAAAAATTTTCTACTAAACGAACTGTTGCTAAACTACGGTTTTGTTTATATTCATCTATTCTCGAACTACTTCTTCCATTTCGAGTTTGTAAATTAAGCTTTGACTTTTTGGTACATCCATTTAGCTATGTATCTAGATAATATGCCCGGATATATAGCGAAAATGGGCGAACAAAAAAGTCAAAGCGGGCCCCAATTTTGGAACGGAGGGAGTGCAATTTTTGTGATTTGTGCCTCTATGGATTGTGTAGTCCTCACACACTCCTATTCTGAAATGAAGAATCATATAATATTAGGGCCTTGCTAATTTCGGTGGTGAAAATTTTCAAATCTGTTCGACGACGAAGCTTTTTTTAGATAATGGATGAGAAAAACATCCGGCCTCTACATCCTAAGATGTACCACGGCCGGTTATTACAAGTCTTGGATAAAAGGTAGAGCAAAACAAGTCTCTAAAAAGCAGACAAAGAGAACTAAAGCAAATGATAAATGTGCTTCCACCCTCTATAGGGAAACTCCAAAGTAAACACTTCTAGTTTTACGCTAATTAGCGAGAGTGTGATGTTCTTGTCTTGTTCATCACTTGCCGCAAATGGGCTCGATTACAGCAGCCAATAGGCTCATCGAAAAATTACCTTCGACAACGAGAAAACTTTCATTTTGTTAAAGATAATATCGTTTAAACGGCGCCAAATGGCCCAACATATAGCTATGGCGCCAACCCAAATCAAGTTTCTAATCCTTTTATTACGATTAGTAGGCCATGTACCAAACATATGGCTTATGTAGATCTAGAATTTTGGTTTAGGCGGTAGCATAAAAGATGATCCTCCATACCGTTTTTTGAATACGGACAATCTAGGAAAAGGTGTTGGATGGTCTCATTCATATTACAACCAACACATTTACGGCTTCCTTTCCGGTTTTTCCTAGTGAGGAAAGGTGATAATTCTTTGCTTATTTTCTTCATAGATGAATATACAAGCTTGAGAACAGCGATTGCTCTGCATCGAATACTACTACTATCTTGTCTTACAAAAATTTTCCCGATAAATGAACCATTTGCTAAACTACTGATTTGTTTATATTCCACTATTCCTGAACTACTTCTTCCGTTTTGAGTTTGTAAGTAAACGACTTTTTTTGGTACATCCATTTAGCTATGTATCTAGATACAATAATATGCTGGATATATAGCAAAATGGACGAACCAAAAAGTCACGGCACTTAAAATTTGGAACGGAGGGAGTCTAATTTTTTGTGATCTGCGTGCCTCGTGGATTGTGTAGTCCTCACGAAGTGTCTATTCTGAGGGATTGAACTGTATAATATTAGGGCCTTGCTAATTTCTAGGTGACTGAAATTTTTCAAATGCATTTCGAGGCGACGAAGCTTTTTTTTTTTTAGATAATGGATGAGAAAAACATCCGGCCTCTATATCCGAGGATGTACACGGCCGGTTATTACAAATCTTGGATAAAAAGGTAGAGCAAAACAAGTCTCTAAAAGCAGGATAAAGCGAACTAAAGCAAATGATAAATGTGCTTCCACCCTCTATAGGGAAACTCCAAAGTAAACACTTCTAGTTTTTACGCTAATTAGCGAGTGTGTTCTTGTCTTGTTCATCACTTATTTTGCAAATGGGCTCGATATCGCAGCCAATAGGCTCATCGAAAATTACCTTCGACAACAAGAAAACTTTCATTTTGTTAAAGATAATATCGTTTTGAACAAATAAAATGGCCCAAAGATATAGGCTGTGGCGCCAACCCAAATCAAGTTTCTAATCCTCTTATTCTGATTAGTAGGCCATGTACCAAACATATGGCTTATGTAGATCTAGGCTGGGTTTAGGCGGTAGCATAAAAGATGATCCTCCATACCATTTTTCGAATACGGACAATCTAGGAAAAGGTGTTGGATGGTCTCATTCATATTACAACCAACACATTTAAAGCTTCCTTTCCGGTTTTTCCTAGTGAGGAAAGACGATAATTCTAGCTGCTTATTTTCTTCATAGATGAATACACATGCTTGAGAACAACGATTTTCTACGTAAAGTACTACTACTATCTTGTCTTACAAAAATTTTCCTACTAAACGAGCTGTTTGCTAAATTACGGTTTGTTTATATTCTTCTATTCTAAACTACTTCCTCCGCTTCAGTTTGTAAGTCGCTTTGACATTTGTGGTACATCCATTTAGCTATGTATCTAGATACAATAATATGCTGGATACATCGCAAAATGGACCGAACCAAAAAGTGGCGACTTACAATTTGGAAACGGAGGAAGTGCAATTTTTGTGATCATTGCCTCTATGGATTGTGTAGTCCTCATAGGCCCTATTACGAAATTGAACTGTATAATATTAGGGCCTTGCTAATTTCTAGGTATTTGAAATTTTCAAATCTGTTCGAACAACGTAGCTACTTAGATTTCTAGGCATCAACGCATCATCCGGTGTCACCTGAATTTTTCATTCGCCCGGTAGTGAGGAAAGGTGATAATTCTGCTGCTTATTTTCTTCATAGATGAATACACAAGCTTGAGAACACCGGCTGGCGTATGTTTGAAGTACTACTACTATCTTGTCTTACAAAAATTTTCCCACTAAGCGAACTTTGCTAAACTACGAGGTTGTTTATATTCCTCTATTCTGAACTACTTACATTTCGGTTTGTAAAATCGCTTTGACTTTTTATGGTACATCCATTTAGCTATGTATCTAGATACAATAATATGCCTCGATATATAGCAAAATGGACGAACCAAAAAGTCAAAGCGACTTTCGCTTTGGAAACGGCGGGAGTGCAATTTTTTTGTGATATGTGCCTCTCGTGGATTGTGTAGTCCTCCGCAAGTGCCTATTACGAATTGAATCAGATATTATTAGGGCCTTGCTAATTTCGGTGGACCAAATTTTTCAAATCTGCTCGAGCGATGAAGCTTTTTTTTTAGATAATGGATGAGAAAAACATCCGGCCTCTACATCCGAGGATGTACCGCGGCCGATTATTACAAGTCTTGGATAAAAAGGTAGAGCAAAACAAGTCTCTAAAATGGATAAAAAGAGAACTAAAGCAAATGATAAATGTGCTTCCACCCTCTATAGGGAAACTCCAAAGTAAACACTTCTAGTTTTCTACTAATTAGCGAGAGTGTGTTCTTGTCTTGTTCATCACGCTACAAAATGGGCTCGATCACGCGACCAATAGGATCATCACGAAATTTACCTTCGACAACGAGAAAACTTTCATTTTTTAAAGATAATATCGTTTCGATAGCACCAAATGGCCCAAACATATAGCTATGGCGCCAACCCAAATCAAGTTTCTATTCCTTTTATTCTGATTAGTAAGCCATGTACCAAACATATGGCTTATGTAGATCTAGGCTTTGGTTTAGGCCCGTAGCATAAAAGATGATCCTCCATACCATTTTTAAATCACGGACAATCTAGGAAAATGTGTTGGATGGTCTCATTCATATTACAACCAACACATTTTTGGCTTCCTTTCCAGTTTTTCGACATTTTATTTGTTCTCTGCCTCGATGGTTTGTTTAGTCCTCATAAGAAAGCCTATTACAGAATTGAATCTGTATAATTTTATCCTCACATGGATATTTTTAGGTTGTAGATCTTGAACTTGACACCTGAGTGTTACTATAATGTTGTTATCTGTGTGGTTTTGTCATAGGAAACTGCAACTCTTCTTTGCTTATTTTATTTATAGAGATGAATATATGTGCTCAAGATAGAACAATGACTGCACTTTTTCCTCGCCCCTAGAACTGCCGGTGAAGCTTTGTCGTGTGTCTTTGGCCGTTGACGGCCTTCGAAAATGGTAAGTTTGCAACTATGTGATATACAAACCCTACTTATTGTTAGCTTTTTTGCTTAGTGCTAGCTTGTTGACTTCTCTGTGTAACCTAAATCTGTTTGATGTAGGTGTCTGTTGGCACATTTACAACATCATCGGCAAATTAAACAACTTATTCTCTAGAGGATGGTGGGAGAGCTACATATGAAGAGACAAGCAAGAGATAGATGATGGTACCATAGGGGCAAGAGAGAGATGATGGTACCATAGGGGGAGTTCGGGATTTTTTACTAGAGAGGGGGCAGCTATCGGCTTTCGGTCTTGGAGGAGGGTCGGGGACACACACAAGGTGGCGAGGAAGGCAAGATAGTTGTCACGGTGCTAAAGCGAATAGGTTTCCCAGCGAGAAGGGTGGCCATGCTAAGAATGAAGAGACTTGCTGGTGCGATTGCTAGACAAAAGGTCCCCTTGCTCACATATTCAGTCTCTTCCTTAAGTCTTTTAACAAAGGAATTGTTATTTAAGAATCGTGTCCGAGAATTCATTGGAGTTTGTAGGCAACTTAAGGCGCATAGCATATATGAAGCCGTGGCGGTCGGTAGGCAAAAGTTTTAGGACCTTCAAAAGCGATCTAGTGCGGAATTACGTCATGAAGGGGTTGGATGCCACGGTGAAGCACCCATACATCACCAAGGGCGATTGGGCGACTTTTGTTGAAGCGAAGAGCAGCAAAGAGGCACCGGCAACAAGTGAGAGATACAAGCGGCTTAGGGAGAAGAACAAGCATGACCCTTTGCACGGGTACGGGAGGTTATGAGGCAAAGTTCGAAGTGTGGGAGAAGGAGGACACTTACTTACTCCACAATAGCATCAAGAATCCTTGGCATGAATTTCCGTGAACCGCGCTCGGCATTTTTTGCGTGCCGCGTGCGATCGGCCGTGTCGGGTAATAAGGCTGCAATTGTTCGGTCGGTGAAAGAGTCTCGGTCTTTATCTAAGAAGGTTTTAGAAGACCGGCCGTGCTTCTTCGAGGGCACTGGTGTAAGGGAAAGAGATATGCTCACGAGAGGTCCTGGGCACCCCGAAGCGAGATAGGGCGTGTCGTGGTATGTCTAGTACGGTTGGTTGGAAGTTTTGGCGGCTTGCGCCCGACATGTACGAAAAGAGGAAGTCTCAGTGCGTTGGCGAAGCATATAGAAAGAGTTTGGACCTCAACTAGATGAGCTCACGGCTAAGGTGGCGGCGTTGGAATCGAGGAGGACATGGTTCACTGCACTGCCAACACCCCTAGCCGTGTAGGTGGTGTGAAGAGCATTTAGCGTCGCGAGAAGCGATTCGGCGGATCTTTGCCGATTGAGATACTTTCCACGTCGGCACCATGTACCCTTGTAGTGAAGACTCGAGGTTATCCGGTTAAGGTAGCAAGGGGAATGGTATACCCAAATCAACTACATCTTAAAGGTCAACCAATACTAGAAGGACATTCTATTGTTTTTATTGATCATGTAACTCCCCGGTTTTGAGGCTACACTCTTTGGATCCGCCCGGCGAAAGCGAGATTAAAACTCTTGGGCCGGGCTATGTGTAAGATGATCTAGTGGAGCGAGAGCCCGTCTTCTTGTAGCATTCCTAAAGCTCTCTTTTTTTTACCGCCCCAAAACCTCCTATGCCTACTTACGCGCCTCAATGAAAGTCAATCTAAAGGACTGTATGACACGCAGCTTAAATGGGAATGACAGCAATGATCAGAGTCCCTCTCAGGCTGCAATGGATGGGAATGCGGCGACTCGCTCGCATGCCAATGACGGTCAGAGTGCCTTGCAGAGTGCATCGGCTAACGATGTGGAAACGGCTCGCAAGGCAAGGATGCCCCGAGTGCCTCGCGGTCTGCGGGGCCGAGAATGCGGGAGTGGCTCACATGACAAGAATGTCGAGAGTGCCTCTCGAGTGCGGCTGGCCGAGAATCTAAAAGCGTGGCTCAACAGCCCGGGGCGGCAAGGTCCAAACAAGCATGTTTCGGGCAAGAAGCATGGAGGTCAAACAAGAATGTATAGTAAGTAGTGCTTCACTTGGAGTTACGCACTCGTGCGTGTTTCTATTCGATGAATAACCACTGTGTTTCATATGTTTGCGGTGCCGATCGCCAACCGATGAAAAGACATGTGGGTTCTACACGGCCCACCACTTCCTGGCTGCGATGAAACAAGTTCATCTGGACCATCACGAGGTAACTCGAAGTGCAGCTCCATCATGTGCCTACCTTTGTTTGGCAATAAAGACCATGTGTACAACGAACACTTATGCCTACCTTTCTTTGTATTAGGATTTCGATTTGTGCGGAAATTCGATTAATTTGGAGGATATTAGAGGGAGATGCGCCAAGTTTGTTATGGAAGAGATCATCAGCCACGAAGGCAAGTATTCGTTTAAAGTGAACCGTGAGTTCCTTACGTTTCCCTTTGCCGCATGACGATCGGTGGATACATGCATTTGAACCGTGTTATTTGTGTTGTGAACAATGCGTGTGGCGTGCCACTGAACAACCGGGTATGTGCGTGTGAAGAACATTCTGAGATACACATGAATTTTCAGAGATACACATGAATTTTAAGAAATACACATGAATTTTCCATCTTTGCGGGCGTCGCCATTTGTTTGTGATCGGACACGTGGATATGTATTATGCGTCTCTAGTCTCGGCCGCAATCTGGACCCATCTTAACCCATCTTCTGTAATAACCGAATAAGTACGGACCACCGCGGCTAACGGCGTCGTGGGTTTTTCGGAATAGTTTTACGTCGCGTGAATCCGTGCGTAATATCTAAATTATTAACGACGGTGTGTTTCCGATCGTCTGTGAACCACCGTCTGTAGTCTCGGCGTTAGTTTACGTCGAGCACGGGTGCTTAGCGTCGTGCGAAATAGAAACCTCGGCGCGAGACACACGAAAAGGGAGACGCATCTATAATTTCCCGGTAGCTACGGTCGAGCATCCGCTACAAGCGTCTAAAAATGCGGAACGATTATAGTCGAAAAAAAAAACCACGTCTGTAAATTAAGCGAAACCTCGGGCGTGGCGGACAAATGAACATCACGTAAAAGGGTTAAGGAACTACGAGACATGCAATCTACGCCGCGCGTCAGAAATGAAGCGAGAAACCACATACCGCGGGTTTGGCGTATATGCGTAACTCCGCCCGTATTACGGTCGGTTATCGTCCGCCGCGGTGCATATATTACTAATGCTTTACGAGGCGGTTCAGCGGCGGGCGTCACGTGCCCGGTGTACCCGATTCTGAGCCCGTGAATGCAGCGCGTCGACATGCGCGTCATTGTTCTGATGCGGTTTTGTAAAATGGAGTGCGTGCGGTCGAAGCTTCTATATGTATGTTGCTACGGGTGTCACTACTTTTGGATGCGGTATAGTCGATTCGCGATGCGCGGGTGCAATGAGGTTTCGGAGGTACGATCGCATCTTAGACAATAATGTCTGTAGATCTTTACGAAGACCACGGTCGAGCAAAACCACGGGACCCGAGGCGTTCCACGGTGCGTGTGTAACAAGGGCTCACTACTGAGGCGGGAAGTTTGAGATGCACGAAATCCCGTCTATATTAAAAACTGTTGCGGGGCGCTCGCTATGGACATGTCGTAAAGTCGGACATTTAGAGACCTAATGGGCGACGCTGGCTGGCTTGTAGAAAGCCCTCAACGCTACATTTGTAGAGGCCTTTTTTTACATAGTGCAAGAAGACCGGGCCCGGGATGGCGAACCCCAAGTACTACGGCAACCCCGGTGGAAGGTGTAAATGGCGGCTTTGCACGCGTAATAAGGCTGCGACCTTATAATGAGTATAAGTATTCCTTTGTTCGAGGGAGGCATCAGCGTAATGTACATTTGAAAACTCATCTACTAAGATTCATTTGCTCGCCATTCCGTGCTTTGTTCTTCCTCTTTTTCCCAAGTCTGCATTTCGTCCTCTTGATCCCCAATTCTCTTCCTATCCCCCAACCTTCTTGCGGTATCCTTACACGGTATCGGAGACACCATCCTCGGCCTCCCGGTTCGATTCCACGAATCCCATCGGCTCGATTCAAACGAATTTGTTCGGTCCCTTCGGATTGAACTGTGTTCCAAAGATCGATTCGACATACCATAATTCAGTTCCGCGAATCACTTTGTTTGTGGTTGCGTCTGCCCCGTGCGGATCCGGCCGCCCACGACCACTACAACCCCGCCCGAAACTCCTCGGCATCATGGATCCATCGCACGCATGCTCCTCGGCGAGATGGATCACCGTATGGCGACCGTTTAAACGGCACGGGCGACAAGATGACCGCCAGCGCCTCCGCTGGGCGTTCTCAAGGGTGCCGCCAAGGTATTCGGCGAATGGTGCACGTGCGTTGGCGGCCTCATCGATGACCTGCGTGGTGATGTGGACCGCCTCTCGTCGCTCAAGCTCGAGGTCGGCAAGATCAGCAAGTTCATGGAGCGCTCAGCGGTGGGCAGACCATCGTTGGCGGGCGGCGTTCATGGTGCCTCCGTCTGCGGCCATCACCAAGCCCGCCCGCGCCTATGTCACCTACCATGCGCTCACGCAGGCGTTCAAGACTTGCCATCTTATCAAGCATACGGCCGCGGCACTTGCGTCGCCCGACCATGCACCGGGATCCACCACAACCTCTGCGGGACAAGCCAGCTCCGCTTGGTGGATCGAGGCCGCCCACACCATCTGCGGGAACCGCGGCCACCCGCCCAACAGGCACCACATCAGTCAAGGTGGCTTCGGAGTGGTCACCACTCTGTCGCCACCAAATCATCGGGGTACGTTCACTCACAATCCATATCCCCTCCGCTTACATTCTCATGCCCACCACCACGCTGTTGGTATTTTTTTTAACGCACATAGATAAATCCGCAAAAGCACGGAAAGTACCGTTGTAGCTTTCACCCGGAGTATTCGAGGTATCGATTTCCACGGGAAATGAGAAGTGAACTAGAAGGGATCAAATGCGTCCAAGAGATAAGATAGATAAATATTTTTGTAGGTAGAGAGGGGTTCTCTAAGGTTTTCTCAAGATTACTAAATACCAAGGTTCGGGCTTACTAGACCCTACTTACTTGGGCGGCGACCTTTCCAATTCTCGAAAAGGCGGGAAGCGGTAATTGGGGAAGGCCAGGCTAAAAGCTCTCTGAAAACACCAATACGTGCGTGGTGGACTACAAAGGCCTGGTCGGGCTGTCACCCCCGGGGCTACCACAACTATTCCGTAGCATTGGGCGCAATCTCGGGTAAACTCTAGGCGGACACCATGTCTACGCTAGCGGTTCTGAAACTAGTTTCACGTAAAAACTAGAGCCTTCGGTCGAGCGGAGATCCGATGAAGTAAAATAGAATAAGAACTGAATTTAGTCAAGTAATAATCAAGAGACTACCATAAGATAACCTGGATATTACTCACAAAGAGTCGGCTCCATAGAGGTACAAAGTTGAGGCGAAACCGACAAACCCGGCTCCTCCTCTCCTCTTCCCTCTCCTCTCTTCCTCTTTTCTAATCTATACAACTAGGTGAAGAACACCTAGAGGGACACCACTACATGGTGAAGGAATTTGGAAGTGAAGAACTCAAGTGTAGTGTGTTGTGTAATGGGGGTGTGCCCCTCAATTTATAGTGGAGGGAGGAGGGGAGAATGGAGGGCTCTCCTCATTCTAGGGAAGGTTTCGGGAGTTTTGGCGGGAGTCTTTGGCGCCAACCGAAAAAGCACCGCATGCAACCACCTTCCCTCCTCCCGGACACGGGTCAAGGCAAAAGCACGGCGGGATCGGGCTGTCCATCATGCGGCCGCCGCGTGCGGCGTTACGCTTGGGTTCGGCCCGCCTCGCCCCGTGCCTTTGCGAGGTGGCCTTGTGGCCCATTGTAGGTCATGTCCTTGGGGGTGCTTTGGCCTGGTTTGCATCGGATTTGGCCTGGTGATTCTCCCCTTATCAAAAACGCAGTTCTGATGTGCGCTTTCCAGCTTTATTTGGTGTACTTTTACCTGTTTCCACGTTTATACCTACAAAACATATTTTCTTCGAATACAAGTGGAACTAGATTAATAGCAAAGGTTTGTGTGGCAAAAGTACGTAATTTGTCATGTTATCTATGCATATTGACGGCCATAAAACATGTAATAAAAGAGCGTCAACACACGCCCACCACCACCCTTTCCATCCAATCCTTATGAGTCATGTCCACCACCACGCCCACCCTTACCCTTCCCACCAAACCCCATGAGTCAAGCTACCGGGGAAGCTCTAGAGGGGATCATTTGGGTAAACTTCCTAAGTTTGATTTCCCAACTTTTGATGGAGACCACTCAAAGCTTTGGATCAAGCAAGTTGTTCACTATTTTAAGTTGTACAAAGTCGTGTCTAACCTCTAGGATCTGTTTTGCCACTATGCATTTTAAATTAGCGGCTAAGCGCCGTCCGTCGTGATTGAGGATGAGTTAGTTCTCGTCCATTGATCTGTTTTTGCCCATGATGAGCACAAACTTTTGATCGGTGTTTCTTTCATATTCGTCGGTCGGGGTTACGTAGGTGGAGTATAATGAGAAGTTTGTCGCCTACGGTAGATGAAGTCACTTCCTATTCCAAAACCACTAACCCAATCCACTATATCCAACGTTATATCGATGGTCTTCGTGATAACATTAAAGCAATTCTTATGGTTCATTGTCCTACGATCTTTGCTTGTACTCTTGCGAAATTGCGGGAGGAGGCGTTGGGGACCGAGGCGGCCCTTGGCGTCCTAAACCGATCTTTGGTGCCCAAGCCATCATGGGCCGTAGCGGCTCCCCTACCTCCACCCCCACGTCACCGAAGCCAATGCCAAGCACTCTTCTACTAATGAGAAGTTCGAGCTCTTCGTGAGACACGGCGTCTTGTGGGGGGCCTATGTATGCGTTGTGGTTCTAAATGGAGCCGTGGCCACAAGTGCTCCAAGTAAATGCCGTTGCATTTGGTGCGGGGAATTCTGGATCTCTTCCGGGGCGATCCGGGGGCGAAGACTTCGGCTCCTCCATCTCCAACACACTCGGATCATGGCGCATCTTTCGGCGGCCGCCCGCGGTGGGCTCGGCTTCCCCCAAGACTCTCGGTCGACCGGGTTTCATACAAGGCACCCATGTGCATATATTGATCGATTGGGGAGTTCTCACACCTTTGTCGGTTCCTTGCTACTTGATAAGCTATCTAGCATTCGGACTCTCCCACAACCAATTGAAAGTGCGGGTGGCCAATGGAGTTGTGTTGACTTGTGATACTTTTATACCATCTGCCGGTTTGGTCGGTTCAAGGCTATGAGTTTGTGTCGACCTAAAGTTATTGCCCTTAAGTTCTTATGACATGATCATTGGGCCCAACTGGTTGTACTCCTTGATCCTATGCGGGTTGGCTGGGCACATCGGTGGTTGGCAATTCCATACAAAGGGTACCACTTGCTATACTACTTGGTGATGACTCTTCTCTGCCTGTTGGCTCTGTTATATAGCTCAGTCTACTCCAAGAGCCCCCTCAGTCAGATCATGTTGAGGAAGATTCAGTTGATCCTGCTACTCAGGAGCTCCTACAAGAGTTTGAGCACCTCTTTCAGTCTCCCTCTGGCTTGCCACCAAAGCGGTCGTGCGACCATGATATCCCACTCATTCCGGGGGCTCAGCCAGTGTTTGTCCAACCATACCGCTATGCTCCCTTTCTAAAGTCAGAAATCGAGAAGCAGGTCAATGATATGTTAGCTCAAGGCATTATTCAGCCTAGCAATAGTGTGTTTGCTTCGCCAGTGCTGTTGGTGAAAAGAAGGGCGATTACACGGTGGTTTTGCATCGATTACCGTCAGTTGAATGCCATCACAGCCAAGGGAAAATATCCAGTTCCTATTATAGAAGAGCTCCTCGATGAACTGTCTGGTGCGGCTTACTTCTCCACACTGGATCTTCAAGCCGGGTTCCACCAAATATGCATGAAGGAAGGGGAAGAGTATAAAACGGCCTTTCAGACATATTGCGGGCAATTCGAGTTCAAATTCATGTCCTTTGGTCTGATAGGTGCACCGGGGACATTCCAGGGGGCATGAAATCCACCCTACACCCTTGCCTGCATAAGTTTGCTCTGGTATTCTTTGATGACATACTGGTCTTCAACCGCTCATTTGAGGAACACCTGCAACACCTCAGAGCAGTCTTCAAATTGCTATCCCGTGACCAATGGACTCTCAAGCTGAGCAAATGCACCTTCACCAAGACTCAGATAGCCTATCTTGGGCACGTTATCAGTGCTCAGGGTGTCAGCACTGACCCTACCAAGCTCACAACTATAACCGCATGGCCTACTCCTTTGTCTGTCAAGGAGCTTTGTTCCTTTTTGGGATTGGCCGGCTACTACAGGCACTTTATCCGTAACTTTGGGATCATCTCCAAGCCACTCACACTACTACTGAAGAAGCACTCTCTGTTTATCTGGACTACAGATCATGAGGCATCTTTCCAAGCATTGAAGACTGTACTCAGCAATTCCTCTGTCCTGGCACTTCCTAATTTCAACAGGCCGTTTGTGATTGAGACGGATGCGTCTGATTCTGGAGTTGGACCATTCTCATGCAGGACGGACATCCCCTGGCCTTCCTCAGCAAGGCACTGGGCCCTAAAACCCGTGGACTATCGACGTACGAGAAGGAGTACATGGCAATACTCTTAGTTGTGCGGCGGTGGCGCTCCTATTTATAGTTCTAGGGGTTCACTATACTAACGAGACCAACCCGGTTTGTCCCTCCTCAATGATCAACACACGCATACCCATTAGCGGCGTGGGTGTTCTCAAGCTCCTTGGTCTCGATGCCGGATCGTCTACATATCGGGGATCCTCCAATCGTGCAGCGGAGGGCAATGTCTCGCCATCCGGCTCCTCCACCATCCGCGTGCAACAATCTCAAGGCGTGGCTCCAACCTGGGTGATCAGCGCGGTATGGGCCGGCTATCGTGGTGATAAGGCGGTTGGCACTCGTTGACCAGCTCTCGGTTGATGGCAACACTATGCCTCATTTTACTATGCATGATGGGTTCTTGCGCTTATCGCGAATTGAGTGCAGGATGGCTCGACGACATGGCCTGCCGGTGGCGGCTTGATTGGGGAATTTCATTCTTCGACTTGGGGTGGCCATTCGGGAGTTCCAGTTACTCATGCTCGGCCGGGCGATTAGCCGGCTTGGATAGGAATGAAAGCGGCGGATCAAGATGTTCGATGCGGTCATGCTTGATATGCCCGACAATCTAAGGCTAAACACGTCAAGACCCGGCACACTCACGGCCTCTACCGGAGCTAGAGTGCGCATGGCAAGTCGTCTCCCTCGACTTCATTAAAGGCTTCTTTGCTCTCCTCTTCTTATAGCGCATACTCGTGGTGATTGATCTGTTAACCAAGTATGACCACTTCATCCCCCTGAGGCACCCCTTCACGGCTACATATGTCGTTGAAGCCTTCTTTTCGATCTGTCTACCGCTTTGCATGGTTTGCTGCTTAGTTGGTGTCCGCTCGGGATCGAATTTTCACAAGCCACTTTTGGGCGATCTATTCAAGATTACCGATGTCAAACTCTACAAAAAGCTTTGCATACCATAAACCCGAATCCGACGGGCAAGCGGAATGGTTGAACCGGTGCTTGGAAACCTATCTCGGTGTTTTGTCCACGCTTTTGCTGGTGAAATGGAGTAAGTGGCTAGCTCATGCCGAGTTCTAGTACAATACCTGTATGCACTCTGCTATTGGGAGATCCCCTTCGAAGTGTTGTGTGGCTACTGCCCAAGCTTACGTTAATGAACACATCTAAAACATCTCACTATGATGTCCGGCTCTAGATTGACGGGCCACTCCTAGATGGACACTCTTCTTGGATCACCTCCACAGGCCAAAACAAGGATGAAGAAGCATGCGCGGATCTCCTTCGCTCCGGAGTGCGGCTTTGAAGTGAATGAAATGGTATTTCTAAAGCTCTAGCCGTATGTGCAATCATCCTTGGCACCACGTTCTCATCAAAAGTTGGCTTTTCGTTTCTTTGATCCTTACCACATTGAAGCTCGCATTGGCTCGGTTGCTTACAAGTTGGAACTCTCGACTCACTCCACTGATTCATCCCGTGTTCCATGTGAGCCGGTTGAAGAAAGTCGTCGGCGTCAACCATCGAGGTAGTCCCAACTCTTCCTTCCGACTTTGCAATGCATTTGGCACGAGAAAATGTTCTCGACACCCGCTTGGTGAAACAAGGATTGGCTCTTAAACTCAAGCACTCATCAAGTGGAACAACCTTCCTCGCGAGTTGTCTACCCAGAGGACTTGGAGTTTGTTCGGCAAGAGTTTCCATGAGCATTTGCTTTGGGCAAGCGGCTCAAAGAGGGAGGGATGTCGAGCGACTCCCCGGTGACAAGGATGGTAACACCCTAGGTGTTAAGCATCTTGAAGGCATGATCATTTGCATAGCATCATTATCATTTCATGCATGAGCAAGTTCATAATAGCTTTTAATTTTGAGTTGCTACATTTCATGCTTGCTTGACTTAGCTACTATAGGATCCTTGCTATAATTATGTTTTGGACCTAGATTATGCTTAGATGTATTTTTGACATAATTTAGGACCATGTTTGAGCTTGTGTTTCAATTTAGAAAATTTTTTATAAAATAGCCCTAGTGTGTCAAACCTCTTTGACCCATTTTGAAACTCATTTCAAAAGTGCTTGATAGAAGTGTTTTTAGCAAAAAGTTTCTATAGATGAAATGAAGTATTTTTTGTAGAGCAAATGATCAGTTGTAAGTTTCTTGTGAAAAGGTTTTCAAATGACCCAAATAGAGCCCCCAAGTTTGAGTCAAACTTGAGTCAAATCAAACTCTGTTTTTGAATGTTTGATTTGCCCTTGCTGTTTTTATTTTTTGTTTCAAATCTAGGCCGAATTAGAAAAAGTTCATATTGAGTGTTTTGTAGCTTATGAAATTCTCTACAAAGTTGATGTTTTGACTTTTTCCAAATTCTGCACGAATCTCAAGGCACAGGCCAAAACCAACGCTGACTCAAAAACAGAGTAGGGGGGGGGGTATCGGTTCATCGCCGGCCGACACCGCCAAGCGCCGACGTGGCGTCCGCGTGTGAACGCCGATGCGGCCGGATGGGGGCGGTACGGGTCGCGCCCGTAAGAGGCGAACAGCGGGTTGCCTAACCCTAGCCCCATTCCACCCGCGCCGCCCGCCGAGCCGCCCGCAGCGCCGCCGCGCGCCATTATGTCGATCGAGCCCCGCCGCCGTGTTCACCCGTCGGCTAATCCGCTTTTTTTTTTTTTTTTTTAGCATCGCCATGGGCTCTTCTACCTAAAGCTAGCATCGAATCAAGGTAAAGCGCGAGGTACAGGACCTCATTTCCGCATCCCGCACGCTCGCCGGCGAGTCCGCCATGGCGTAGATGGGGCAAACCGTCGTCCAGAGCTCGTGTGATCGGGTTTAGATCGTTCGTTTCGTGTTTTAGCTCCGCCTAGATGTGCTTGAGCTTCCGAGCTAGATGGTTGAGTGAATCTCGCCGCCCGTTTCGCGGGCCGCTGTTGTCGTAAACGAAGTTGCCCGTGTGGCGCCTTGTAGCGTCATTCTGTTTTCTGTTTACTCTTAGGCTTCTAGATTGCTTGCATGTCGCCGCATTAGGCCTAGGAGAGTAGAGAAACGGCCACCATTGTGCGTTTATCGCCGAGAAACGGCGGAGCGCCGGCGTCCGCGCCCGCCCTTGAGCAGCCCGTCTGCCGTGCGTCGTCGTTTTTGGTCGGTTTCAAGACAAACCAAGTGCACCAACGTGTTCGCCTCGCCGCGTAGATGCTTTTAGAGTATTTGGTTGCGCGATTTGGTCATCGCCGGCGAAAATCCGCCGCCGACCATACCGCCATGCTCGGCCGTGCTCACCTTCGATGTCGCTAACACGCGGGCCCGCCCGTTTTCTTTTTTTTCTTTTTTTACGTTTTCGGTTTGGTTGAAAAGCTTTTGGAAATTCATATCTTGGTCATTTTGAGTCCAAATTGAGTGAGACAAATTTTGCTATGCTTGTTAGAAGATAGGCTACAGTATAAAATTATGAAACCCTATTTTCTGAGAACTTTTATATATAGTTTTATTTATGGCCATAAATGCATGGAAATTGAGGAAAATCATATCTTTTAATTGGTACAAGATAAAAATATGCTTTCTGTATGAAAAGTGCTTGTTTTTGTGAGTAGAATCAGGAAAAATATCATGCATGGTATGTTCTGTAGAAGGAATGTGATTTTCTATTTATGTGCTTTTGCTATGTGATCTTTAGAAATTCATAGAAAAATAATTACTAAGGTTTGGATGTAAAACTTGGTGTGGTGGTTTTTAATAGGTTTTGGTAGATGTTCATACTCAGAAATCTGTTGTCTGACACTTTTCATAGTACAAAGTATTTTCATGCCTAGGTTTGGTGTCATCTTGTCATTTTTGTGTAAAGCTGTATAAGCAGGACCTTGCCATGATATTTTTATGGTAATTGTTATATTCCATTATAATGCTCTGGTAATTTTTGTAGAATTTTCTGAAGTGGTTGTATATTTATCATGATTATGGTGCTTGGAAAATAGGCTAGAAATATAGGTTTATATGATCATGTTGGGTAATTGTATTTTTTATTATGTGTTCCTAGCATGTTTATGACCTGTTAGTGAGCTTGGTTTGGTTAGCTTAGAAGTTTCTACATTTTCTTGCTCTAGCATTTTATTTGATTTTAGTGTGCAAGTGTAGTGTTTGCTAGGGCATATTATTTTATGTGCTTTAGATTATCTTTTGGATTGTCCAATAGGTTTATTTGGTAGATGATTACTTGATTTACTTGCTGGTCAAGTTTGAGATAAGTTGCATGAGTAGTTTTGAAGTTATGGATATTATATGTGGTGTTTGGGTTGAAAACAGGGTCTCTGTTTTTCCCAATTTCGAGGCTGATAGGTTTTTAGATTTAGCTCTGGATGCTGTGGAATGTTTTGTAGGAAATTTTGTTAGCTTTCCATAGAGTCCTAGTTCACTGAATTTGGAGTTGTAGAACTCCTGTGTGATCGTTTTAGTGACGGCACAATCGTGCTGCCATTTTCTTGTCGTTAGAGAGAGAGATAGGGTGTGGTTCGATGTAACGTGATAATGTTTCTTGTGTAGATTAAGTTATGTTTCTTCAGAAGAGATATGCACTTACTAATAGCTTGCATCATGAAGCATCCATTCATCATACATATTCTATTTATTGCAAGTTGTTGTTCATGCAATTATAATTATTTCTTTTCTCCATCATATGCATCATCTCGATCGGGGAGGTTCTGGAGGAGCTGATCGAGGAGCGAGGGAGCTGTTCCAAATTGGGAGTGCAGACCGGAGGAGTCACCGGAGGAGGAGGGATCGACCGACGAGTTGACCGAGTGCCCGAGCACGTTAGGCAACGTTTCTCTGAGGCAAGCCCTCCTGAGCATTCTGCCCTTTCCTATTCTTCCAACTAAATTGACTTGAGTCCTTTTATATGTTCCCTGCATTACGATAGGAAATGGTTGAAACCGTTGATGCATTATAATCCTTGCTGAAGTTGTTACCCTATCCTATTAGCGTGAGTCTAGGTTAATGCTTTCGGTACCATGCTTGCAAAGAGACAGTGATGCCGGTCACTTGAGGAAATGTTGTGCACAATCACATGGGTGATTGTCAAGTCTTGCCGTTGAGAACCCGATAAAATAAAACATGTGAGATTGGGTGAGTTTGTGGTCCTTTCCACCTGATCGATTAAGGACTCATACTTTGTCGGGCTGTGGGTCGGAAGTTGAACGTACCTGGCATATATATAGTAGGCTCCGCTGGGTCGGAGCCACGAAACTTCGCAAAGAATGTTAGGGGGCCGCCATGCTCGCTTTATCGCTCCTCCTTTGGCGTTGGTTGCAGAGGGTTTTATTGGGTGCAAGAAGATGCGCGATGATGTCGGTCTCGCCTTGCACGCCACTTGGCACCCGAGAAGGAGGGGGGTAGCCGGCAAGACCGAGACTTTTACGTCCGTAACATCTTGAGGAGTGATCGGGTCCGCCTTTGCAAAGTAGGCTTGGTGTGTGTCGGTATTCGCCACCGGTTTGCAAATCGATTCGATAAGCCATCTCTCCCCGGATAGTGAGAACCCGGATACCTCCACGGCAATGTAGTCTTAATCACTACAACATAAATGTCTTTTATCATGTTGCGGCTAATTTATCATGATCCGCTTATTTATACCGTTATTTATTCTCTTGAGCAATGATTAATCTTGACTATACAGATCTATGTTATGTAAGTAATAAGAACCCCGTTAACTTGGAATGATACAAGTAGTATGTGTAGGCTCACTAAACCACCTTATTTGCGAAATTAATGTGAGTCACCGAACCCCAAATAAAGCCTAGCATAATCCTTGGAGTCCTTATTTTATTTTGGACAAAGTGTAGCCGAGTATTTTGTACTCGTGGTTTTATTCCCGTTGTTGCAGATGATCATATTTACCATGGTTATTGTAAGACTTGTCTTTTTTCTGTTGATGAAGAGTAAGGCCGTGGCAAGGCAATTCCATATCCCCTGTCTCATGTCATTCTGATGACTATCTACCGGCACTATCTTATATTTGTTTCGTTAAAAGACTATTTGGTTTTCGCAAACCGCCGCTTCCGTACAATGAACCCGAGTTTGTAATAAATCATACTTCACTCCTCGATGTTTAATATATCGAATTTGGTTTGAAATACCTGCGGATTTTACTACCAAGCTCAACGATCCTCTTGTATGTTGTTGATGAGTTTGAAATCACTTTCGAGATTTCTCGAATACCTAGGTTTATATGAATTCAAGTGTAGATCAAGCGACATTTCTAAGTGATTGCGAATTATACTTGATTTCTTATAAATTGGTCAAGCTCCACATGTAGCGACCCCAAGGGACCTAAACGGGCCAACCCAAGAAGACCGGACCGGTGATGGCGAACCCCAAGTACTACGACAACTAGTGGAAGGCGAAATGACACTTTTGCACGTGTATTAGGTTAAGCCCCTTGTAATGAGTATAAGTATTCCTTTGTTTGTTTGAGGGGAGAGGCATCACCGTAATAGACATTTGAAAACACATCTACTAAGGTTCATCTGCTCGCCATTCCCGTGCTCTGTTCTTCTTCTTCCCCAAGTTTGTTCGTCCTCTCGATCCCCAATTCTCCTCCTATCCCCCAACCTTCTCGTGGTATCCTTACACCACAGTGATCTACCGTGACAATATCTTGATTTGTAGTCTATCGAAAATGGGCTATATCCCCGAGCGTAAAGAGAGAGAGAGAGAGAGAGAGAGAGAGAGAGAGAGAGAGATTTGTAGTCTATCTATCTGATAATCCAATTCACCACCGTCGAACCAAGCGCACATGGACCTATACATTCACTTCGTCATAGAACAAGTTACTCTCGGTCGGTTCAGGCTTTGCACATTCAACTCAACATCAAATTGCGATGTCATGACCAAGGGATTGTCCACGCCATTGTTCAAGACTTCTGGCATATAGGATCGGGCTTATCATGGGGCAACCATGGTTGTTGTATTTCTACCCTCACTAAGTGTAATGCAATTGTGCGGTGATTCTCTCTATTAATCTCTCTTACAACCTTTGTTCGTTTGATGGTTTCTACATCATCCTATAAGGTGGCCGATGTTTATTTTGTTGTGAGAAAAAATATACCATGGCTTTGTCTTGTCATCTCTATAGGAGTCATCGGTCATGACCTCATCTAGCAATTGGTTGGGATTCAAATCCTTCAAATTCGTCTTCACAAGCACGGTGATAAGCATCCCAAACCTCTCCTAGTAAGCACCTCAAGAACTTCATGTTGAAGGTCTTGTCCTTGATATCTTCACCAAGTGCATTTAGATCATTCACTGCCAACACTTGCATGCGGTGAAACATCTCCGCACACTTTCATCTTCTTCCATCTTGAAGATATTGAATTGCTCAAGCTTTATGTAGGCCTTTGCTTGCTTGACGCCGGTGCCCTCATAGCACTCTTCTAGCTTCTTCCATATCTCATGAGCAATAGTGAGTGACTTGACTTCCTCAAACACACGGTCATTGAATGCCTCATGGAAAGCACTCACGGCAATGTCATTGGCATACAATTTCTTCTCTTCCAATGAAGTTGGCTCATTTTCCTTTGCCACCTCAAACTTCTTCTCTCGGTCACTAACCACACTTCTCTATTGATTGACTTGAGGTGTGCGGTCATCTTCACCTTCTAATAGGCAAAGTTGGTGCCATCGAAAGGTGGCACCTTCTTGGTGTTGTTGACATGAAAACTCAACGCCATTTTGTCACCGTAGGTTGTTAAGCCCTCTAAATCACGGTGCCTCGCCTCGATACCACTTGAAAGGTCCTAATGGCTAGAGGGGGGTGAATAGCCTATTAAAATTCTTGCAACAACACTAAACACACCGATTAGTAAATAAGATGGCGAAGCTAAATAAGCGGTGCTACAAACTAACTAAGCAAGCCACAAGTCAATTCTATAGTCTCTACTACACACAAGCAATTGCTATGTCTAATTTACTCCTAGGTGGACAAAATTTTCTAACTAGAACAACAACTAGGAGCTAAGCAAAGATAACAAGCTACACAAGCTAACTAAACAACCTATGCAAGGCTACTCAAGATTACTAAGGAAAGTAATGCAAAGAGGCTAGAATACAATACCACCCACGGAGTGTAGAGGTGAAGCCAATCACCGTGATCAACAAGAAATATCCAACGAGCAAGAACAAGGTTGACCGATGATTTTTCACCGAGGTTCACGTGCTTTACGGCACGCTAGTCCCCGTTGTGGCCATACACTTACTTGACGGTTGCTAAGCAATGGCGGTGCCAAATCCCCCTGGGAGCTCAAGCACCGATCACAAGAGAGGATCAAACAAGCCCGCGAGCAATCCACTAGTTCTCCTTTCGCGAATCTCTGCGGGGTAAGGAACGACCCTCACAAACCACCGGTGTGGCCTCGAACAAGCTCCAATCGAGCTCAACACCGCCACTTGCTCCAAGCCGCTAGGGAACCAAGCAAATTCCCAAGAGAAATGAAATCTCGCGGCTTCTCCAAGGATGAAGTGCCTCTAAATGCAACCAAGCAATGCAATGCACTTCTATCACTCTCAATCTCACCAAAGATTCAAAGTTTGGATGAAGAGATAAGTGGGGTGGAGTATCACAAGCTCACAATAGAGTTAGAGTATTCAAATGTGCAAGAGCGAGCTCAAATACCCGGCCAAACAAGTATATATAGAGCCTCCCACGAAAATAGAGCCCGTTGTGCTTTGAAGTGGGCTTTCTACTGCTGATGGCCAACGCATGCCACCGGACTCACCGGCGAGTCAGTCAAGCGTCGGTCGCACCAAATCATGCGTCCGGTCGGGGCGGGGACGGCGCACTTTCGACCCGCGGTGACAACAAACTTTGTGCTTCCGTCGATGCTTAGGCGATCGTCCGTCGATCCAATGGCGAAGGTCGAAAACATGCTCTCTGTAATTTTGATCGGACCCAGCCCGGTCGGTCAAAACCGTGGAGTCGGTCGAGGGTCGGTCGGTGCTTCCGGTCGGCATTTCCTCACGAAATTCAGCCGTGTGTTGTCGCCTTTGCTTCAACCTTACTTAAGCCTCTTGCCTCAAGTTGCCAACACATCAAAGATGATCTCAATATCACTTATGTTAGCATGTCCGCGATCTGTTAGGCAAGAGCGAAGTTAGTGCTCTCAAACCTAAATGCAATATGCAAGTCAATTGGACCTAGAAGCACTTCACCAAAGGATTAGTCGCGGCATCCCTCTTGATAGTCGGCTATCTAACTTATAATGTGATCACATGCTCTATCATGTCTTCATCACGAAAGAAAAACCCTATCAAGTATACCTTTGCCTTGATCTCGGGTTCCTCTCAAACCGACCTGCCGAGCTTGGCGATCCATCATGTCCATCATCATCGTCCATGTTCATGATCATCATGCTCCACGTCATCCATGTAATCTATCTCTCAAGTCACACTTAGAGCAAAGGGATTAGCATAACAAATGTGTCATCAATTTCCAAAAACCAAACAAGGGATTGCACCGCTTGGAGTGGGTTCGGCCATTTGACTACACGACCACAAGGGCGGTGTGGGGGGACTCAGCGGCTACGCCGTGTGGAGGGTGTTCACCCTCCTCTCCTTTTCTGGTTCTTTACCAGTCTCCTGGGGAAGAGAGGCAGCTCTGATTCGGGCGGCCCTAGATCCACGCCGGAATGAAACAGATCCGGTGAGCCGACCTCAGTCTGCCTTTGGTTATCCCCTATGGTGTTCTTTGTGTTGGGAATTTGGGAGAAGGACAAGCAACGAGGGGAGGAGGAGTACCCGGCAAGCGTGGTGCGGTGGCTCCGACCGTTGGTTGTGCTTTGGTGTGGTGGTGGAGGTGTGGTGAGGCGTGGCGGTGCTGGTTGGTGGGCGTTGTGGAAATGAATGGTGTCGTGCCCATGTCTTGTTGGGCGGTGTAAGGTCTAGATGGCTAGAAGGGGTGAATAGCCTATAAAAAATTT